>JASXTE010000005.1:24945000-25310000 GCA_030280995.1 Hemileia vastatrix
CCATGATGTGTTCAAACATGCTTAAGGCCTTTGCTCTCCACGGTCCATTGAATCTGCTTGAAATTAATCTGAGAAAGCAGCTCCTTGATTACCACTGGAAGATTTCTATAATAATCAAGCACACCTTCCAACACTCTATCCCCCCTTCTTCCACTTCTTCCCAAAGATTACCTTCTACTCCTGTCCCTGACCATTACAACCCATATATGATTTCCAGCTGCCTACATCACAAAGAGCACAGTTCTTCCTCCAATCCTAAAAAAAGAAAAAATGCCACCATAATTTGGTGTGGTCTTGCAACATTGGCCGAGCCCTTTGTTGGTCTATTTGGCGCTGTTTTGATATGTATTAAATGGCATTGTTTAATAATTGGGCGTTTTTATGAAATTATTTGGCGAATATTGGGACTTCAAAGATGTGGGTATTACCATTGGATAGCCCCATTTTTTTACTATATTTTATGTCTTGTGACATTTTTCATACTCTAAGTATTTAAGGGATTATTTCTCATTTTTCATTTTAAAATATAGCTGTTTAATTTTGTTTTTTGTCTTTTAACGGCTAACCTTAAGTCTTAGGATTAAGTGCTTATCACCATTATAATGGGCTAATTTTTCTCTATGTTTCATTTCATAATGTTGTTATAGCTTAATTTTGTGTTTTAAAGGTTTTAGTAGTCGTAGTTTATTTTTCTAAGTATTTTGCGTGTTTTTGGAGGTTTTTGATGGTTTTCTGGCTTCAGGGCAGTCCTGCCTCCTCAGGCCGGCCTCCTGACGTCAAGCCAACTGCCCGCCTTGGTGCTAGAAGGCTGGGAAGCATTTCTAGAGGGGTTTTATGCAATTTGGCGCTCAGAAACGCCAAATTTTTTGGTGTGCATGGGCTCTTAGATAGTGGTCTATGTTTATATAGTGAATAAGATAGTGTGGGGCAACCTTAATCATAATACAACCATCCGGAGGTGATATCCTTGTTCCTCACTTGGTTTTCACTTTTTTTTGGCCACAATTGGCTTTGTTTGTTGCAAGGTTAGTTCTCCATTAAACTCAACTTCGGCAACTGTTTTCTCTGGTGTAGTATTGCAAGCTATATCAAGAATTATTGCTGTCTCTGGTGTGGATTTTCAACCTACATCAAGTATCATTGCTTTCTCTGGTGTGGACATTGGTCTACATTTCAGCTCTTTGGTTTGGTAGTCTGTCTTGAGACTACTTTCTTGGCTGATCAGGAAGTCAAGTGTATTGGAAAAGGGCTTTAAACAACAGGAACTAATTTACTGTAGCAGGTAAATCTCACTTATATTTTTGTAAAGGGACAGGGGAATTTCTCTCTGGTTTTTCTCCAACTACCTTGGTCAAGGCCTATAGCTAGTACTATAGGATTTTCTACATTTCTGGCGCCCAACATGATGTAGGACCTGCTAGTTATTTGGAATATCTGTTGTCTGTGGTTGGTCTTTTTTTGGTGATTTTGTTCTGGAAGAATGGCTTCTGGTTCATCTATTACTGTGGTGACCTTCAGTAGGGGGGAAGGTCCTCCTGCTGTGATGGTTAAATAGTTTGTTAGGATTAAAACTTGGGATGGTACCAAGTTTAATGGGGAAGATGTGAAGTGGTTTCTGGAGAAATATGAAACTGCTGCTTGTGTGGATGGTGCTTCTTACCTGGACATGGTGAAGCAGATCATTTTCTTCATTGGTGATAGGGCAGTGGAGAAGGAGGTTGTGGTCATGTCTGGCTACAAGAAGAGAGATTAGAAGTTTCTGTGCAGGGAGATGGTGGATAGATGGGGTGTCTGGTTCACTATGGTGGATCTTAACAAGGTAGTCAGTTAATGGAAGTCTTATGGTGGTTTTGGTAACTTACTCAGTTATAGGAATTTTCTGCTGCAATTTGATCCTGTGGTAGAATATTTGGTGGAAGTAGAGGAGCTGGCACATGAAAATGCTGCCAAAGATGTTTTTTTTCTGCCCTGGCTAGAGATGTCAGGATGGATGTGTTGAAGGAGTTGTCAAGGAAGGACTTTATGAAGACTCTTTCTAATGGGGACCGGTAGTTGCCTGCCTTGGACAAGGTGAAGGAGGCTGTGGAGGCCCATTTGAAGTTGTTTGCTGTGGAAACCTATCAAGAAGGGTGTGCACAGTATGTCAGCAAAGTCAGTGAGGCTTTGGCTGAAGAGGAGAGTAGGGTGAAGAAGAAGAGAAGAATATGTTGGAGGTTACTAAGCAGGAGAGTGACCCAGTGGTGGAGCAGTTGGCTGATCTGACAAAACAGCTACATATTTTTGTTCAGGAGGCTAAGAAGGTCAATAGGGCTCCTTCTCAGCCTAGAGATTCTGACAGGAGGTCTGATTGGAGTGATCCTTGGGTCTGCTCTTATTGAAGCAGGAGGGGGCACAAGTCCAATGATTGTTGGGCTCTGAACAGAGATGTGTCAGAAGGAAAGGTGGAGTTTGATGGCAGGGTGTTTAAATTCCCTGATGGTTTATTTGTGAAGCCCAGTGAGGGGTAGGCTCCTGTTTATTTGGTCAGGAGAAGAAATTGTCTCAATAAGAGGAGGACAAGGTTTGAGGAGATACCTGATCAGGGGAAGTCTTCTGCTAATGCAGATGAAGATGTCAAGGGAAAAGGGAAGGAGGTTAATAAAGTCTCATTTTCTACTTCCTTTGGTGGGTTGGAGTTGCATTCTTGTGGAGGACAGTCAAGTGGTGAATGCTTGGTTGGTGTCTATGATTTTGAAGCTGGAAAGGTGGGAAGGCCTAAGAGCAGCTCTCAGGCCCAACCAAAGCCTAAGGCTTCAAAGGTGGATCCTTAGTTGAGTGCAGCCAGGAGGAAGTACAGAAAAGAGGAGCTGTACAGGATGAAGAAGGGGATTGCTGATATGGACCCCCCAGTTTTGGTGCATTAGACAAGAATGTTGAGCCAATTCCAATGGATGTTGATTCTGACTCAGAGGAGGATTTACCTTTGGCTTCATTTTCAAAGCCTTCTGGAGTTAGAGGTGTTGGTAAGGGATCTAGTTTGATTCCTTTTTATGGAAAATCTGTTTGTGGTTCTGATCCTCAGGAGATTTCTAGGACTAAGGTAGTGGAGCCAAGGGCTCTCTTTGAGATGCCATTAGTTTCTGGCCAATCAAATGTTATGGACTATGTTCTAGAAAGGATGAATCAGGGTCAGGTTTCCCTTTCTTATGGGGAATTGTAAGCTATCAGTCCTGGGTTGGCTGATAGACAAAAAAAATTGTTGACCAGGAGAGGGTTTCTTCTGGGGAGGTGGAATACATTCTTGACTCTGCTGAGAAGTTTGGTGAGGGGTAGGAAACTCATTTTTCTGCTCCTCTGGGATAAGTCAATGTCACTCTGAATGGCAGGGAGGCAAGGGCATTGGTGGATTCAGGTTCTCAGATAAACCTGATTTCTTTGCTTGAGGCAACTCATATGGGCCTCCCCATCAAAACTGGTATTGGTGGGAATTTGAGAGGGATCGGTGGCCATGTCACTGAATTGGTTGGAACTTCAGAGTTTGTGAAGTTAGATGTTGGAGGAGCCTCAGGGAAGGTTCATTTTTACATTTCCAAAGGTAATGTAAAAGCTGTTTTGGGTGGACCATTATTGATGTATTTCCAGGCAAGAATTGGTTATCAGTTTGACATGGGAATCAGTTTGGAGTTGACCGGTGAAGATGAGAGGAGGCTTCACATTAGGTTGTCATCTCCTAGAGATGATGCTTGTGAGACCAGGCCTGGCTTGTCTTCAATGTTCCAGTGCATGGATTGTTGTAGGAGAAAAAAAGTAGTGGGTGCCACCCCTGGTTTATTGGAGTGTGGCTCAGGCTCTAATGAGAGTCTGTCTTTTTTAGAGTAATAAGGGCTGATTACCCTAGTGCTACAACCTCTCCCCAAGATGAGGAAATCCCAGGTTGTAGTAGGTCAGCTCCCTTGGAGATATACCAAGTGGATTTTCAACTTTATCTTTTTAATGTTTCTCTTCTCTGCAAGTATTCTTCATATTATTTATCAAGTATCTGTGGTCTTTTAGGGAGTGTTTTGGGAATAGAACCATGTGATCTTCTGGAAGGAGCAGAAGATGAAGAAGAAGCAGGCCCAAGTTCTGGTGACCTGATAGGAGACCTGGAAATATATTTTTGTGAAGGTAAAGGCCGAGGTATTGGATAGCTGGGGTCTCTGTCATAGCTTTTCTTTTTAGAATTCCAAGAATCACAGACACTGTTACAGAATTTGGCTTGAGGAGTAGGAAGAGTGAAGGTACAAGGTCTGCACATGTGGATGCACTGTTTACAAGCAAAGTATTTTGGAGAAGTGAAACAAGAGAGGTCCGATGGGTCAAAGTCTGGGGATTCAGCCATGATCTGTGAAGAAAAATAATGAAGAGAAAAGAGATGAATGAAAATGTTGTCAGTGATGTGTAGATGTTGAAGAAAGAGTTAAAGTTCAGCAGGTTGGCTGTGGAGCACTGTGCATAGAGGTGACTCCACACTTATATGCAAAATGTGGATAGTCTTTCAAGACTTTAAACTGAACACTGGTAGTCGTCCAAGACTTAAAATTGGCTTATTATTTAAAGATTGCTTCAAGATTTTTATTTTTTTATTACTACTGTGGACAGTCCATCAATACTTTAAACTGAGAAATGTTACAGTTCCCCAAGATTATAAACTGAGGATAGTTTTTGGTTAAGTCCTTCAGAACTATAAACTGATAATGTGGAGTTAGTGTGATTCTGGCAGAGGGAATACAAGGGGGAGTCTCTGAATTTTGTTAAGGCCAGCGTGGGGGTAACTGATGAGCTGGCTGCTCTGTAGAACAGTTACCCCATAATGTTAGTTTTTTTCTTTGGTCTTTAATGTTTTGATCTCTGGTTCTGTCTTTTTGATTCAGGTTTTGAGTCCCACAAGACTATAAACTGAGGGTTTTTGAGTCCCCCAAGACTATAAAATGAGGGTTGTTAGTCCCCCAAGACTTAAAACTAAGGATTAGTCCCCCAAGACTTTAAAATGGGGGAGTTTATTAATTTTTTTATTTCTAAATCAAGATTTTCAGGCAAGAAGTAATTACAGAAAAGAATCAAGAGATGTAACAAAATGTTCAGCATTGGCTTTGAACTGGTGGATGAGGTTCTTACTTTTCTCAAGGTCCTGTTTGTTACTGGCATGAGTGGATTGGAAGTGATCTAGGATGAGATGCTTCTGTTGAGAAGAATGTTGGAAGTTTTCTTTGATGGTTGGAATTGGATTAGATGGGGGTTCTTCAATGGTTCCCACATTGTAATCATCACTGTCTGGATGGAAATGAACTGGAAATTTGTCAGATTGAATTTCAGTATGAAGAAGTATTGAGAATACCATCAGAAGGACCAGGGATGGAAGAGCTAGTTTTTGTAGCCTTATTGGAGCTCTTTTTTGAAGGGTGTAATTTTTTGACCAGTCTGGGGATCAGGATGGATGGTCTGGATCTTTTGGTGCTGGTAGAAGGTGGATCAGGTTGTGGAGGAGGAGAAGATGTTGAAGAGGATAATGGACCAGGTCTGAAACAAGTCTTCTTCCTAGAGTTAAAGGCATCACAGGATTCTGTAGGGATGAGCCAGTGGTGTGATGGTACAGATAAGATTGTTGTCAATGCATTATTGGTAAGGACCCATGTCAGTAGCAGATTTGGAAAGAAAGCTGAAAATGGTAGTTGTGATGTAGGAGAATGTAGAAATTCTCTATTGGAGGGAGGATGTGGTCTTCCAACATTGGAGGAGGCCTTTGTTGGTCTAATTGGAGTTGTTTTAATATGTCTTAAATGGCATTATTTAATAATTGGGTGTTTTTCTGGAATTATTTGGCAAATATTGGGTTTGCGGGGATGTTGGTATTACCATTTGATAGGCCTAGGCTCTCACTATATTTTATGTCCTGATGACATTTTTCATATTCTAAGTATTTAAGAGATTATTTCTCATTTTTCATTTTAAAGGATAGCTGTTTAATTTTGTTTTTTGTCTTTTACTGGCTAAACTTAAGTCTTAGGGTTAAGTGCTTAGTACCATTAGAATGAGATAAATTTTCTCTATGTTTCATTTCACAATGTTGTTATAGCTTAATTATGTGTTTTAAAGGTTTTAGTAGTCGTAGTTTATTTTTCTAAGTATTTTGTGTGTTTTTGCAGATTTTTGGTGGTTTTCTGGCTTCAGGGCAGTCCTGCCTCCTCAGGCGGGCCTCCCAATGTCAAGCGGACCGCCTGTCTTGGTGCTAGAAGGTTGGGAAGTGTTTCTAGAGGGGTTTTATGCAATTTGGCGCTCAGAAACGCCAAATTCATTGGTGTGCATGGGCTCTTAGGTAGTGGTCTATGTGTATATGGTGAATCAGATAGTTTGGGGCAACCTTAATCATCATAAAACCATCTGGAGGTGATATCCATGTTCCTCACTCGGTTTTCACTTTTTTTTGGCCACAATTGGCTTTGTTTGTTGCAAGGTTAGTTCTCCATTTAAATCAACTTTGAAGCTGTTTTCTCTGGTGTAGTCTGCAAGCTATATCAAGAATTATTTCTGTCTCTGGTGTGGATTTCCAACCTATATCATGTATCATTGCTTTCTGTGGTGTGGGCATTGGTCTACATTTCAGTTTATTGGTTCGGTAGTCTGTCTGGAGACTACTTTCTTGGCTGATCAGGCAGTTAAGTGTATTGGAAAAGGGCTTTAAAAAACAGGACCAATTTACTGTAGCAGGTAAATCTCACTTATATTTTTCTAAAGGGACAGGGGATTTTCTCTCTGGTTTTTCTCCAACTCCCTTGGTCACGGCCTATAGCTAGAAATAGAGGATTGTCTGCACTAGACCAACTGCCAGATGCTTCTTCTTCCAGACATTAAAATAAAAAGAAATAAATTAATAAGTCACTAAATAGAGAGAACAATAATAATTGACAGATATATATTTAAAATTTGTTTTATTTTTATTTTATTTTATTTATTTATATTTATATTTATATTTATATTTATATTTATATTTATATTTATATTTATATTTATATTTATATTTATATTTATATTTATATTTATATTTATATTTATATTTATATTTATATTTATATTTATATTTATATATATATTTATATTTATATTTATATTTATATTTATATTTATATTTATATTTATATTTATATTTATATTTATATTTATATTTATATTTATATTTATATTTATATTTATATTTATATTTATATTTATATTTATATTTATATTTATATTTATATTTATATTTATATTTATATTTATATTTATATTTATATTTATATTTATATTTATATTTATATTTATATTTATATTTATATTTATATTTATATTTATATTTATATTTATATTTATATTTATATTTATATTTATATTTATATTTATATTTATATTTATATTTATATTTATATTTATATTTATATTTATATTTATATTTATATTTATATTTATATTGATATTGATATTTATATTTGTTTTTATTTTTATATTTATATTTATATTTATATTTATATTTATATTTTTATTTTTATTTTTATTTTTATTTTTATTTTTATTTTTATTTTTATTTTTATTTTTATTTTTATTTTTATTTTTATTTTTATTTTTATTTTTATTTTTATTTTTATTTTTATTTTTATTTTTATTTTTATTTTTATTTTTATTTTTATTTTTATTTTTATTTTTATTTTTATTTTTATTTTTATTTTTATTTTTATTTTTATTTTTATTTTTATTTTTATTTTTATTTTTATTTTTATTTTTATTTTTATTTTTATTTTTATTTTTATTTTTATTTTTATTTTTATTTTTATTTTTATTTTTATTTTTATTTTTATTTTTATTTTTATTTTTATTTTTATTTTTATTTTTATTTTTATTTTTATTTTTATTTTTATTTTTATTTTTATTTTTATTTTTATTTTTATTTTTATTTTTATTTTTATTTTTATTTTTATTTTTATTTTTATTTTTATTTTTATTTTTATTTTTATTTTTATTTTTATTTTTATTTTTATTTTTATTTTTATTTTTATTTTTATTTTTATTTTTATTTTTATTTTTATTTTTATTTTTATTTTTATTTTTATTTTTATTTTTATTTTTATTTTTATTTTTATTTTTATTTTTATTTTTATTTTTATTTTTATTTTTATTTTTATTTTTATTTTTATTTTTATTTTTATTTTTATTTTTATTTTTATTTTTATTTTTATTTTTATTTTTATTTTTATTTTTATTTTTATTTTTATTTTTATTTTTATTTTTATTTTTATTTTTATTTTTATTTTTATTTTTATTTTTATTTTTATTTTTATTTTTATTTTTATTTTTATTTTTATTTTTATTTTTATTTTTATTTTTATTTTTATTTTTATTTTTATTTTTATTTTTATTTTTATTTTTATTTTTATTTTTATTTTTATTTTTATTTTTATTTTTATTTTTATTTTTATTTTTATTTTTATTTTTATTTTTATTTTTATTTTTATTTTTATTTTTATTTGTATTTTATTTTTATTTTTATTTTTATTTTTATTTTTATTTTTATTTTTATTTTTATTTTTATTTTTATTTTTATTTTTATTTTTATTTTTATTTTTATTTTTATTTTTATTTTTATTTTTATTTTTATTTTTATTTTTATTTTTATTTTTATTTTTATTTTTATTTTTATTTTTATTTTTATTTTTATTTTTATTTTTATTTTTATTTTTATTTTTATTTTTATTTTTATTTTTATTTTTATTTTTATTTTTATTTTTATTTTTATTTTTATTTTTATTTTTATTTTTATTTTTATTTTTATTTTTATTTTTATTTTTATTTTTATTTTTATTTTTATTTTTATTTTTATTTTTATTTTTATTTTTATTTTTATTTTTATTTTTATTTTTATTTTTATTTTTATTTTTATTTTTATTTTTATTTTTATTTTTATTTTTATTTTTATTTTTATTTTTATTTTTATTTTTATTTTTCTTTTTATTTTTATTTTTCTTTTTATTTTTATTTTTATTCTTATTTTTATTTTTATTTTTATTTTTATTTTTATTTTTATTTTTATTTTTATTTTTATTTTTATTTTTATTTTTATTTTTATTTTTATTTTTATTTTTATTATTATTTTTATTTTTATTTTTATTTTTATTTTTATTTTTATTTTTATTTTTATTTTTATTTTTATTTTTATTTTTATTTTTATTTTTATTTTTATTTTTATTTTTATTTTTATTTTTATTTATTTATTTTTTATTTTTTTTATTTTTATTTTTATTTTAACTACTAACATAGACCACACAATATAGGTGGCGGACTTGCTAGCGAGTCCGCAACCTTGGACCCAAACTCACTACAGATTGAACACACATTGAGCCATTGACAAAGGAACCATACAATCAGGGATTAACACCAATCAGCAGAACAGTTTAGGTGGAAGTTCAAGTAGAGTTCAGTATGGTTTTAATATGAGTTCTATCTGAGTTCAAGTTGGGGACTTGCTATCAAGTTCACCCCCTATATTGCGTAGTGATACTTAAAAAACTAGAAAAATAATTGACAAAATTACCGAAAAATATGAGAACTGAAAAGTTAATATGAAATGAATAATAATAGAAAGATGAGATAAATAATAGTTACAAATGGTATCCGCCATCCAATTAATGAGCTTATCCCCTGATACCTTACCCACTTCCAAGTGCACCTTGATGTGGATACACCTTTAAATAATTTTTAAATGAATTGATATTAAAAGTAAATTGAGAAAAAATAATATCCATAAAGCAAAAATAAAATAAATAGAAATTAAAGAAAATAATAATAGAAAATGAGATAGAGATAAAAAAGAAAATAGTATTTACTGGCCAATCGCTGAGCCTTTCCCCACCATTGCTTCCCCACATCCAGGTGACCCTGATGTGGTGACACCATATGATATAATTTAGTAATTTTTCACTCTTTATATCCTTATAACCCCCTTAAAAAAAGTAAAAGAGAGAGAAAAAAAAGAAAATAATCTAAAACTATCATCAAACACAACCATAGAAACAAAAATTAAAGAATAGAAAAAGTCCGGCTCCATAGAAAGTACAGTCCAAGGAAATGATCACTGGTTGGGCTCCCTTAAATAAGTAAAATTGATGGGAGACCACCAGTAATCCAGCACCAAAACCAAAGAAGCCAGTCTTGAACCAGTAAGCCAGTTTAAAGTCATAGTGGACTTGAAACCTGAATAGCAAAAACCAGAGCTAGGATCCAACTAGGACAAACAAAATACTTGAAACAGAAACTTTGAAGTAACTGTTCTACAGAGCAGCCAGCTCATCAGTTACCCCCACACTTTCCAAAATAAAATCTAGAAGCCCCTTCTGGATACCTTCTAATAAAACACAACTTCCAACACAATAACCCAAAACAAATAAGTGGGAAGTGTGTAGCACTTGAAGACTAAAAGAATTTCCAGTTTAAATTCATAGAGGACTAAAACCTGTGAAGAGAAAGAAATACTAGGGTTCAATCAAATTAAGAGAAGTGGTTGGAAAAAGACAATCAGGGGTAACTGTTGATAGAGCAGCCAGCCCATCAGTTACCCCCACTCTTGCCAAAATAAAATCTAGAAGCCCTACCCATGGGTTCCTTCTAACAAAGAAAGTTTCCAAAAAACAGATGCACAGCATCACCAAAATCCAAAATTAAAGAATGATTCATAGTTTATCGTCATTGCAGAGTCTATCTTCTTCACTTCTAGTGCCTCCTGGTTAAAATCTCTACACCTGATCATCAGCCACTCTCTTCTTTAAGACTGCACAATCTAACTCCTCCAAAAAATAAGAACCTCCAGACACCTGAGATATGACTCTTTAAGGTCCATTCCATCTGTCAGCAATTATTTTTCCTCACTAACTCTTTGAAATTCTATTATACACCAAAACAAAACAACCAGGTTTCAAGTGACTCCTGAGTCTATGAGCCAACTTCTTGTCACAGTATCTGACTGATTGATTTCTTATCTTCATCATTCTAGAGTATGCCTTCTCTTGACATTCCCGTCTACATTTCAACTGTTGCATCCTGGCAGAGAAATTCTTATGTCGAGTGCACCTCATCCCAATCAATTCCAAGATAAGAGACAGCTTCCAAGCTTACTGGTAGAACAGCTTTCTGACCAAAGATTAACTTGTAAGGAGAATAGCCACTTGTCCTCTTCACAGTGACAAGATTTGAAATTTTTATATTTAAATTAATTTTTATGACAATATACTCATTCCACTATTGCTTTGTGATAAGGCCAATTTCAAGAAAATTTTTATATTCTTCTGTTTAAATAAAATATTAAAGTGATTGTTTTTCATACATTTAGAAATTGAATAGAAACATCATATAATATTTACCAATCAGCATAAATATCATAATTCCAATAAATTATTGATAAATCTTGAACCCATATATTTAATTTTACAATTGTGTGTAAGTTTTCAGTTGTGAATCACTTTAATAAAAACTTTGATTCTAATGAGTAAAAAAGTGTACCTGCAACGTTTCATTTAATTTTTTTTTTCAACACCATAGAATTGAAATATTTTTTCTTTTCATTTAAAACATGGAAAAACATTATTTTAAATCAAAAGATGATTACCTTTACAGCTGCTATTCTACATGGGTATAATCTAAAGTTCCTATTGTGTCTTTTCTAAAAAATGAATATCATATAATAGTTTTTCAATTTGAAGCTGATAAAATTATGAAAAAGAACCACTTTTAAGTATTTAATTCAGTTATTGAACAATAATAAAATCAAAATATTTACCTGAAACACTTTTTAAAACATGAGAACACTTTGCAAATTATATGGTGCTTCTTGCCAGGTTGACACGGAAATTATCCCACAATACAGCATTGAAGCAAAACCAAGCACTAAAATTAAAGTTTAAATAAATTTAAACTACTTTTTATTTATTATCTTTAAATTTTTACATCTAGCTCGAATTTTGGTCTTTAAAATGGGAAACTCACTAAGTAGTGATTAATTATTTCAACTCATGAGATTACTCTACCAAAGAACCATATTTACATTAAAAGTTTGATGAAATAAATCATGATGAGTTCCAGAATATCATATATGTATTACATTAAATAAATTTATATTGCGAAAACTTTTAGTAGTTGAATATTCAATAGAAAAGAAAAAGCAAAAAGATATTTCCTCTTAATTTTAATCATCTTCATGCATACAAAAATGTAAAAAACTGGATTAAAATTCACTGGTATAAGAATTATACTACTCTCTAGAAATATAATAAAACAATTCATCAATTATTAGTACTAAGTGTAAAGAATCTATTAGAGGACTTAATTAAAACAGAAATTAGGAAAACACATTTCTATCTTTTTTTAATAATGAGACTTTTCACAGCATTATACAAATAAAAACTTGAGAATATTTATCAGCCGGTCGTCTAGAAGAAGGTGGAGGAGAAGGGGAAAAGTGAAAATTGGAGGAGAAGATTATATATTGTAAAATTGGATAGTAATGAATTAATAAATGTATCTTAGTAAGAGATGACAAAAGGTTTTGAGACTTGGTGCAACTATAAGTTTTTATTTAAATTATAATATATGTTTATTAGTACTTATGTTCAAAAGAGTGGAAAACACTGATAGTATTATTAAACTTAAAGCAACCTATACTTATTTATAAAGTATTTTAATTAGATATGTAGAGCTAATAAAAATAATAAATAAAAGTAGTATATTTAAAATATGTTTAAGTGAGTGTATGATAAGTAATGAGCTACCAGAGAGGTTTCCAAAGGCCTTTTATAGGCTATAGGACCTTATGGAGCGTTTCAATAGTACTTACAAAAGGGTAAAATAATATGAAAGAAATAATTAAAAGAATTTAATTAAAAACAATAAAAATAAACCCGTGATTAAGCAACTATTTTTTTTCCCATCAGAAACTTATAAAAAAGAATTGAATTAACATAAAAAATAACTACATGAGTATGGAAAATGAGAACTATGAGAAAGAAATCTAAAGAAGGAATAAAAATAGCTAAAAAAGTATAATTAAAATAAAAGGAATTATTTTTACGCTTTTAAATAATCTTAATTCAGTATAAGCAATGGTAATTTAATTATATTAACTATTTCAAGTAATTTAATTATTAAATTAATTGAAACAATTAATTAATTTAATAAAGAAACTTATTTAAAATGAGAAATTAAATTTAATCATATTAAATAAATTTTTTTAATTAATTTAGTAATTTTAGTGACACAATTAAGGGTCAAGGAAGCGCCCAATATTTATGGATACTATTATATGATAAGTTGTATTTAGTTTATATAAATGTTTTTATTAAAATTTTAATTACAGTGTAAGTTGAATTTACACTTATAATATAATTTTAAATAATTTATTTATACATAATGAGTGCGCCATGATATTATAGAATATAATATTTGTTTAATGATAAAATTAATTATAGTAATTCTTTTACTTATTCATAAAATATTTATAATTTTATTTTAATAATTTTTTGTAATTAAACAATGTTATTCCTTTATATGATTTCAGTAATTTATTATATAAATTACTGGGCTCCTGAGATAGCCTGGCTGATGCTCCCTCACTCTAAAAAAACAATAAAAAAAATTCGAAGATTTTTTCTTTTTATACTTTTTTAACAGAGTAGAGAGATTTAAAATTTCTTTTCCAGGTATCCATGCATCATGTTCAGATGACTTGTTCTTATATCTCAAGAAATATTCAATACCTCTTTCAGAAGTAATAATTCTATCATTGAGAATTTTATCAATTTCTGCAGTTTCTGTGACCTCCTGAGGGTTTTTCTTAGGTCTTCCCCTTCTTTTGGGAAATAGGTCACTGTTGGAAGTATAAGGTTTTAGTAAAGAAATGGTAAAAATAGGATTTTTTCTATCATATGGAGAATACAATACAACTTCTACTGCATTATCACCAACCATTCCTTTAACAACAAATGGTCCTACAAAAGGATCTTTTAATTTGTTGTTACCTTGTAAATTGAAATGGACAGTAGATATCAACACTTCATCACCCTTTTTAAATGTGTATTCTTTATGGGATTTATCCTATCTTTTCTTTTAATATTCAAATGCCTTATAAATACAGCTTTGAGCATGTTTTCTGCATAGCTGTTGCATTTGCATAAATGATTTTACACCAGGATGTAGTTCCAACTTAGGTAATTTATTATTGAGAATCTGAGCAGGAGTGTTTGGGACATAACCTAACCAAAGCTCAAAAGGCTTTTTCTCAGTGACAGAATGAACAGTGCTATTATATGCAAATTCAAGACCAGGCAATAGAGTGACCCAATCATGAGTAAATCTGTCATTGTTTTTATATTCTAAACCAAAGGCACAATACCTTCTAATCATATCTTCCAGAATTTGAATCATTCTTTCAGCTAGACCATCATTCTGAGGATGATGAGCTGTAGATAACTTTAACTCACAGCCACAAAAATCCATCAAAGAGGTCCAAAACTCAGAAGTAAATTTTGGATCCCTATCAGAGATAATGGCTTTTTGAAAAACAATAATATTAAACATGTAAGACCATAATAAGAAAGCTAATTCTTTTTTGGATACATCTTTGTGGGTTGGAATGAATTTGCACATTTTTTTGAATCTATCTACTATAACCCCACAAGAGTTATAACTGTCTTTACCTGCTACAGGAAGACCAGCAACAAAATCCATGTTAATTATTTGCCAAGGAGCATTAGGTGCTTCAATATGTTGTAGTAAACCTGCTCTCTTACCTGTCAACCTTTTAGATTTCTGGCAGGAATCACAAGATTCAACATAAAATTTTGTATCTTCAGACATATTAGCCCACCAAGCAGAGTTTTTGATTCTAATCAATGTTTTTTCTAGATCAAAATGACCAGCTAATATGTCATCATGAAAAAGTTTGAGGATAGTTTCTTTCATAGAAGGAGGGATTACAATTACATTAGTAAGCTTTCTTCTATAATAAATATAACCATCTTCAATAGAAAACTTTCCTTTCATCAAGACACTTTGATACTTTGCAGGAAGATTTTTAATCAATGCTTGAATTGAAGCATTCTTAGATTCATTTAAGATAGTAACTAATTTATTTAAATCAGAATCCTTATCATAAGAATCCAGTATTAATTTTAATAACTCCTCTTCCATATCAACTATAAATATACCATAGATATGAATACTATCATCTTCAGGCACATAAGCAGGATTGGAGTCATTATTTTGCAGAGGCAGTCTGGACAGCATATCAACATTGGAGTGAACATTTCCAGCCCTATGGATAATTGTCACCCATCCTCTGTATTCTTGAACAGCAAGTTGCTACCTGAACATATGTCTATTAGGTGTTTTCAGGTTTAAGAGGGACTTCACAGCACTACAGTCAGTTACTAATTCAAACTTTTGGTCATCTAGATAGTAGTGAAGTTTCTCAAGAGCCCAAACAACTGCTAAGCACTCTAACTGAGTGGCACCATATTTCAATTCACTATTTCTCAAGGTTCTTGAAATATAACAAATTACAACCTCTGAGGATTTATCATTAATAATTTGTTTCTGGTGGAGGGAAGCACCCAAACCAACAAAGCTAGCATCTGTATACAGGAAAAATGGTTTGTAAAAATCTAGAAGAGCTAAGATAGGGGCTGTCATTAAGCAACTCTTTAAAGTATCAAAAGATTTCTGACAGTCACTATTCCAGATTAATGCAACATCTTTCCTAGTGAGTTTGGTAAGAGGTAAGGCTATGATCTGATAAATTTTAATATATTTCCTGTAATAGCCACACATACCCAAAAAACTTTGGATTTCTCTTACAGAAGTTGGTGCTTTCACATTTTGAATTGCAGCAACTTTGTTTTGGTCTACACAAATTTGTAGGCCTGACACAACATGGCCAAGGACTTTCAAAGATTGAAAACCAAATTTACACTTTTTCAAGGACAAGGTCATATTGATTTCATCCATTTTTTGGAAAACCCTATTTAAATGAACCATATGTTCATCAAAAGTTTAAGAAAAAATTATGATATCATCAATGTACACCATGAGCCATCCTTCAATGATTTCCTGATGGAAAGTGTTATCCATGAATTCATGGAAAACTGAAGGGGCATTTTTGGGGCCAAAAGGCATTCTAACATACTTATATATTCCCATATGAGTAGCAATAAGAAAAAATTCTGAGAATTTTTCTCAACTGGAACTTGATGATACCCTTGTTACCATCCGGACAACTAATAAATTTTGCACCTTGCAAAGTAGCATGAATTGAATTAATTCTGGGTAAAGGATAAATATCATCAACAGTATAAGTGTTTAATGCTCTGTAATCTCCACATAATCTAGCCTTATTATTTTCATAAGAAATCAAGACTGGGGAGATGACACAATATTTGGGGGTGAAATCCACTTTTTCAATGATGTTCATTTTTAATAATGTGGCAATATTATCTTCAATATCCTTTCTTTTTGTTGGAGAAGCAGGATATTGTTTTTTCCTAAGACTAGGAGGAATATCATTCAAGTTAAAGGATAAGGTAATTTTCATTTCTTCCTGAACACTTCCCAAGACATGAGAACAATGAGAAAAAGCCAAAGGGAAAGAAGTAATTGAGGCAATAATAGAATCCTTTTTTTCACTAGTTAAATGATCACCAAAAGAAGCAGTATTTATTTCTTTCAATGAATCATCCATTTCAATTGTTGGTCTGCCTTTACACTGGATCAGTGAGTTACAAGACTTTAACAGATGCCCAGAAGGTTTTCTAGGGGAGGAAATTTTGAATTTCCTTTTGCCATTCAATCCCAAGGTGAAGCAATTATTTTCTGGGTCCAATTTCACACCAAACATGGTCAAAATATCATTACCCATAATAAACCAATTGCTTAAATTATCATTTTTCATGACAACGAATTCAAAAATAGCTCTGACAAAACCACCATTATATTTGAAGAATACAGAGGTTTTATATTTGCCAATAGGAATTAAGGTAAAACCATACACTCTCCATTTTTCAGAAGTTATAGATAATAATTTACTCAAATAATCCTTATCTACTGAAGCTAAAGCTTTTTCAGACACTACACTTCCTCTAGCACCAGAATCAAGAACTACATCAACATTTTTACCATTAATGATAACAGGTGCCTTCAAAGGGGATATGGCTATAGAATTGTTAGTAATATCTTTAATTATCTCAGCATTTTCTATTGAAGATAAATCCAATAAACATTCTTCAGATATATTATCTAAATAATTGACATCCAGTTCAAACATTAAAACATCTTTACCAGATTCATTGTCATAGGAGATATTACTTTCACAGTCACTAGAAGAATTATTGACATCTATTTCAGCCTCATCAGTGTCTTCATTGTGTTCAACAAGATTAATTTTCTTGTCACAAACATGACCCTTTTGCCATGGTTTGTTACATTTATAAAAAGTATTTGTTGCATATTTTTTAGGTGCAACTGGGGCAGAGGGTCTACCAGATTTTTCTGGGGGCTTTGTAGAGGGTTTATTCTGATCATTATAAGGTTTATCAAGGTAATTATTAGGTTCATATATATGGTTGAGTAGTACCTCATTACAAATATTAATGAAAGAAGAATGTTCCCTCACATGCTCAGTTCTAGCTACAATTAAATCTCTAAGAGAATTTGGAAATTTATACAAGATTTTATCTCTCCAAATATCATTATTCATCTTTGGATCAATTGCTCTCAGCATCTTTGTTACTTTCATAAGAAAAACAATTGGTTTTTCAACAGAGGAGGATACATATCTAGTATTCTCATACAGTCTTTGCTGAGCCAACCTGAATTTTGAACCACCAAATTTATTCTAAATCAAGGATTTCCACTCATTCCATGTATAATGGTTATTATCTAATAGAACAGATTCATACCACATCAAGGCTAAATTGGAAAATAAAGAAATTAGCTTAGCAACAATTTCCTCATCAGGTAGTTTTTAAGATCTCTTTAAATTATCAATCCTTTGTATAAAGTGTTTCAAATCAGATGAAGAATCACCATCAAAGGTAGGATATTGATCCAACTTAGGCCAATTTTTCTGGATACTGGATTTTTCAATCCTATGGTTTGAATTATTCAAGGTTATCAGTTCCTGAAGCCTTGAAAGGTGCTCAGATATTTCATTATTCACAGAGGCAGCTGGCTCATTGTGAGCATTAAATTTATTTCTGTTTGATGCAATAGACTTTTCAGAATGAATTTCTACTGGTAAAATTGGTACATTACAAGGGAGAGAAGAACTACTCTGTTCAGGCTGTTTATTATTATGATTAACAGAAGTTTTAGCACTTTTTTTTAATTCATGATAATGAGTAGCCTGGACTATTGGTAATGCAGAAAATAGTTTCTCAAGGTTAGATAATTTATTTCTCAAATCAGGAATGTAAGATAGTTGATCATTAATCCTAGAAATAGATAAAACATTTCTTTCCTCATCTACAGAGCATTCATTACTCAAATTCTGAGAATCAATTTTCAATTTTTTTAATTCACTGTGCAAAAGCATATTGTCATTCTTTAAAGCAGTATTTTCATCTTTTAGATTATCAACAGTTTTGCATAGGTGACTATATTTATTTGAAAGTGATCTGTGGTCAGATTTAATAGACTTTTTTTGAGCCAGGACATTATTTAATGTCTCTTTCAATTTGAAATAAGCTGTGTCTTGGACAGAAGAACTCACTTTGCAATGTAAATTCAAATTATTTAATCTATCACTCTCATGTATTAACAAATCTCTCAAACGTTTGTCTTTCACAACATTAAATCAAGGGTATCTTTCAATATTTCTTCAGAAGTTTTCTCAAGTAAAGTGTAAACTTCAGGGGAAACAGAATCATTCTTAATTGCAAGAGAAGGATTAATTAAAGAAGTAGAAGTTAAATGTAAAGGTTCATCAAACAAAAATTTGCTAATTACATCAATGGGGCTACTTATTAAAGGAAGTTGTTTCTTAAAGGGTTTAACTGTTCTACCAGGGTCCACATTATTAACTGAAGATGATTTGTTATTATATATACCAACGTGTTTACCAAATAAATTACTTACCATGGAAAGGAAGGCAACTTCCCCTGTGCTTTCTTTCTTCAGCCCCCCTGATAAGGATGGTGCTGAAGAGATGGATTTTAGTTTGTTGTCCTGGATGGGCCAGGGTGTTGAGCTGGTTGCTGTACATTCTGTTGGTAGTGGGTCATCAAGTAATCCCATTTCCATTGCTCCACTTGCAGAATGCCTTGATTTTGGTTGAGGGATCTGGGTGCTTGACTGGGCTGAGGTTGAGGCTGAGGCTGGGAAGATGAGAAATGATGAGGTTGACCCTGTTTGGGATTTAATAGCTTCTGCATCTGCTGCCAGAGTGTGTCTACCTTTGCCTTGTACTTCATGCTTTCTGCTCTCAGTTCCTTTATATGGCTTGACATATTGTTTACCTGCTGTGTTAGAGGAATTTTTTTTATTTTTATACCTCTGAGTGGATTTTCCTGATTTATTTGAGGTTTTACTTCTTTCAGAGTTGTTAGGTGAGGGGAGTTTGCCACTTCTCCTGAAATATTCAGTGTCAACATCCACTTCAATCTCATCCACATGTAAGTTATCCATGCTTTTAGCCAAACTACTGGACATTTAAACTGTGAAAAAGAGAATCAAAATTAAACAATGATTCAATTTGTTATTTTAAAATAAAATATAATCAATTGGATTTTTAAAAAAAAATAAAAATTTTTTTTATTAAAAATCAATTAATTTAAAAAAAATGTAATACAAATAAATGTAATTACAATGTTTATTAAGAATTAACAATAATTAAAATTAGACCAACCAATAAAGGTTTAAGAAGTCAACCAAAATAATTAAAGCCAAAATTAATATAATATTAAAACTGGGACTAAGTACTGAGTACTATTATGGTAAACCAATATACAAAAAATAATAATAAAATTAATCTAATAATTTATCAAATATTAATTGTCTTCTAGGACTAAGAGTTTTACTCTATTATGGTCAACTAGGAAAAAAATTTTTTAATATAATGAAAACTTACACTCAGTGAATCAGCAATTAAGCCACAAACACTGTTATTGCAGTAAAAATATAATACTATGAGTGAGAGGTGCAAAGGTGAACTTACTATAGTGATCGTAAAATCACTTCAAAATAATATATAATATAATTTAATATAAACCTAAACTATTGAACCCAAGTTTGAAACACGGTCCCGGCAAAAGATTTAATTTTTGGCTTGGGTGGTCTGTGCACTTTGTAGTTTGTCACAAGTCTTTGTCGTCGTTGTTGGGAAAGGTCCTCAATTATTGGCCGGTTGTCTAGAAGAAGGTGGAGGAGAAGATAATATATTATAAAATTGGATAGTAATGAATTAATAAATGTATCTTGGTTAGAGAGGACGAGAGGATTTGAGACTTGGTGCAACTATAAGTTTTTATTTAAAATATAATATATGTTTTTTAGTACTTATGTTCAAAAGCACAGAAAAAACTGATAGTATTATTAAACTTAAAGCAACCTATAATTATTTATATAGTATTTTAATTAGATATGTAGAGCTAATAAAAATAATAAATAAAAGTAGTATATTTAAAATATGTTTAAGTGAGTGTATGATAAGTAATGAGCTACAAGAGGGGTTTCCAAAGCCCTTTTATAGGCAATAGGACCTTATGGAGCGTTCCAATAGTACTTACAAAAAGATAAAATAATGTGAAAGAAATAATTAAAAGAATTTAATTAAAAACAATAAAAATAAACCCGTGATTAAGCAACTATTTTTTTTCCATCAGAAATTAATATAAAAGAATAGAATTAACATAACAAAAAACTACGTGAGTATGGAAAATGAGAACTATGAGAAAGAAATCTAAAGAAGCAATACAAATAGCTAAAAAAGTATAATTAAAAAAAAGGAATTGTTTTTATGCTTTTAAATAATCTTAATTCAGTATAAGCAATGGTAATTTAATTATATTAACTATTTCAAGTAATTTAATTATTAAATTAAATGAAACAACTAATTAATTTAATAAAGAAACTTATTTAAAATGAGAAATTAAATTTAATCATATTAAATAATTTTTTTTAATTAATTTTGTAATTTTAGTGACACAATTAAGGGTCAAGGAAGCGCCCAATATTTATGGATACTATTATATGATAAGTTGTATTTAGTTTATATAAATGTTTTTATTAAAATTTTAATTACAGTGTAAGTTAAATTTACACTTATAATATAATTTTAAATAATTTATTTATACATACAAAGTGCGCCATGATATTATAGAATATAATATTTGTTTATGTAATAAAATTTATTTAATAATAAAATTAGTTATAGTAATTATTTTACTTATTCATAAAATATTTATAATTTTATTTTAATAATTTTTTGTAATTAAATAATGTTATTCCTTTATATGATTTCAGTAATTTATTATATAAAATACTGGGCTCCTGAGATAGCCTGGCTGACAATTTTGATGTTTCAATATGTTTCTTAAATAAATACATGAATTGAAAATAATTATATTTCATAATAAGAAAAAATAAAAATAAAAATAAAAAATCAGGTAATATGGTTTAAATTAAAACATAAAAGCTTCAAATTTTTGGTTAAAAGGAGTTATCAATAAAAAGAACCACTGATCTTATTATATATTTTTTCAAAAAAAAAAATAGAATAAAATCATTAGAGAGGTTAAAAGTGATGTTTTTGAAATAAATAATATAATTTTTGGTCTTTTTAATGATCAAGTGAAATTCAAAATGAAAATGAAAATGAGTTTTATGAAAAAAATTCTGTGAATGGATTAGATTATTAATCTTCCCTTGTTATTATTTCTAAAAATTGTTCATTTAACTTTCACTATTATTCCAGAACAGACTCATCCATTTTTGGTTAAGAGCTCAAGATGAGCTCAAAATAAAGTTCAGTCTGAGTCCAGTCTGAGTTCCATCTCACTTCAAGTTGAGGACTTACAAGCGATTCCCCCCCCAAACATTGTGTGGTGATTGTGTGCCATAAACACCTTTTTACTGTGAATTGATGTCATGCTTGTGGCTTTCTTTTTGTGTTGTGAACTACCTTTTAAATAATTACAAATTTCTAACTTTGATACCCTCTAATAAAGATTTCACCAAAATAAAAAATATATAAATGTGAGAATCAAGAGGCTAATAATAGGTAGGTCCAAAAAAAGATAGCACCATTCATAAAATATTTTTTGGTTATCCTCTGGGTAAACCAATTTCTTAATTATCCCTTTTTTCTTTATTAATTTTTTAACTTTTGGTGTAATATCTCCCACTTTTGGATCCCTCCCCTATTTCCTTCTTTTTTGTATAAGGAAGAAGCTATTAATTTTTACTTATTTTTCTTTTTTATTTTAATGATTTCCCCCTAAGCTCCAAACCAAAACAATTTCAAAAATATTACCCCTACCACATTGAGGCAATAACACCTCAGGCTATTTCCTTCAACTATTTTCTTGAGGCATTATTCCCTCAATGTGGTCCAGAAGCTGGGGATATATAGGTCATCCTATCCAGTATATAAACAAGTATTTAATTCACCTTTTCCTTCATCTTCTTTTGCAGTAAATATTTTTAAACATACATAACTAAAAAATTTCATATGCTGTTTCCTCTGATTTGTCTTCATCTGAAATACATATTTTCGCAGCTACCTGAAATATTCTCAATACTGAAATTTTTTTTCTCATCTCTCCCTAATAATTAATTTATTTTCATGCCTCTTCCTAAAAAATTTTTTAATACTTATATTTCTTTTCACATCTCTCCCAAATAATAAGTTTGTTTTCATGCCTCTTACTTATATTTTGCTAGTATTTATTTTTGAAAAACTATTTATTCTTTCCTTAAATTAAAAATATACAGAGGTTAGTTTTTGAATATTTATTCTTTATGACCACTGACATTAGATATATCCTTATTGGCTTTAATGTTCCAATTATGAATTTTTAAGTCTTCATGCAATTTAAAGTGGATTGCTGAATTAATTAGTAGTTTGTTTTTTTGCATATATGTTGTTAAGCTACTGAAAAGAGTCAGATCATGATGGCTGGTAAGTATTTGTGTCAAATTTCTCTCTTAATTCATATACAAAGTTTATTTTTGAAAAAGGTAAAGATCAAAATCAGATTTATCTTCAATAAATGTGTTGTGCAAAATTACCCAACACAAAAACATTTTATTCATTTTGCTGATCTTCCATAGACAAAATGTCTCCTTGATAACTACCCATATATTTTTTATCTACAAATTCTCATTAAATATCCTTTCAGGCTGCTTCTTGTATCTTAGCAAAAAACTAGCTGGCTTCATCCTTATGGTGGGGAGTTAATTTGAAAAGTGTTGACCATGAAAGATGAATTCTGTCTGCAAGATAATATACATAGTTACATTATTTTTTTTTACTTTTAAACTAACCTCGTCTTGCATTAAAGAAATTAAATTTTCAAGTAGGTGGCTAAAATGGAGGAAAATAATATAATTCAGGGCTCCAGGAGAACCAAGTAAGAAAAACAAAGATCATAAGTTTTTTCTTGCTAAAACATCTAGTACCATATTCAAATTTCTTTTTTTTTCATGAAACTGACATTCCCACACTTCAGGGAAGTTTTTTTACTCACGGTGCATACCAAAAATTGATCTCAAACAGCCAGGGAAGCCACTTTCTTTGTATTCCTTCAAGATAACTTTTTTACCTCACATTTGGTTCACATAAGTATCATCTATTTTACAACTTTATGATATAATTCATAAATATTTTAAGTGATACTAGTGCAAGGCTTTCTATTATTCAGACATATATAGGTAAGCTGGAAAAGGCAAGAAGTTAAATTTTTTTATGGTGTTAAATCTGGCTGCTGACAGAAATCCTTTTGAATAGTAAGATGTAGTAGCAAAGAAAAAATTAGTTTTAATTACTAGAAATTACATATATTAGTGTAATAAAACTTAAAGCTTTGAGTAATCAGAACGTGTTGTGTTCTTGAAAATATCTACCTATTTTTTAATATATTTTGCTTATAGAATATCTTCTTTTGAACATTGTATCATTTTAGATACAATGGAGTTCAAAATAGTCTTCCATCAGTTTATAGTGGACTTCTATAAGGTTGTTTTGAGTGAATTTTTTAGCTTGTTACTCAGTTTCTAGTAATATTTACAACATTAGTTCTTCCTCTTTCATTTACAGGAATTATTCAAAAATGTAGTATCTGTATAGATCTATGTAAAGCTTCAATTAAGATGTTGAATGTGTGAAAGGTTGTTTCCTTTTTAAAGAAGAGTTATTGTTATTGAACATGAAACATGAGTGATGAATATTTTTAAAAGATTGAGTTAATTGATATTTACTTAATATGACTGTTTTTGAATAAAAATCAGTAATAAATGACTCAGTAATATGAAATTAGCTATTAAAAATTTGATTAAACAAGTGTAGACACCACACAATATGGGGGGGAATCGCTGGTGAGTCCACAACCTTTGACCCAAACTCACCACAAATTGAACACACACTGAGCTATTGATAAAGGAGCCATAAAATCAGGGATTAAAACCACTCATCATAACAGTTTTAGGTAGGGTTTCAAGTAGAGTTAAGTATGGGTTCAGTATTAGTTCAGTCTGAGTTCCATCTGACTTCCATCTGAGTTCAGTTTGGTGACTTTCTAGAAAGTTCACCCCCTATATTTTATAGTAATATGCCCTTAGTTATGTCTATTGGGAGTGTATATCCTGTATATGTTAGTTCTTAAAGTCTCCTTGATTCATTCCTGAGTCCTGTTGGTTGATCCTGCTCAACTGGTAAGTTAGAATAGCTCAGGTTCTATCTTGAGTCCAATTTGATGATTCTTCTCTACAGTTATTTAATTGTAATTCTAGTTATTTCTGGAGTCCTGTTTTCTGATATTTCTCTACAATGTGAAAAGTTTGAGGCAATCAAAAAAAATTAATTTTTTTTTACGGGTCAAAAAATTGAGCTTCAGATCCTTTTTGACATTTGCATGCCATGTTTGAAGGGAAGGCTTGGTTGTTGCCCAATTTACTCCCATTTTTTCTCCCATATCCACTCCTGCATCCTGCTTTTCCAACCCCCTGGATACTTGGAATTGGCAGACAATAGGAGAGTTTTTTTTAATTTTACTTTATTTTCTTTACAATTATATTTTTTTGTCAAAATAATCTTAAATTAAAAATTGTTGTTGTTAAGGTAAGTGTCAATAATCTTTCACTTGAGTAATTCAACATCAAATACCACTCTTCAACTTCATGCAGTTTGCTTTTCTGTTAAAACAAGTTTTATAAGACTATTATGGCAGTATTAACTCACCCTGAATACTTTCTTAAGAAAAGACAGTATTTACTTCAAGAAAATGAGTACTATAAATTACTCCATGAACTTTTCAAAAAAAAACACAACAACATACATTTCTGAGATTCAGTGCTCTATGTGAGAAGACCACTAAATTATGATTTCAAAAAAAAACTATTGAAGTTGAACTTTCCAAATGGCTCCATATGAGCAAGAACATGGAAAAAAATTTGATTCCAGGGAGGATATAATTTCTTGAGAGAGATATGTCTTAACTGTAGCTCACATAAGCTCAAATTGGTTGGTTTTTACAGGTGAGGACAAATTTTTTTCACTTTCTCTTTTAATTTTCTAATATTTTTCCTTCCCTGGTACACAGAATAATGTGCTATGCCTAAAAATGTGTTGAATTCAACACTTGATTGGCCAAGAAAGATTATTCTGCCCCAAAAATTCCACAAAACCAAGGTAGAAACAAATTTAATATTGAGTGTAAGACATTAGAATATAAACCATTTAAACATTCCACAAATTTTCTACCAAGTGGCTCATTTTTATATGAATTAAAAAATTTCAACACATGTGTACTTCACTGGGTTTGTTTGCCATAAACAACTATCTTTTTGGTATATTTAAGCCTTTCAAGCACTCCATCCCCTTATCTTAATTAATCATAATCAGGTACACACAAAGTCATAGCTTGCAATTTTTATTTTCATAATAATTAGGGGCTCATTTTTACATGCACAGTACACTGTGAACCAATTCTTAAGGCCACTAGAGTCATACTCCAACCCTTAATTACTCCCAAACCTTTTTTTTCACCCAAAATCTAACATGTGTCCTTCACTTCACCAAAATCCTCAAAAAAACCACTAATTCTGTGGTAATTAATTTATGGTTTAGTCTAATACAAATTCCAAGTCAGAATTTTATTTAGATTATCTGAGTCACCATTTAGAGAGTAGCTACCATACTTCCCAAATACCTTCTATTGACTATCAACCACAAAATACACTCCAGGAAATTTCTGGAATTCCTGAAACTAGCTTTCAAAATTTTTTCAAAACTATTTATCATGTTTTTAGATGGCTACATGATTTGATCTACCATTATTACATTTTACATAGCAACACTCATTGCTCATGGAAGGATCCTTAAATACAAATCTCTGTAGCATTTTGAAAATTTTACTAAAACGGGAATGTTGCTTCCATAACTTGTCTTGTGAGACTGTTCAGTTTGAGACATGGAACAGTAGATCTATACAACAAGAAACCATCATAGCCATCCATTCACTTCAATCACAATTCCTGACATGGCCCACTAAGGAGGTTAGACTAGAATATTTAATTTTTTTTATTTTTATACTCTTCATAATTTTACATGTATAAAAATCTAAAAAATATTTTACAGAAAATATATCTTTAATTTTTGTCACAAAAGTATTTAAAAAAAAGGTAATACACTCCCTTGAAACTTACTATGAGATAGGGTCATTATTACCAATTTTGTATTATTATTTCATTAATTAATAAATAAAACAGTAAAAGAACAATCAACCAAGTAAAAGTAGTGGAATTCAGAATACTACCTATCGGCCAGTTGTCTAGAAGAAGGAGGGAAAAATGAAGAATGGAGAGAAAGAGGAGGAGATAGGGAAGGAATTAAAGGAATAAAACAATTTGTAATTATTTTTAAGAGAAACAAAGCAACTTGGACCTCTTGTACTTGACAGAGAAAGTGAGGATTATGTTAAATTATAATATATTGATTTTAAGTAAGGCTTTAATCTCAATGCGCAGAAACACTTATATATATTATTATACTTAGAGTAACCGCAGAAATTTATTAAAATTTATATTAGAACTATGATACTAATAACAATGACAATAATCTGAATAATATCTAAATATGTAATAAAATGTGAGTGTAATAAGTGATAGAGCTACAGAGGGTTTCCCAAGGCCCTTATATAGGCAAGGGGCCCTCTGAAGTTCCACAAGAAAATATATCCTATAAAAAATAAGATAAGAAATTTTTAATAGTTAAAATTAAGTGTACCAAATCTGTAAGGGAAAAATATAAAAAAATTAATTAAAAAATAAGTAAGAGCCCAAAAATCCACCAATTTAACCCAAAACAAATCTTTAAAATAAGTGAGTAATTAAATAACATTGAAACACTTGAAGTATTAACTAATTAAATTTATAAAATGTTTGATAATAGCCCATTTTAAGTGAGACATAAAAGTTAAACTATTTTAATAAAATAATTAGTGTAATTAATTAATTAAGTCTGGAACATAAGATATTAATTAATATGACCCATTTTCTTAGTGTAAGAATTAAATTAGGTTAAAACAATTTATTAATTTAATATTTTTACTAAATTTTAGAATAAAACATTAGTAATTAATTAAATAAAATGTTTTGACTAATTTAATACCTTAATGACATAATTATGAGTCAAAAAAAGCGCTCAATATTCATAATTCATATAAAATAAAAGTTTGATTTTAATACTTTAATTTTATTTATTTATTTAATTATATTATAAGTTAATTTTTTGATTTTTTAACTAGAATATATTTAATAAATTAATTAATAATTTATAAGTATTAAATACATAAAAAGTGCACCAACATTTTATAGAATATAATGTATTTAATGAGTTTTAGTTGTATCTATAATTTATCTAATAATAAATTTAATATAACCCTTATTTTAGTTATATTATAATACAATTTTTATATAATTTTATTATGCAATATAATATTAATTTATATACAGAAAAGGCATAATTTTTCGCCCTCATTAAGCTCCAATAGATTAACATACAATTTACTGGGCTCCTGGTATAGCCTGGATGACACTACCTATCTGTCACAGCTCATGTAAAACCAAGTATTTCCCTTAATTCATTATGCTTGATTGAGTTACAAACATTTTAATGTTTAATTTACTTCCAGGCTTTACTTGGACTTTTCTTAATTAGAGCTATTTTTCACTCAATAAATTTTGTGTTCATATTGATTAAATTAGTTTTACGTGTTTTCTTCCATTAAATAATATTCTATTCCTTTGTAGTTTTGAGTCTGAGAAATGCTTTTATTTAATTATATAATGCCTTTTTTATAAACTTTAATTCCTTTGAATTGTTTTATAAAGTTGCAAAATAAATACTTTTAAATATTTCTTCTTAGTATTATCCTATCATATTTAAAATTATTTTTAAATATATTTCATACTCCCTTTTGTATTTGATAAGTACCTTACTCAGTTGTATCAATATTTGAGAGACTCCTCACTTTCATCAGGTTTTTTTGTACTTAATCTAGAGCCTTTATTTAATCTTATTTAACTCATTTGAGGGTAATCATCAACCTTATTTATCTTCTTAAACATATACTGAAACCTTTTATTCATCTTTTAAAAACTATCAACCCTCTCTTTCTTCTTTCAGGAAACCTAAAAAACTCTTTTCATAATCTTTGAAGATCCCCCAAACCTTATTTAACTATGTCAAAGATACTTTGAAGCCTAATTATCTTCTTCAAATTGTATTTAGCTCTATTGAAGCCTACTTAATATTCTTGAATTACAACTTGATACAAATATGACTTCATTCTTGAAGGTTCTCCTCTTTATCTTGAAGCAGATATCTAAACTCTAAATCTATTATCTAATTCCTCTTGAGCTCCCTCAATGTATTAGTGTGTAAATTTTCCAGTGAAACTTCCAATAATTTTAGATTCTATTTAGTTTAAAGAAAGCATATGAGAAGGATTTAATTGTGAACTCATTAAATTAATTTGTTATTTGAAATATTATTTTTATACAGTGGCAAGGCCCTACGGCCCATTAATTAATATAGATAATTATATTGAATAAGTGATAAATTATAAATTGAAGAAATAAAATAAAAAAAAAGTTTTGAAGAATCCTTTAATTTTCATACTTGTCCTTCCTTCTTAAATTTTTAGTATTCATATAACCTTCACTCCTTACTTTACTTACCCAGTTTATCAATATTTTGTTGATATGGAATGAAAAATCACAATGAGTAAACATTTTACAAGATTATAAACCTGGAGGATACTTATCTAAAACTCATGTTTAGGAAGTTTAATGATAGATAAAATCTCATATTAACATCAGATAGGATATTTAATATTAAAAAAAAGTGAAATTGTACAAAGCAAAGGCAAACGTTTCTAAGTAAATATCTAAACAAACACTGAAATAAATTGAAAACCGTTTGACAAGAATAAAATGAGGGCTTCTGAGGAATCTTCTTTTTAAAGGGTATAAGTTTGAGTTAACCTAAAACAAGTTATAAGTTTTTTCCCAACTTAATTTAAAATATTAAAAATAGGGGATGTCAGTTCATGCATATACACATTTAACTTGAGTGTGGATTTCAAGGAAAATCAGCATTTAAATTTTGAAAAAAATCACTTATTTTAAAAATTAATGTCATTAATGACCTCAATTCAGAACCCTTTCCTTATTTTTTATCACAATCACACACAGAGAGAGAAAACCCTGAAATAAACATCTAGTTCAGTTTTTGGTTTCAGGGTACACTTCTAGGCCTGTTTTACAGAATAACCCTTCTAGAGCTCACTATTTTTTTTCAAAAATTCTTCCATCCATTTTTCTTACCCCATCCTCACTTCTCTCATATAGGCTTCATCCTGCAAACTCATCTACTAGTCATAATACTTCAGTGGCAACTGTCTTTTTTGCTTTTCACTTTTTAAATTTAATTTTATTATTTACTTTTTATATAGCTTTTCTTCCCTCACCACTTCATATTTCCTTAAGTGATGGTGCATATCTTTGTTTTTTCTCTATCTCCTTCCATTTCCCTCTCTTCCCTTTCCTCTCCCTTCTCCCTGCTTCACTTGCCTTCCCTCCTCATTCCCATCCTATTGCTTCCCTCCCCTCCCCTTTCCCTTCCTTCCCCTCCCCTCTGAATCCTATGGGTTCCCCTCCTTCCCCTATTCTCCCATTCCTCTCCTTTCCAATCATTTTTTTCCTTCACATCTAGTCTCCTCCGCTTCCAAATTCATTAGCTTCTTTTCACAGAAGATAACTTCAAACTTCTAAACCACAAAGGCCCTACAAAATTGAAAAAATTAATTAAGAATAAAAAAATAACAAATAAAGATATTAAATTAATAAATAATGTTTCAACCAGCTAAAAAAGTAATCTTATCCAAAATATTAAATTAAAAGACTAATCATGACACATATAAACAGATAAATGTTAAATATAAATAAAATGAACAAAAAATCAAATTGCTAATGTAATTTTAAGCTGAAAAACTCTCAACCACAATAAACTGATATCAAGAAACAAATTTATAAGACTCTGAATGAATCAGACATTACTAATACTATTAGAAATCTCATCAGAAGACTAATAAATTGATCAATTAAACTTTAGCTCAATAAAAAAGTGCAAGCTTCTGAGTTATGACTTAATGAGCTGAAACAGTTATTTTAACATTGTCTTTACATTTGATGGTTTTCCCTCTTTGTTTATATATATATGTTTTTCTTTTCTTTTCTTTTCCTTTCTTTTTTTCACTAGAATTTTTCTTTTCTTTCATCCCTTACTTTAATTTTTTGTGTAATATTTTTGTTATTTTACTGAAAAAAGTATTATTCAATTGATTTTTGCACTCCTCTCATGAAAAATTAAAAGGGCTGATTACTTTTGGTTTACTTTGCTTATATGTCTCTAGAAGTGGCCTGGGCAATTTAAATGAAAGTTTTTGGTGCCTTTGTCATAGAGAAATAAAAATTGAACTTGCCTAAGACTAAAACACAAAGAATTAAAGTAAAAAACATTTTAAATTGAATAAAAATAGATGAGTATCATAAAATAAGTTCATACTTAATACAGGGTATCAAAGTTAGAAATCTTATATATTAAAATACCTTTTTTCACTAAATCCAATATCATAATTTTGTCAGATATGGCACATTGTGTCACAAAAAAAATTTTAACTGAGAAATTATTTCAAATTTGTAGCTTTATTATTTTGTCATGAAATTATTTTAAATAATTAAAAATTTGTTTCTTTACCCCCTAATATACTGAATTGATCTTTATTATTACTTATTTTTGCAGGATTATTAGGGGTATCAATGTTCAGGGATCTGCAATTAGGGATCAGGAATTTTTTTTCCCAGGATCAGACATTATTAATTGCGGAAAATTCTTATCCACTAGCCCAAGGGCTAGTGGATAAAGAATCCACAATTATGTATTATCCCACCTCTTATACACCATTTTCTATTCCTAATTCCTGATCCCAAACTCATCACATCCATGATTGATTTGTAAGTAAGTCACATGACATATAATTGCGGATTCCATCCTTATGTATCTCATCACTCTATGATACTTAATTTTGGTGGCAAACACATAACATTTTTTTCTATCTACACACTTCACTTGCTCATTTGGTGGTGAATTCCCACTTCCAACTCATCACCTAAAACTTCTACCAACAACCTTTTCTACCAAAAATAATCAATCTACGCTCTACTAAGAAGAAACTTCACTCAGCTATGATTGCTATCACTTTAGTTTTAGCCGCTGACTCTGATTCTGACTGTGGTTTGAAAGACACTTTAGCTTATATGTCTTAACTTTTTAAAAAGTGTTACATCATCCCAAGGGGGACAAATCTTTATCAAAATCCCAGATATGATCTCGGCTGTGGCATTCTACATCTGGATAGAAAAATTAGGTAAAAATTTGATTTAATATTGGTTGAAAGGAAATTATGGTGTAACTGGGTATTGATTCAGTCGTTATAGATATTTTTGGATTGATTTGTAGCATTTTGGAATGGTTATATGGTGGTATTTTTATTGTAATTTAATGTATTTATGGATTTTGTAATAGTTTCACTGGATTTTGGGGAGGATTCTCCAACTTTGGGTATTTTCTGGGGCTCTTTTAGGTTTATTATTGAAGATAAGTAGCAATTTTCTGGATTATCAGTCTGGATATTTGGAATTTCAGAAGATGATTATTATCATTGGATAGCCCAGTTTTTCTCTATTGTTAATTTCTTGATTGTCTTTTATCATATTTTACTGTTTTCTTAGTGTTTCACTTGATTTATTAATCTTTAGTATTATTGGTGGTTATGGTGTGCTGATGGAATGGCCACTGAGCTTCAGTTCTCTGATGCACTCTGGTGAGCTCTGGTTTGCTCAAGTGATTTTCTGGTGCAAAAGCGAAGTGTACTGGAAAAATTCTGTCATTGTGGCAAAGTTTGGTCATGGTGGCAAAATTATCTCACTGTGGCAAATTTAGCTCAATCTGAAAAAATTATCTCATTATGGCGAAAAGATCTCATTGTGGAAAAATTTGCTCACAATGGGAAAGTCTGGTCACTGGGTTAAAGTTTGGCACTGTGCCAAAGTTTGGCCACTCACCACACAATATTTGGGAGGGACTTTCTAGAAAGTCCTCAACTTGAAGACAGATGGAACTCAGACTGAACTCAGGCTGAAAACATATTGAGCTTTACTTTATACTTGTCTTGAAATATTGAACAAGGATGGATGAGTCTTTATTGAAAGCATTATGAAAGTGTATTCAAAGCTCAATTTAAATCATAATAAGGAAACACTAACAATATTCTCAATCAACAATACCTTTTTGATGAAATATATTTAGATCATCTTTTTGAATTAAAGTTGAAGAATAAGAATAAAAAAAACTACTTTATATCTTTCATAAGAATTACTTTTAAAATTTGTAATAAATTTAGTAAATATTACTGAGAACATTAAAAAACAACAGTGAATTCTTGATTAATCATCTATTTTTTCAGAATCCAAATCTTCAATCTTATTGATGATACCATACAAAATGAAGTTTTTTTTGGTGTATTACAGGAATTTTTAGCTGGAGCAAGAATTAATTTTCTATTTAAATGAATTATACTTCTAAAAAAATAGAAATACTTCCTCTCAAATGTTATAATTTATCATACTGTATTAAATACACAAAACCATAAAAATAAAACATAGTGTAGACAATCCTATAGTACTAGCTATAGGCTTTGACCAAGGGAGTTGGAGAAAAAACAGAGAGAAAATCCCTTGTCCCTTTAGAAAAATAGAATGAGATTTTCTTGCTAAAGTAAGCTGGTTCCTGTTTGCTAAAGCCCCTTTTTCAACACACTTGACTGCTTGGTGAGCCAAGAAAGTAGTCCCCAGACAGACTACCAGACCAAAGAACTTAAATGTAGACCAATGTCCACACCAGAGAAAGCAAAGATACTTGATGTAGGCTTAAAATCCACACCAGAGACAGCAATAATACTTGATATATCTTGCAAGACTATACCAGAGAACCTGTTTCTAAAGTTGAGTTAAATGAAGAACTAACCTTGCAACAAACACAGCCAATTGTGGCAAAAAACAGTGAAAACTTAGTGAGGAACAAGGATATAACCTCCGGAGGGTTGTATGATAATTAAAGTTGCCCCAAACTGTCGTTTTCACTATGTAAACACAGACCACTATCTAAGAGCCCATGCACACCAACAAATTTTGGCGCCTGTACCAGCCAAATTGAATAAAAACCCTCCAGAAGCGCTCCCCAACTTTCTAAAACAGAGGGGGGTGGGCCTCCCACTACGGAGGTGCCGCCTGAAGAGGCCAGGCCTCCCTGAAGCCAGAAAACCAATAAAAACACCTAATCTACTTAGAAAAATTTACTACAACTACTAAAACCCTTAAAACACAGAATTACGCTATAACAACATTGAGACATGAAATATAAAGCTAAAATAGCCCTATCTAATGGTACTAAGCACTTAACCCTAAGACTTAAGGTTAGCCCGTAAAACACAAAAAACAAAATTAAAAAACTATCTTTTGTAACTGAAGAATGAGGAAATGACCCCTTAAAACTTAGAATATGAAAAATATTAACAACGCATGAAATATATAGAAAATTAAGGGCTATCCAATAATAGTACCCACATACCCTAAGTCCCAATATTCACGAAATAAAACCAGAAAAACACCCAATTCTGCAACAGATGCCAATTAAGACATGGACAAACAGCGCCAAACAACACAAAAAAGGCCCTTGCCAATGTTGGAAGACCATATCCTCCCTCCAATTCAGAATGTCCACATTCTTTCTTCATCAAACCACCATGTTCAACCTTCTTCCCAAATCTACCTCTGAAAAGGGTCCTTGCCAATACTGCACTGACAATAATCAAATCTGCGCCATCACACCTCCTTTCCATTCATACAGAATATCCTATGATGTCTGCCAATCCAGAAAGAAGACCTGCTACAGACCAGGTCCATTATCTTCTGCAACAGCCTTACCGCCACCTCAACCTGGTCCATCATCTACCAGCACCAAAAGATCTGGGCCATCTATCTTAATTATTAGATTAATCAAAAGGCTACACCCTTCCCAGAAGAGTTCCAAAACCACTAAAACAAAAGTTCCACCATCGCTGGTCCATCTGATGGTTAAAACTTCCATTTCTTCTTTCCACTTTATAAAACTGATGACTTCTCAGTTCCTTCATCTTCTGACAGTGATGATAACAATGTAGGATCCATTGAACCAACCACACCAAACCACTTGCCCACAATTAAGGCCAAGTTCCAACAACACACATCTCAACAGAAACACCTTCTGCTAACCTACTTTCAATCTACTCCTGCTAGAGATCCACAGGAAGTTGAGAACAGAAGACACCTCACTCACCAGTTCAAGGCTAATCCTGAACACTTCATTTCATCTCTTGATTCCCTCTGTAATTCCACTAGTACTATAGCTTGATTCAGAAAAGAAAAATAGATCACACCCTCTATAGGATGTAACCACAAACAACCCTCAGTTTTAAGTATTGGGGGACCATCCTCATTTTATAGTCTTGGGGGACTCAAAAACCCTCAGTTTAAAGTCTTGGGGGACTCAAAAACCTAAATAATAAACTCAGAACCAGAGATAAACCACATTAAGACACACAAAAAAAACTTACATTCTGGGTTAATTGTGAATAGAGCTACCAGCCCATCAATTACCCCCAAACTTGCCTTTGCTAAATTCAGAGGCTCCCCCTGTGGATACCCTCCTCCAATCTTTCAAACCCATTCCAACAACAAAACCCATTCCTCAGTTTATAGTCTTGGGGGACTACACCATCAAACAATCCTCAGTTTAAAGTCTTAGGGGACTAATACAGTTTTCAGTTTAAAGTCTTGATGGACTACTCTTAAAACCATAGAATTTTCAGTTTAAAGTCTTGATGGACAAGCAGAATTTTGCATAAAATAGATTCAGCCAATTTCATACAGAATACACCTACAGCCAACCTGCTGAACTTCTACCTTCACTTCATCATCTACCCATCACTGACAAAAATCTCCTTCTTATCTATTTCCATCATTTTTTCTCACCACAGATCATGGCTGGATCCCCTGATGTTGACCCCCACAATCTTCCTTGCTTCACGGCTCTCAAGGACTATGCCTGCAAACAGTGCATCCACATGTGCAGACCTTGCACATTCACTCTTCCAACTCCTGAAGCCAAATTCTACAACAGGGCCTGTGATTCTTGCTACTCCAAAAAGAAGAAATTTAAAAGAGATGCCAACTAACCTATTCCTCCTCCTTCACCTTCTCATAAATACCTCTCCAGATCCCCTACCAGATCCCCAGAGCTTGGTCCAGCCTCTTCATTTTTATTCTCAGCACCATCCAGAAGATCCTGGAACTCAGTTTCCAGAACTCTCCCAAAAAGGCCTGCTTTAAATTCCCAAGAAACAGCTTTTATCTCTGCTAAATTAGATCCAAAAGCTTCAAAATCAGCTCCTAGGCTTCTAGACCGCGTCCAGGCGGCCTGCTGGCCTCACTAGGCAGTGAAAATCAGGCTCAAAACCTCCAAAAACAACCAGAAAACAGCCAAATTCCTCCAATCAACAAAAACAACTCCACACAGCCACCTCCCACTGCTCCCAAAGCAATGTAGCCAACCTTTCTAAGGTCCAAAAACTCCCAAATTTCCCAAAATTCTAGGAGACCTGCCAGCAGACCCCAGGAAGAAACCAGAGCACCCAACACCACACCAAAGAAATAACTTCTCCCCCAGTTAAGGCAACAAAACTACACCTCTCCTCTGTCAGCCAACTATTCTTCTGACAGTTCCATTACTTCAAAAGCATCATCCAGAAGAGATAAATCCACTTCCAGATCACTCTCTCCTGTCACATCTTATAACAACCCTGGTACTCCATCACCAGCACCTCATCCAACTGAATCAAGCAGAAATATTAACAACAGCAACAACAGACATGCTATTACAACCAGGCCTAAGGAACATCAGTCTCCTAGTTCACCTTCTCAAAACCTTTCAGAGGAAGACCAAGAGAATCCATATCTTTACCTGATTAATCCACCCACTATAACTATTCGAAAATTTTCAGATGTCCAAATTCCAGCTGCTTTCAAATTTAATGAGCTTCCAATCTGTACGTATCACATTAATTAATACAATTTCTTGAAAAAAATAATTACTGATCCAATTTTTCTTGTCTAGTTGGCACTCCTCCTCCTGAATCTACTATTGGAGTTGGCCAACCTCTAGAAAATTCTTTGACCCTGGATTATGGAGACATGAAACAACAGCTCAGCACCATGTGTTCAAACATGCTGAAAGCCTTTGCCCTCCATGGACCTTTAAATGACTTTGAGAAAACCTTGAGGAAACAACTATTGGACAACCACTGGAAGATGTCTAGGATCATTAAGCACACCTTCCAAAAATCCATTCCTGCCTCTTCTTCCTCCTCTTTTGAAATTCCATCCAAACCTATTCCTGCCCATTATAATCCATATAATCTCTCCAGCAGGATGCACTTCAAAGAGCACAGTGCTTCCCACAACCTTAACAAAAAACAAAAACAACATCATAATCCAGACCAGCCTCCAGAAACTTCATCATCCAGACATTGAGCTCCTGCAAAAATATTAAAAACATAATAATAAATAAATAAATAAAATTAATAACTATAAATTCTAATTTTTTTTAACAGTCTACTAACATACTAAAATTAAAAATTGATAAATAAAATAAAAATAAATAAAAATAAAATAAAAGATAAAAAATAATACAAATGGTATCCCCCAGCCAATTGATGAGCTGATGCCCTGATCCCTTGCCCACATCCAAGTGCACCTTGACGTGGATACACCTTAAATAATTTAAATAATTTGAAATAAGAAACATAAATTAAGGGTAATAATGAGAATAAAAAATAAAAAATGACATTAATGAAAATAAAATAAAATAAAATAAAATGATAAAATAGCATTGCCTGGCCAATTGATGAGCCTTTCCCCACCAATTCTTGCCCACATTCAGGTGACCCTGATGTGGTAACACCCTATATTTTGATTTAATAATTTAAACAACCCCCATAAAAAATTAAAAGAAAAAAAGAAAAAAAAAGAAAAAAATCTTAAACTACTATCTAGCAAAATCATAACTAAAGAATTAAAGAAAGTCCAGCTCCATGAAAGGTCCAGTAAGAGAAAGTCCAGTCCATAGAAATGATCACTGGGTGGGCTCCCTCCAATATGTAAAAATGATGGGAGAGCACCACTGATCCACCACCAAACCAAAAAAAAAACCTAAAGATAATGAAGCCAGTCCCAAACCAGTTTAAAGTCGTATTGGACTTGAAACCTGAATAATAAAAAACAGAACTAGAATTCAACTAGGAAAAACAGAAGTCTTGAGACAGACATTCTGGGGTAACTGTTTTCCAGGGCAGACAGCTCATCAGTTACCCCCACACTTGCCAAAATAAAATCTAGAAGCCCCCCCTGGGTACCTTCTAACAAAAACACAACATCCAACACAATAAACCAAAACCAATAAGAGTGAAGAGTCCAGCACTTGAAAACCAAAGGAGATTCCAGTATAAAGTCATAGAGGACTAAACCTGTGAAAAGAAACCAATACTAGCTTTCAACAAAATTAAGAGAAAAGGTTTGAAACAAACAATCTGGGGTAACTGTTGATAGAGCAGCCAGCCCATCAGTCACCCCTACACTTGACAAGATCAAATCTAGAAGCCCCACCCATGGGTACTTTCTAACAAAAAGTTTCCAACACAAAAGTTGCTCTTCAACACCGAAAATTCCAAACTTAAAGAACGTTCCATAGTTTATCCTCATTGCGGATTCAATCTTCTACATGCCTAGTGCCTCTGGGATAGAACCTCTTGACCTGGTCTGCATCCACTCTCTTCTTTAAGACTGCACCATCCAACTCTTCCAAAAAATAAGAACCTGCAGATGTCTGAGATTTGACTCTGTAAGGTCCATTCCATCTATCAGCAAAATTTTTTCCCCACTGACTCTCCAAACTTCTATTATAAACCAAAACCAAAAAACAAGGTTTCAAGGGATTCCTGAGTCTATGAGCCAACTTCTTGTCCCAGTATCTGACTGATTGATTCCTAATATTCATCATTCTAGAGTATGCCTTCTCTTGACATTCCTCTCTACATTCCAACTGTTGCATCCTGGAACAGAGCAATTCTTCTGTTGATTGCACCTCATCCCAATCAATTCCAAGATATGAGACAGCTTCCATTTCCACTGGTAGAACAGCTTTCTGGCCAAACATTAACTCATAAGGAGAATAGCCAGTTGTCCTCTTCACAGTGACCCTATCAGCAAATAACACCTAGGGTAAATAATTCCTCCACTATTCAGCACTATCCCCACACATCTTCAACAAAGCATTCTCGATAACTTGATGGCCTCTTTCAACCATGCCTTCAGCTTCAGGATAATAAGGTGTAGCCACTCTAACTTTAGAACCAAAACTAGCCACAGCTTCTTCAAATTTGGCACCAAAATCTGGCCCGCCATCAACAGTCATCAACATCATCAACCCATACCTATAAATACACCCCTTCTTCAAAAACTTTGCCACATTCTTTGCAGTCAAATTAACCAGAGGCACTGCCCTAACCCAACTAGACAAATCATCCCTGGCAACAAATTAGTATTTATACCTGCACTCTTTAATATGGCCAGCATCCAGACTGACTCTTCCAAAAACAGTTGTTTCACCAGTAGCACGGCTGACCTCTTTAGGTTTCAAGTGACTTCTTCTTTGACATTCTTAACAAGATTGAACCCAACCCTGCACAGCCAACTTCATACCTGGCCACCAAAATCTTTCAGCTACTCTTCTATAAGTCTCCCCACAGCCTCTATGACCAAGGTCTTCATGAAAAGACTTCAACCCAACTTCTTTACCCTTCTTCTGAGTCATCACAACTTGAGGATTAGGATGTCTCCTCCTCATCAGCCTTCTTCCTGACACATAAAATCCAGGACTCTTCTTCTTTATTGCCAACCAAGTATCATCATCACAACTATCTGGTCTCTCCAAGGTTAACATATATTCCACCATAATAAAATAAAACCTAGACTGAACCCAGGTCTCATCTTCAAAATCCAACAAAACAACATCCAAGGGTACAACTCTGTCATCAAAATCACCAGTGTGAACATGAGCCAATTGACAGTCCCAACCAGGAAACCAGTCCTTAAATTTTGTCACATCCTTCTCTTTCCACTGAATCTTGTGAGAATCCAGTTCACTAACAAAAACACCATTTTCCAAATTTGAGCTCTCCCGAACAACAACTCCATCTTCATCAACAAAAACATCCTGATCACCATAATCAAGATCAGATCCAGCCAGTTTAGCCTCTTGGGGGAGGCCAGAAAAATCTTCAGCGCCCTTTGTGCTGGCCCTAACCACTGGAACATCTTCATCAAACTCTTCAGACTCAGAATCTTCATCTGTAGGTGGCCTCCTTGATAATCCATAAGGCCTTGCAAAAGTTTTGCCTGGTTTGTGTACCAGCTCAAAAGAAAAATGTTGAATAAATTCCACCCACCTAGTCATTGGAGCATTTGGAAGACTAGGTGTATTGATCATCTGAACCAAAGATTTTGCATCCACCTGCAGCTCAAAATTCTGACCCCACAAAACAGTCTTTAGCTTCTTTAAAATTTTTGCTAAACCACACAATTCCAACTTAGGTTGAGAATACCTAGTTTCAACCTCATTAAACATCACAGAATCATATCTTACTGGCCTGACCCTCCCAGTTTTATCTTCCTGAGACAAAAAAGCACCAGCAGCAATATTGCTTGAGGCCACCGCCAGATAAATTTTTCCAGAACCAACAACATAATCCAACTTGTGAAGAACAATATCTTCCCCAACAACCTTTTTTAACTTCTGAAAATCCTCTTCACACTCTTCAGTCCATTCCAAATCTGCATCTTTCCTGGTCAACCTCCTTAAAGGTGAAGCCAACAAAGAAAAATCCTTAATAAAAATCCTGACATATACACACACAACCAAAAATCCCCTGACTTCAGTAGTAATTTTAGGCCTTGGCCATGACTGAATTTTATTTATCTTTTTCTTTGCAATAATCCTACATTCTTTACATACCACATGACCCAGAATTTCCAAAGCAGGAACACAACAGCAGAATTTTGAGCCTGAAATGGTCAAACCAGCCTCTTCAATCCTAAACAACACTCTATCTAGAGTTATTGCATATTCCCAAACAAACCTCCTTATGCCAGGGTTCTCCCCTCAAACCTCATTACTATAATCAGGTGATGGTCCTTTAATTCCACCATCATCAATAAAAATACCAGCATGAGTAGGAACCTCACCTGGAAAAATCCAAGCCATTTGTGCTTGATATACTGCCACTGAATTAGTTGCTCCATGAGGCAACCTAGTGAGGTGAAATCTTCCCAAAGGAGTCTCAAAAGTTGTGAGAGGCCTTGAATCTGTATGAAGTTCCCTCTCATCATAACCACTCATAATATCACCCATACCATAACATACCCTTCCAGCAAAAGATTCAACAAAATCCTCTGCACTTGGTGGCATACCAGCGTCCTTGATAATGACTCTATTCAAGGCTCTAAGATCATGAACCACCCTCAACTTTCCATTCTGCTTCTTTACACAGAAAACCTGACTTGAGTAACTGGATGTCAATTGTTCGTATAAAACAGTCCTGACTCTTTCCCTAACAATCTCCACAAAATCCTCTCTTATAGCAGCTGGAATCAGAATAGGTTTGATTTGCCAAGGTTCATGACAAACCACAGGAATCAAGTAAGGTTTCCCATAAGAGTGCTTCAACACACCCCTTTCCTCCTCAAAAAAAGCCACATCTTTTTACCTTAGCACAATAACGTGCAACAACAACTTCTTTTCTTCTTCAGAAAACCACCCATCAGGACCAAAATTAACAACTTTCAACCTTTAGAAAGTCACCCTAGCCGTCTCTATAAATTCTGGTTCATTCTTCACCAAAGGAGTACAGTATGGATTGCTTGACAAAGGAGGTCTCTTCAAGGGTGGATTCAAACCCACAGGCATAGGCTCATTGACAGGCCTAATCTTCTGTGCTACCTTCTTATACTTTGCTGCTCCACCTTCAACTTGAGGGATCTTCAGGAAATCTTCACCACCAGACATGGAACAAAACCTAAGGGTTTCCCCATTGCTAACATGTGTGGCCAAGGTAATGTTTTTGAAAGGTGTAGAAGAAACCCTAGTGGTGCACAATTGGGAGGACTTACTTTTAGACCCCAATCTCACCAATCCAAAACTTTTCCGCAATTCCAATTCTTCATCTTCACTTCTGTCTTCCAAACTTCCAAATCTTCAAATCTTGATTCATCTTCAGAATCAACTCTTTTAAAATTGTGCAGTTTATCCTCATGCTGGAGGCCCAAAAATTTATCTTGATGATTTTCTTTCTTCATAATTTTCAGCAGTTTAACCTCATGCTGGAGGCCCAAAAATTGATCTTGATGATCTTCATTCTTCTTTATCTTCTGATTTTTTTCTTGATTTTCTTGAATTATCTTGAAATTTTTATCTTCTTTTCTAGAGTTTTCTTCTGACCTACAAAAATAACCAGGGGCTTCCTTAATGCTCACAGGTGTGGCCAAGGTAATGTTTTTGAAAGGTGTAGAAGAAACCCTAGTGGTGCACAATTGGGAGGACTTACTTTTAGACCCCAATCTCACCACTCCAAAACTTTTCCGCATATCTTTCAATAAAGATATATAACCAATCTTCTTCCTTGAGCTTGAATAAAAAAAAATTGAGAATCTTGAGAGAGAACAGAGACTTGATAAAAAACTTGATGAATACTTGCAGAGAAGAGAAATATTAAAAAGAGAAAGTTGAAAATCCATAAGGTATATCTCCAAGGGAGCTGACCTACTACAACCTGGGATTTCCTCATCTTGGGGAGAGGTTTTAGCACTAGGGTGATCAGAACTCATCTCTCTAAAAAAGACAGACTCTAAATAGAGCCTGAGCCATACTCCGAAAAACCAGAGGCAGCACTTACTTCTTTCATTCTCCTGCAACAATCCATGCACTGGCACATTGAAGATAAACCAGGCCTGGTCTCTCAACCATCCTCTCCAGGGGATGATAACCTCATGTGAAGTCTCCTTTCATTTTCAACAGTCAACTCCAAACTGATTCCCAAATCAAATTGATAACCAATTCTTGCCTGAAAATACATCAAGAATGGCCCACCCAAAACAGCTTTAACTGTTCCCTTAGCAATATAAAAATGAGCCTTTCCTAAGATTTCTCCAACATCTAACTTCACAAACTCAGAAGTTCTAACCAATTCAGTGACATGGCCACCGATCCCTCTCAAATTCCCACCAATACCAGTTTTGATGGGGAGGCCCAAAGGAGTAGCCTCAAACAAAGAAATCAGGTTTATCTGAGAACCTGAATCCACCAAAGCCCTTGTCTCCCTTCCATTCAGAGTGACATTGACATAACCCAGAGGAGCGGAAAAATGAGTTTCCAACCCCTCACCAAACTTTTCCACAAAATCACAGATGTATTCCACCTCCCCAGAAGAAACTCTTCTACTGGTAAACAAATTTTTGTGTCTCTCAGTCAACCCTGGACTGATAGCATACAATTTCCCATAAGAAAGAGAAACCTGACCCTTATTTATCCTTCTCAGGACAGAGTCCACAACATTAACTTGACCAGAAACTACTGGCCTCTCAAAGTGAGTTCTTTGCTTCACTACCTTAGTCCTAGAAGCTTCTTGAGGACCAGCACCACCAACTGATTTAACGTTAACAGGAACCAAACCAGATCCCTCACCAGAACCTCTTACTCCGGCAGGCTTTGGAAAAGAAGCCAAAGGTACATCCTCCTCAGAGTCAGAATCAACCTCCATTGGCATTGGCTCACCATTCATGTCCAATGCACCAAAACTAGGGGGGCCCATGTCAGCCATACCCTTCTGCATCTTGTACAGCTCCTCTTTGCTGTACCTCTTCCTAGCTGAACTCAGCTTAGGATCCACCTTTGAAACATTTGGCTTTGTTTGGGCCTGAGAACTGCTCTTAGGCCTTCCCACCTTCCCTGCTTCCACATCATAAACAGCAGCCAAGCATTCTCCACTTGACTGTTCACCACAGGAATACAACTCCAAGCCACCAAAGGAAGTAGAAAAAGAGACCTTTTTGACCTCCTTCTTTTTTGTGTTGACGTCATTATGCTCCTTACCTGAAGACTTTCCCTGATCAGGAATCTCCTCAAACCTTGTCCTCCTTTGGTTGAGACCAACCCTTCTCCTGACCAAAACAACAGGAGACTTCCCCTCACTGGGATTCACAAATGATCCATCAGGGAAGTTGAAAACCCTGCCATCAAATTCCACCTTTCCTTCAGACACATCCCTGATCGATGCCCAACAATCATTGGACCTGTTCCCCCTCCTGCTGCAATAAGAGTAGACCCAAGGATCACTCCTACCAGCCCTCCTATCAAAATCTCTAGGCTGAGAAGGTGCCTTATTGACTTTCTTAGCCTCCTGAACAAAAATATGCAGGTGATTTGTGATATCATCCAACTGCTCCACCACTGGGTCCCTCTCCTGTTTGGGAACCTGCACCATATTCCTCTCCTCATTCTTCTCCCTAACTTCCTCTTCAGCCAAAGCCTCACTGACTTTTCTGACTTATTTGGCACACCCTTCCTGATAGATGTCCACAGCCAATAACTTCAAATGGGCCTCAACAGCCTCCTTCATCTTATCCAAGTCAGGCAACTTCTGGTCTTCATTAGAAAGAGTCTTTATCAAGTCCTTCTTTGACAGATCCTTCAACACATCCATCCTGACATCTCTAGCCAGGGCAGACCAAAAAACATCCTTGGCAGCATTTTCATGTGCCAGCTCCTCCACTTCCACCAAGTATTCCACCACAGGATCAAACAGTAGCAGAAACTTTCTGTAACTATGTAAGTTACCAAGACCACCATAAGATTTCCATTCACTGACAACCTTGTTCAGATCTACCATAGTTAACCTGACACCCCATCTATCTACCATCTCCCTACACAATAACTTCCAATCCCTCTTCTTGTAGCTAGACATGGCCACAATCTCCTTCTCCACTACCCTATCACCAATGAAGAAGATAATCTGCTTCAACATGTCCAGGTAAGAAGAACCATCTACTCCAGCAGAAGCTTTATACTTCTCCAGAAACCACTTGACATCCTTCCCATTAAACTTGGTACCATCCCAAGTTTTAATCCTCACACACTCCTTGACCATCACAGCAGGAGGACTATCTCCCGTACTGAAATTTCCCACAGGAATAGAGGAACCAGAAACCATTCCTCCAGACCAAAACACCAAAAAGAGCCAACCAAAGAAAACAGAGATTCAAAAGAACTAGCAAGTTCTACCCCACCTTGGGCGCCTGAAATGTAGAAAATCCTATAGTACTAGCTTTAGGCCTTGACCAAGGGAGTTGGAGAAAAACCAGAGAGAAAATGACCTGTCCCTTTAGAAAAATGGAGTGAGATTTACTTTCTAAAGTAAGTTGGTTCCTGTTTCCTAAGGCCCCTTTTTAAACACACTTGACTGCTTGATGAGCCAAGAAAGTAGTCCCCAGACAGACTACCAGACCAAAGAACTGAAATGTAGACCAATGTCCACACCAGAGAAAGCAAAGATACTTGAAGTAGGCTGAAAATCCACACCAGAGACAGCAATAATACTTGATATAGCTTGCAAGACTATACCAGAGAACCTGTTGCCAAAGTTGAGTTAAATGAAGAACTAACCTTGCAACAAACACAGCCAATTGTGGCCAAAAACAGTGAAAACTGAGTGAGGAACAAGGATATCACCTCCGGATGGTGGTATGATAATTAAAGTTGCCCCAAACTGTCTTATTCACTATGTACACACAGACCACTATCTAAGAGCCCATGCACACCAACAAATTTGGCATCTGTACCAGCCAAATTTAATAAAAACCCTCCAGAAGCGCTCCCCAACCTTCTAAAACAGAGGCAGGCGGGCATCCCAACTACGGAGGTGCCGCCTAAAGCGGCCCGGCCTCCCTGAAGCCAGAAAACCAAAAAAACAACTAATCTACTTAGAAAAATTAGCTACAACTACTAAAACCCTTAAAACACAGAATTACACTATAACAACATTGGGACATGAAATATAGAGCTAAATTATCCCTATCTAATGGTACTAAGCACTTAACCCTAAGACTTAAGGTTAGCCTCTAAAACACAAAAAACAAAATTAAACAACTATCTTTTGTAACTGAAGAATGAGGAAATGACCCCTTAAAACTTAGAATATGAAAAATATTAACAGGACATGAAATATATAGAAAAACTGGGGCTATCCAATGATAGTACCCACATACCCTAAGTCCCAATATTCACAAAATAAAACCAGAAAAACACCCAATTCTCCAACAGATGCCAATTAAGACATGCACAAAAAGCGCCAAATAACACAACAAAGGCCCCTTCCAATGTTGGAAGACCACAATAGCAATTTTTTTTAAAAAAAATAAACTGACTCAATAAGCCACTTTCACTTCTCCTTTTCTAAAAAAAATAGAAATTAACAGAATGTGATTATGTATCTTAAATAAAGGTTAATTCTTCTAGTATCAGGGTACTATCTTCCTTATAAAAGTTATAAATGCATAAAAAGATAAAAGCAGTGAAAAAATCAATATCTATATTTTTAAATTTAAAATAAGTACTTAAATACATAATCCTTATATCAGATATATTTTAGAACTAGAATACTCACTTGAAATTCCGAAGCGTTATTCATTAAATCAGCCAGTATTCAGTAAACATATTTTAATTGGGTTCATGTATTCAAAAGAGTCATAAAAATTCAATGCTACTCAGTGAATTTGTGTTTTTAAAGAAAAATGATTGAAAAAAATATGAAATTTCAAACGTAAAAATTATATAAATGAGAAAATATCCTTTAAAAATTTAAACTGAATGCTTTTTTTTGCATGAATAAAATCATTAAGGGTAACAAAAGTGTTTACCTGAGAGTACCCAAAAGATTATACTAATTCTTATTCTTATTTTTATCTTTTAAAGTTTTCTTTTTGTTATTTTTGAGGGACTTTAATGATAGATTAAAGTGGACTTTTCTCAATTGTCCTATTTTTATGTTCAAAAAGATTATTATGTGAGGGGTTTTATTGTGAAGTAAGATACAATGGATGTATAATTTTATCCATTAAACAAGTTAATATTGTGATAATTGATTTTTAATTAATCTGAAATTACAAAAATATAATAAGTAGAAAGAAAAAATATTTCAATTTCTTAGTCTTGAGTAGTAAATTAAATTAAATAGTGCAGAGACACAATTTGTTCTTCCTGAACAAGTGTGTTGACCAATTTGATTGGAAACTCACACTGCACACATTATTCTCTAGTGAAAAAACACATATTAATTTTTTTCAATTCCATATTATCATTATAATTCTCATTTCAATTGTAAATATATATATATATATAATGTGTTATTAAAATATTGAACCTACAACAGAAAATTAATTTTTTATTTTGTAAAAAATAAGGCTAAATAGATCTTTTTGGTCTCCTTATAAAAAAAATCTATGCTTTAATGAATTTATTTTCTTGACATTTCAATCCAAAATACTACATTTTAACTTTACAGAGAATATTGAAAAGAAATATTAAGTTTGTAAGTTTGAATTCTATTAAAATTTGAATCAATGATATTTTTATTATTTTTAAATTATCCAAATTAGGCACTTGAGGCTTTGTATAGACTTAGAAAGGAAAAGCTAAAAAACAGAAATTAATACTTTGAAGGTGCTAGATATTTTTATTTAAAACAAAAAATTCTTCTTTTAAAGTATTTTAAGCATAGCAAGAAAATTGCATGGCTTTTTTTTGTATGTATTAGGTTGAAAAAAATAAGTTTAGAACAGTTGGTTCTACACCATATGTAAAAAAATTAACATAAAAATATGATAAAATAAAATTGAAGATTTTTGTTTTTAAAATTAATTTAAAAAAATCCTCAAAATACATTTATTTTCAGAATTTTGTATTACTTGTCATAAATCTGTTCAATAAAATAATATAACTTTACAAATATTGCAAAATTTAATATTGAACTTCTAGAAAAATAAAATAAATTCTCATGGATTAAGTCATCTTGAGCTATAGTCAGGACAGGATGTCATTAGAAGTTCATTCCAAGTTCCATAAAATCTAAGATATATAATTTTGAAAAAATGTTTATCTTCATTGGTGCAAAATATTTTAAGCAATGAAAGGACACAAGAATCATTCTTCTGCTAATGAATATACTAGAGTACATATATTGTTAAAGATATCTTTTTTAATCTTCCAAAAATTTTATTTATTACAAGTGGTTATTCAGGAATGTATAGCTATTATAGAACAATAAAGAAAGATAAAATTTTAAATATAATAATGTATTTTATGTTAAACCTTTGTTTGAACTCTATAATTATTGTAGCAGCTATTTCAAATCCCACAAAAAGTATTTAACATTAAACAAAATCTAATTTCAATTACTTAATAAATAACATGAAAATAAAAGCTTAAAATATTAATATATTTTTGGTTCTTGTTACAACTTTTTTCTAAATTTACTTATTTTTTTCTTTATCTTATTTATAATTATTAGAAGAGTTTTGTGAAATTATTTGTATAAATATTTAGTAATTTTTTATGGTTACTCTTTATTTTTTTAATTATTTTTCTGCTATAAATATCAGTATTTATTAAAAACAGTCAATCATGATGTATGTTTTATGTATTTAGGTTTACACATAGAAATATACAAGATTTTCCAATTATTTTATATTGTAGAGGAAATTTTGTGTAAACTGACAGGGTGAATGCAATCTTTTGGCCAAAAGATAGGGTTCACCTTCAGTTTTTTACTGTCTCACTGTATCCCCTCTCCACTTCTCAGAAAATGTTTTGATTTGTTTCCACATGCTTTGCTACTATTTTCTAACATCCCATTTTTCTCACAATCCCTCAAAATTATCTGCACTTGACATTTCTCCCAGCCTAGTTTTCCAAACTCTTCACCCCTTTTCACTTGTTTATTCTACCTCCCTACATCTTGCTTGTCAATTTTCACCCCACCCAACTCCTCTTTCTACCCTTATTACTAAAGCTAACCCCTTTTTCATCTCACCCTGTCTCACCTCATTGTTTTTTATTGAAACATTCACCCATCTCACCCACCCTACTTACTACCCTCTCTAACCCACCCTACCCCTTTATCTCCTGATTCCACTCCTGCTTCTCTGAATACCACCCCTTTCTCTCTTCACCAAAATGTATCCATTTCACTTTCAAAACCACCCATTTTAGCTTCTATCTCACCCCACTCACTTGCTATTCAGAAAAAGGGGGTGAGAAGGGGAGAAACAATAGTTGTTTTGATTGAGAGAGTATAAAAAGGGGTTTAGATGAAAAAGTACCAATGATGGAGAGGGGATAGAACATGGGATAAGATAATAAAGGGTAAGGGAGCAAGGAGATGTGAGAGGTGAGATGAATAAAATCTATGAGAGAGTAGAGAAGGAGAAGGAAGGTGGGTTCTTAAACTAAATAAAAAATGTATGTACATACATATATATATATATAATATTAAATGGCAAGGAACAGTTAACAGCCTGAAACAAAAAAAAACCACTAAAATAGTGCACTATTCATTGCTCATTTGTTTTATTATCATTAAAATTTCTCTTTTAATATTTTGATATGTTGAAGATATAATTGAGTTGTTTTTTTAAATAATATTTCTAAAATTTTTTTACTTAATTGTAGAAATAATTTATCTATATCAATTACATAAATAATACCTGTCTCCAAATTTATGTTGAATTCATTTAGAATAGAAATGTTCCTTACACATATATCTTATGGCTTGATGATATTTAATTATATGCAGTCATAAAATTTGAATAAATATTTATTTTTCTGAAAATTTTTCTGATAAAAGGCAATTGACTATAGCTGTTCACTAAGTATTTTTCCTTAAATTTTTTTATGATATTAGGTGATTGCCCTATATATTGATAGGTATAAAAATGTGCATAATTATTTAAAACAGAACTTACTTCAGCTCATATGACATTTTGACTGCTTATCAATAACTACAAAAAAAAAACATGATTTTTTAAAGTCTTAACCATTTGCCAGCCATTGTTAAGCTTTGAGATACCGTTATTTCAATATTTCTTGAAAACTTCCTGTAAGTCAGATATCATGATTTTTGTAGTAATGTTCAGCTTCTTCTCCAATAAATATTCAAGTTTTTTTCAATATAATCTTAAAGTAGGTTCAACCTTTTTTGTCTATTGTTTCATCACTTCCTCAATTTGTGCTCAATTGGATATGAATTATGGTTGAACGTTGCGGACTTGCTTGCAAGTCTGCCCCCATATTGAATTGTGACTGTGCCAAAGTTTGGTCACTGTGAAAAAATTTGGCTATTGTGGCAAAATTTGGTTAGAAATTTATTATGCTTATTAGATCAATAGTTTATTGTAGATCCTATGCATGTAGAGTATTGTTGGAAATTTCTGGAGAAAAAGAATCAAGAAGAGAATAATAGCATCTTAGTCTTCTTCATGTTTTTTGTCTTTTTAAGTTTTTATATTAAGGGTACTTTTTGATAATTAACAATATTTTAACATATAACAACAATTATAATAAAAATCTCAACATATTGGGTACCATTGGATTGCACTCAACAAGGGTGACTCAAATTCATTAATTTTCTTATAAAATTCATAAAATATAAATATAATTTACTACACTCTTTAATTTTGGTGGGAAACTCGATAAACCTGGGGCAGTCCTTTAATAAGGCACCTTTGAATGGGTCATTCAAAGGGTAGTTTCTGGGGTACTCAACTGTACTTTTCAGTCTCTGAGTCAAGTGTTGATGATTGTTCTAAGTATTTTTTGTGACTAGTAACAGTTTAATGCGGTATTAGGTATTTATTTTGGGGGTGTAATCATTGAAATTAAATATAGGTTCTTATTTCTTTCAAAGGTTTTCAATCAGGATTTCATCTATTCCACTCTTCATTTCAATCTTCAAGCTTTGTTAATTGAATCTTATTTTTAATTAGAGGGACAGGGATTTCTTTTTCTCTTTCAAACTCCCTTTAATTCTGACTGCAGCAAGGTGACTGTAGGAGTTTTTCTACACTGCTCTATTCTCAATATTCCTCATTTAAACTTCCCACAACTTTTTTTAACATCTCCTGATTCTTTTTTCAAACTTTATCAACTAATCTCCAATCATCCTATCTTCCATAATAATTCCCATCGCAAACAGTGTGCTCCTGCCTTTCAACTTTCTATTGCACTATGTCACTTTGGTTCAAATGAAAATGGTGCTTCTGTAAGACATTTAGATAATCTCTTTACTGTAGGATATGGTACCGTCATATTATACACTAAGTGCTACATTATTGCTATTCTTTCTCTCAAGTCTCAAACACTTGCTTGACCAACTCCACAACAGCAACTTTAATCCTCTCAAGTAATAGAAGCTGAAGCTTTCCCTGGATGTGTAGGTTTTGTTGATGGTACAACTATACCTTTGAGTCAAAAGCCTTCTCATTATGGCAACCATTATTTTGATTGCAAAAAAAAGTCTCTTAAAAATGTTCTCAAATTTCCAATCTTTCATAAACTAACTTTACATCTTCTTTGTAGATACTCTATTTACATTCAACTTGTCTGTAATGTCAACAAAAATTTTATTGCTTTTCATAGTGGCTTTCCCAGCTCATGTTATGACTCTTCTCTATTTCAAAGTATAAGGATTTCTCAAAGTCCTGACTCATACTTTGATGAATCTCAGTACCTCCTTGCAGAATCAGCATATGCAAGTTGAAAGTCCATTATACCTGCTTTCTGTAGTTAAGCTTTAGAAAATGACTCCAAAACCACCTTTAATTATCACCTTGCACAATCAAGAGTACAGACTGAACATGCTATTAAAAGTTCAAAGGGAAGATTTTCTAGTCTCCAGGAACTCAGAATCCAATTTCAAAAAAAATCAAAATAAAAACTGCAAATCATTGGATAATGACTTGTGTTATACTTCACAATATCCTAGCTGATATAAAGGATGAGTGGAATGATATTTATGAAGAAGAGGATCGTGAACCAGTGCCGGATCTCCCCTCACTTGAATCACAAAATATTCATTCAACCAGCATATTTTTTGTCATTTTTTCAATGAAACTCCACCATTTTGACACACAACCCTTTTTATTTTTTGATTTGATACTCTCCGAATTTCCACTTTGTATACTTTTTTCACTTGGCTTGGTATTTTTGTTTTTTGCATATTCATTTTTTTGAATTTATGGTGAATATCTATTTTTTGGATGGCTTATTGGTTTTCTTTCACCAGCTCAACATGAAATCACATATTTTTTCAGTTTTTCGTTGTAGGTAGACTCTTACAGTCGCCTTTCTGTAAGCTGAATCCAAAGGAGTTGGATAATCAGAGAAAACCCTGTCCCTCTAAATGAATTTGTTAGTTTTTTAGATCAATAAGCTTAAAATTCTACTTGATAATAATAAAGAATGAAACCCTGTATAATTAACGCTTGTTAGGAAGATTGAGCTGTTCTTCTGTGCAAAACAACTGAAATGCAACAATAAAGTTACACCAGAAACAATATTTTAAAAGAAAGTAGTTTTAATGATTTAATGATTTTAATTATTTTTGAGAAAAGATACTATAAATGATTCCCTGGAGTTGAGGCCTTTCTAATGATACCCAATATGTTAATTTTTAAGAGTTGTTGACTAAAATATTTAAAGTGTAATTTAAAATTGTTATTTTATAAGGTTATTATAAATAATTAATTATTTTGTTGTTATATGTTAAAAATTGTTCATAATTCAAAAAGACTCTCAATATTGAAACTAAAAGACAAAAAACATCTATAAGACTAAAATTCTCCCCATTTATCTGATTCTCCTACTCCAGACCTTTCAAACAATACCCTACATTCTTAGGATCTACAATAAACTATTGATCTAACAAGCATAATAAATTCTAACCAAATTTTGCAACAATAGCCAAATTTTGCACTGGTGATCAGACTTTTCTACAGTGACCAAACTTTGCACTGGTGATCAGAATTTTCTACAGTGACCAAACTTTACCACAGTGCCCAGACTTTTCTGCAGTGACCAAACTTTGCCACAATGACAGAATTTTTCCTGTACACTTAGCTTTTGCACCGGAAAATCACCAGAGCAAACTGGAGCGCACCAAAAAAAAAGTGGCCATTTCAAGAGCACACTTCATTCACCAAAAATACAAATCCATAAAACCATCAAATCACAAATGAAATACCACATATAACCATTCCAAAACACCAAAAATCAACCCAAAAAAAATCCAGTTAACTCCCTTCAACCAAATTAACACCTGGTAACACCATGTCTTTCTTCAAACCAAGTTCCAATCAAATTTTCACCTAAGTGGAATACTCAGATTTGGAATGCCACATCCTCCCTCTAATAATAAATGTCCCCATTCCAACCAATTATGCATTCTTATTAGTTTATTTTGATGAACATTGTTCTAGCTGGTCCTCTACAAATTTAAACAGTTTGTCTTTTTCTCCTGCTCTTGATATAAATTATAATAAGAATAAAAATAAATTTTTGTGATGATTCCACTGCTGAGAGCAAGGTTTGAATCCCTTCTGACTCCCATATACCTGTCTTCCCACTATGTCACAGCATTAGAGAGTGGATCTCCCTAATGAGCTGAATACACTTGATTCCATTCTCTTAGGTCCCCCGACTGAGCCAAATTCTATGATTTCAATCTTGTTATAGGCTCCTCCAAGATTCACATCAAATAGCCTAACACTGAGGCTCTTGAAAAAATTTAATAATAATCCAACTACCACCCTGACTTCTTATTCCTTCATCACAATTTCATCCATGCTGTTCAGCAACCTTTACAAAATACTTTAGCCAGGCTTCCAATATTAATTTTAAATTTTTAGACCATTTTGACGCGCCAAAATTTCACCAAATAGATTGACATTCCAGTTGAAAGTCTTGGTGGACCAAAAATTTAATTTATTGCCAGTTCCAACTATTATCCTGTACCTTTCTCCAAAAATATCTATAAAATTTTGAACTTCCTTAAAAATTAGCCAGTTTAAAGTCTTGGAGGACTAACAGCATATCTTGAAATAAAATCATAAACATCCAGTTTAAAGTCTTAGTGGACTAACAGATCCAATGAGGAATCAAATTCTTGAAATAAAATCGTAAAAACTATCCAGTTTAAAGTCTTAGTGGACTAACAGATCTTGAATACAAATAAGACCTTAAAGAAAGTCTTGAAAAGAAGCCGTTTTAAAGTCTTGGAGGACTAACAGATCCCAAAACAACAAATATAACACTTTAAAGAAAGTCTTGAATAATAGCAATTTAAAGTCTTGGAGGACTAACAGATCTTGAAGTAGGATCCAATTTTTCTCAAGCTCCACTTGACCCTTTTTCCTAAATAAAATATACTATAAAAGATAAAATTAAAATAAAAATTGAAAATTAAATTTAACAAAATTTAAAAAAAAAAAATTGTATGTTTATATATTTATTTTATTTTATTTTATTTATTTATTTATTTTTTATTTTTTTATATTAGTTTTTTTTTTAATGATGAAAATAATGAAAGGTTATAAAATATTGTTATTTAATAAAATTTAAAATTAAATTTAAAAAAAATGATAAACAAATTTTAAATATAAAATTTATGAAACATAAAATAAAATTTAAAAGATGCCCCCCAGCCAATTGATGAGCCATACTGTCAAGGGGTACTTTTGGTCTAGAAGCTTGGTTCAAGGTTTCACGGGATATTTAAGGGTTTAAAGGTCTCTCAACAAAAGGTACGTATTTCTAAAATCAATTTGATTAATTTACTCAAATATAAGAGGTAGATTTAAGATATCAATATTAATTATAGATTAGAATTACGCTGTTGTAAATACTAAAGTTATAAAATATAGAAATAATTGTAGTGTTGTAATTTTAATAATAATGTAAGTGATAAAAGAATGATCTGAAAAGCACAAAGTAAGAGGCCTTTTATAGGCAAAACATGAGGGAATAAAATATATGGAATTTACACCATGTATTGTAAGAATGTGAGAAAAAGAATGACTGAAAGGAGTACATATATGACATAAGAATTAAATAACCTGGTACGTCAACAAGGACATCAAATTTATTAGAAATAAAGTTTCAGCTCCTTGGACTGTCACAATTAATTACACAGTAATTAATTAATTATATTACTTTCACAGGATTCCAGATCTCTCATTGAGGTAATATAATTGTTTTAAAGTTTGTTTATTAAAATTTTATTATTAAATTCTATTCCCATTGACTTATACCATTGAGCACGGTGTTAGGGAGTAAAAGTGTAAGGGACATTTTATTTATACTAATTAATTATACTACTTATTGTAATTAAATAGTTAATTGTAAGTAATACCTAAGTAGATAATTAATTATTAGTAAGATGAAGGGGCGTGGCTTCAACTCAGTAAAATAAGTAATTATTTTACCAATTAAGTCTAGTAGCCTGGCTGACACTCCCTCACTCTAAAAAAAACAATAAAAAAAATGCTATGATTTTTTCTTTTTATACTTTTTTAGTAGAGTAGGAAGATTAGATATCTCCTTCCCAGGTATCCAAGAATCATATTCAGATGATTTATTCTTGAATCTCAATAAGTATTCTATACCTTTTTCAGCAGTGACTATTCTGTTATTTAGAATTTTTTCAATTTCTGCTGTTTCAGTGATTTCATTTGGGGTTTTCTTTGGTCTTCGCCTCCTTTTTGGAAATAAATCACTATTGGATGTGTAAGGTTTCAAAAGAGATATTGGAAAAACAGGATGTTTTCTGTCATATGGAGAATACAAAATAACCTCAACTGCATTATCTCCAATCATTCTTCTGACAACAAATTGACCAACAAATGGATCTTTCAATTTGTTATTACCTTGTAAGTTGAAGTGGACTGTAGAAATCAAAACTTCATCACCCTTTTTATAAGTGTATTCTTTATGGGATTTGTCCCATCTCTTCTTCTCATATTCAAATGATTTTTCAATACATTGTTGAGCATGATTTCTGCATAGTTGTTGCATTTGAAGAAAAGAATTTACACCAGGATGTATATCCAATTTAGGTATTTTGTTATTGAGAATTTGGGCAGGAGTATTTGGAAAATATCCAAGCCAGAGCTCAAAATTCTTTCTTTGAGTAACAGAATGAACAGTGCTATTATAAGCAAATTCCAACCCAGGAAGTAAGGTAACCCAATCATGAGTGAATCTGTCATTATCTTTATACTCAAGGCCAAAGGCCCAATACCTTCTAATCATGTCCTCTAAAGTCTGAATCATTCTTTCAGCTAAACCTTCAGTCTGTGGATTGTGGGCAGTAGAAAGTTTCAGATCACAACCACAAACATCCATCAGAGACATCCAAAATTCAAAAGTAAATTTAGGGTCTCTGTCAGAGATTATGGCTTTAGGAAAACCAGAAGTATTAAACATATGAGACCACCATAAGAAAACTAATTCTTTAGTGGAAACATCCTTGTGAGTAGGGATAAATTTACACATTTTTGTGAATCTGTCCACAATAACCCAACAAGAGTTATAACTGTCTTTACCAGCAATAGGTAATCCTGTTATAAAATCCATGTTTATTATCTGTCATGGTGCATCAGGAGGTTCAATATGTTGCATTAATCCTGCTCTTTTACCAGTTAATCTTTTTGATTTTTGGCAAGAATCACAAGACTCAACATATAATTTTGTGTCTTCAAACATATTAACCCACAAAGCAGTGTTCTTAATTCTGATCATTGTTTTTTCAAGATCAAAATGTCCAGCTAACATGTCATCATGACAAATTTTCAAGATTATTTCTTTCATAGAAGGAGGAATAACAATGACATTACTCAACTTTCTTCTATAATATAGATATCCTTCATCAATTGAAAATTTACCTTTTTCCAAAGCTTTTTGGTACTTTGGTGGAAGGGTTTTAATTAATGCTTGTACTGAAGCATTCTTTGGATCATTTAATATGGTGCATAACTTTTTCAAGTCAGTGTCCTTATCATATGAATCCAGAATAAGCTGTAATAGCTCTTCCTCCATATCAACCACATATATCCCATGTATATGAATAATTTCATCCTCGGGATCATAAGCAGGATTAGAGTCATTATTTGGTAAAGGTAACCTAGATAACATATCCACATTTGAGTAAACAATACCAGCCCTATGAATAATTGTCATTCTCCCTCTGCATTCTTGAACAGCCAACTGCCATCTGAACATATGTCTGTTAGGTGTTTTCAAGTTTAAAAAGGATTTAACTGCACTTTAGTCAGTGACAAGTTCAAATTTTTGGTCATCCAGGTAATAATGAAGCTTTTCTAGAGCCCACACTACAGCTAAACACTCTAATTGAGTAGCCCCATATTTCAATTCACTATTTCTCAAGGTTCTTGAAATATAACAAATTACTACTTCTGAAACTTTATCATTTATCACTATTTTTTGATGGAGGGCAGCACTAAGACCAATGAAACTGGCATCAGTGTACAAAACAAATGGTTGATTAAAGTCAGGTAAAGCAAGAATTGGTGCTGACATCAAACAGTGTTTCATAGTGTCAAAGGCTCTTTGTCTTTCACTATTCCAGACAAAAGCAACATCCTTTCTAGTTAATTGGGTAAGGGTTAAAGCTAGGACTTGGTAATTTTTAATATACTTTCTATAGTATCCACACATTCCCAAAAATCTTTGGAGCTCTCTCACTGTAGTAGGAGCCTTCACCTGTTGTATGGCTGCCAATTTGTTCTGGTCAACACATGTCTGTAAGCCTGAAAAAACATGACCAAGAAGTTTTAAAGAATGGAAACCAAATTTACATTTCTTCAAAGCAAGTGTCATATTTATTTCATCCATTTTCTGGAATACTTTACACAGGTGGTAAAGATGGTCCTCAAATGTTTATGAGAATATAATGATATCATCAATATAAACCATCAGCCATCCTTCAATTATCTCTTGATGGAATGTGTTATCTATGACTTTTTGAAAAACTGAAGGGGAATTTTTAGGGCCAAATGGCATCCTAATATACTTATAAATACCCATATGAGTGGAAATCATCAGAAAGTTCTGAGAATTTTTCTCAACAGGTACCTGGTGATATCCTTTGTTACCATCCAAACAGCTGATATATTTAGCTACCTGTAAAGTAGCATGTATAGAGCTAATTCTAGGTAAAGGGTAGATATCATCAACAGTATAAGTATTTAGTGCTCTATAATCACCACATAACCTGGCTTTATCTTTCTCATAAGAAATTAGGACAGATGAGATAACGCAATATTTAGGTGTTTCAACTACCTTTTCAATAATATTCATTTTTAAAAGGGTAGAGATATTGTCTCCAATATCTTTTCTCTTTGTGGGAGAAGCAGGATAAGGCTTCTTCTTTAAACTAGGTGGTATATCAGTTAATGGGCAAGACAATGAAATTTTCATTTCCTCTTTAACTAATCCCAGTTCATGTGATCCATGAGCAAAGGCCATAGGAAAAGACTTTATCAAGTTAATGATGGAATCTTTATCCTCACCAGAAAGTTGTTCTCCAAAAGAGGCATTGTCAATTTCAGACAAAAGGGCATGCATCTCTTTTGTAGATCTTCCTTTACATTGAACTACAGAATTACATGTGTTTAATTATGGGTTCAATAATTTTTTAGGGGAGGAAATCTTAAATTTTCTCTTCCCATTCATCCCCATTGTGAAACATTTATTTGAGGGATCCAATTTTATGCCATAATTGGTTAAAATATTGTTCCCTACAATAAACCAATTGATTAAGTTATCATTCTTCATGACAACAAAATCACAAATAGCTCTTACAAAACCATGGTTATATTTAAAAAACACTGTGGCTTTGTATTTACCAATGGGGGACAAAACAGAGCCATAACCTCTCCAATTTTCAGAAATGATAGGCATCAGTTTTGATTTATAGTCTTGATCCACTGAAGCAAGTGCTCTTTCAGAAACTACACTTCCTCCAGCTCCAGAATCCAGAACAACTTCAATGCTGGTTCCATTAATCAAGACTGGTGCCTTGAGAGGGGTAATAACAATTGAGTTATCCTCAATGTTCTTTATGATCTCAGCATCCTTAACTGTAGATAAAGCATTATTATCAATATCAATAGTATTTAAATAATGAATATCCTCTTCCAGTATCAAGATTTCTTGTTGAGATTCATATGAAATATTGCTGGCACAATCACTTGATGTATGATCCAGTGCCACTGTTTCATCAGCATGCTCCTCTGTTTGTTCTACAAAATTTATCTTCTTGTCACAGACATGGCCTTTCTTCCAAGGCTTGTTGCACTTGAAGCAAGTGTTTGTTGCATACTTTTTTGGTGCAACAGGGGCAGAAGGTTTACCAACCTTTTCCAGAGGTTTCTGTTGGTAAGTGGAGGGTTTCTCCAAAGGGGTCCTAGGAATGAATCTTCTGGCATCATACTTATTGTTTAGAAGGATCTCATTGAAATTATTAATGAAAGAAGAGGGTTCTTTGGAGAACTCAGTCCTAGCCACTATCAAGTCTCTCAGAGACATTGGTAATATATAAAGGATCCTGTCCTTCCATAAATCAAACTCCATATTTGGGTCCATTGCCCTTAACATTTTTACAAGTTTCATTAAAAACTCAATAGGTTTATCAGTAGAAGAGCTATATCTAGTTTCCTCATACTGCCTTTGTTGAGCCATTCTGAACTTGGAGCTACCAAATTGTGCTTTAATAAATTTCTTCCAATCCTCCCATGAGTTGTCATTCCCATCCAGGAGAACAGATTCATATCACATTAGGGCAACATTAGTGAACAAATAAGTTAACTTGGACACAAATTCCTCATCTGGGAGTTTGTAAGAATTTTTTAAATTATCAATTCTGCAAATAAATTGTTGCCAATCAGAGGAAGAATCACCATCAAATGTAGGATATTAGTCAAGTTTTGGCCAATTATTTTGATTTGAAGGAGTCTCCTTAGTACTAGCTTGTTTCTGAGTAAGAAGCAGCTGTAATTTATCTAATTGGGCTGTAATCTCATTGTTTAATCCTTCTGTTGCAGATACTGGTGCATCATCAGTCTTTGATGGAAACTCAGTGTTATCAACAGGTATTTCTGGAGCTATTTTTACTCTAGATGAACTAGCCACAGGTAATATTTGAGCATCCTGAACTATATCTTCATTCACAGAAATGTCAGAATATTTCTAGTCATTCAACAATGAGTTCAATTTTTCTTCAATGGTTGTTAGTCTTGTTTTCATTCTTGGAAGACTAGATAAACTCTCATTGATAGTAGCAAAAGATAACTGATTTTTATTTTGAAAAGATGAAAAATGGTCATTCAATCTTTTCAGATTCATCTTATCTATCTCCACCTCCTGGCAACAGGCAGATACAGTATCTTTAGGTTAGACAAATCATTTTTTATATTTTGCCATAAAGCAACTTTCTTTTCATGGGTTGCTTTGTAATGAGACAATTCATCAGAGACTCTCTGTTATTCACTTCTTAATGCTTGATAACCCTTATCAGTTAACAAGCTATTGTATCTCTGGGTTAATTGCATATTGATCATTATATGATTTTGTTTGGCAATAATATCTCTAAAGTACTCATCATTAATCCTTGCTACATCTGGAGTGTTTCTCAATAAGGAAACTGAGTAACTTTCCAGACTCTCATAGAACTCAGGGTCAAGAGTTTCATCAATTACAGCCATATCAGGGTTAATCATTGAGGTAGCAATTAAAGGTAATGGTTTAGATACATGAGATATCTTTCTACTATTCCCAGCCTCTACTGATCTCAAGGTGTCTTCTTCCCTCTCAGAATTACCTGAAAGAACAGAATCAGCTACAAGAAAAGGCACTTGAGGATCAATAGAGGGACGTACCAGGGTTTGCTGGGTATGACCATATTGGGCTTTCTTCTTCTTTGGCCTCCTTGATAGGGGTGAGGAGGTGTGGGGTTGACCTGGTTGGGCCTTGACGGACCTGCCTGAGGTAACGGATGCTGATTTTGAGACAGGTAGTCCCACTGCAACTTGGACACTTCCACATTTTCTTGGGACTGGGGAGCCAATTTTTGTTGATCCCTAGGAGGAAGAGGTTTCTTCTTCTCTTGAAGAAAGGTATCTATCCTTCTCACCTTTTCTTACAGAGCATCTACCCTTGCCTTTAGTCTCAAGTTTTCTGTCCTTAGCTCCTTTATGTGAGTTGACAGATTCTTTACCTGTTGAGGAAATGGCATCTTTTTTATCCTGAAGCCTTTTGGAAGCTCTTCTGGTGGGTTTATCATAGGCTTCTGATCCTGAGTTGTGTCCACTAGGATTTCTACTTTTTCCATCTCTACATCCTGTTTGGGGAAAGGATTTATTAGTCTGATAAATTCTTCTTGTTAAAGGAGAACTTACAGAAGTAGGCTCATCATAATTAATCAAGTCTAGTTCCTCTTCACGTGCAGCAGAGCCACTTTGGTCAGTCATTTTAAGATTTTACTGAAAGAAGAAAAGAGACAATAAGATTAATTAGTCTTTATTTTTGATTTTTATTTAACAAAAATAAAATAAAAATAATAATAAAAAATCTTTTTTAGGATAAAAATCAACTAAATAAAATTAATTTATTAATTCAAAAAATAATTTAAAACCAGGATTATAATATTATCAACTGTAGAAATAAATTAAAAATTTTATTAATAGTTTTAATTAATTATTTTCAGGATTTAAATCAACTAATTTATTACCAGGACTTATTGTCAACTGAAGTAATCAAATATGAATCTTTATTAATTTAAAAAAATTTTATTAAACTGACCACTTAACTACCAGGACTTAATGTCAACTGAAGTAATTACATATGAATTTTTATTTTAAGATTTTGTTAAGCTGATCACTTAACTACCAGGACTTAATGTCAACTGAAGTAATTAAATATGAGTTTTATTAATTAAAAAATTTATTTAACTACCAGGACTCAAAGTCAACTGAAGTAATTAAATATGAATTATATATTAATTAAAAATATTATTGTCAGGACAATTTGTCAACTGGAACAATTAAAATTTAAATTAATCAGGACAAATGTCAACTAAAAAAATTATGATAATTAATATTAAAATATAATTATTTTATTACTTCTGGGACTAAGAACACTTATTGCTCTATTATGGTCAACCAGGAAAAAAAAATTATAAAAATAATAAAAATAAATTCCAGATTACCAGACACCTCCCCCTGTAAAATGAGCAAATTAATGCCACTTACAGAGTTCTGAGTAAAAGGAAATACGTAGCAAATGAAGAGTGAAGAGTAACCCACAAATAGTAATGTTAATAATTACCATGATATATACAAAGTTTAGTCAATATATGAACCTAATTTTTGGAGTGGGGTTTGATTCCCGTTTTCAGCAAAAATTTTTGTCACGTGAGGTATGACGTTCGTCGTTTTTTTCCCTTTGTTTTCCTTACAGGTACTCGAATGCCAATGGTCCCTTTGATTACCCCCTCAATTCACAATGCGCCGTCAATAATTCGGGAAGGCCCTCAATTTTCAAGGGGTACTTTTGGTCTAGAAGCTTGGTTCGAGGTTTTCACGGGATATTTAAGGGTTTAAAGGTCTCTCAACAAAAGGTACGTATTTCTAAAATCAATTTGATTAATTTACTCAAATATAAGAGTTAGATTTAAGATATCAATATTAATTATAGATTAGAATTACACTGTTGTAAATACTAAAGTTATAAAATATAGAAATAATTGTAGTGTTGTAATTGTAATAATAATGTAAGTGATAAAAGAATGATCTGAAAAGCACAAAGTAAGAGGCCTTTTATAGGCAAAACATGAGGGAATAAAATATATGGAATTTACACCATGTATTGTAAGAATGTGAGAAAAAGAATGACTGAAAGGAGTACATATATGACATAAGAATTAAATAACCTGGTACGTCAACAAGGACATCAAATTTATTAGCAATAAAGTTTCAGCTCCTTGGACTGTCACAATTAATTACACAGTAATTAATTAATTATATTACTTTCACAAGATTCCAGATCTCTCACTGAGGTAATATAATTGTTTTAAAGTTTTTTTATTATAATTTTATTATTAAATTCTATTCCCATTGACTTATACCATTGGGCATGGTGTTAGGGAGTAAAAGTTTAAGGGACATTTTTTTTATACTAATTAATTATACTACTTATTGTACTTAACTAGTTAATTGTAATTAATACCTAAGTAGATAATTAATTATTAGTAAGAAGAAGGGGCATGGCTTCAACTCAGTAAAATAATTAATTATTTTACCAGTTAAGTCTAGTAGCCTGGCTGACACATACCCTCAACATCATACCCACATCCAAGTTCAACTTGATGTGGTTACAAAATTTTGAAAAATTGAAAATACAAAATTACTAAATGAAAGTTTAGGAAAATAAAATTTTATGATAATGATCACCTGGTGGGCTCCCTCCAATCTGTAAAAATGATTAGAGACCACCAGTGAGCATCACCCTTAACAATATTTATAGTATTATAAAAAAAACATATTTTATTATATAAAAATCTAACATAAAAGGAATAACAAAATAAAAAATAAAAAAGAATCTTGAATCCTGCAGTGGGAGCATTGTCTCTTCATATGTTCCAGTTTATAGTCTTAGCGGACTTCTTATAGATCAAAAACAAAGCCAGGATTCAACTAGAAACAGGAAAAAATTGGTAACAAACATTGTGGGGTAATTGTGTATAGAGCAGCCAGCCCATCAATTACCCCCAAACTTGCCATTATTTAATTCAGAAGGCTCCCCTGCGAACACTTCTACCAATAAAAAAATTTTATCAATCCAACATATATCTTGCCCATAGTTTTTGTTGCTTTTAAGAGTTTTAAGAATTTTTAAACGAATTTCTTCATAAATGTCTTAAATTTTGTTAACAGTTTTGTCTCCCATGCCATAGTAAAATGAAAGTAATATTTTTAATAAGAAAGTAATTTATCCTCATTCAGGAGTTCCTTTAAAACAATTTAAGAAATAGTTTACTCTCATTTCAGAGTTAACTTTCAGCCCTCCTGGTGCCCCTAGGATAGAACATGTTGACTTGATTAGCCGCTACCCTCTTCTTTAAAACTACTCCATCCAATTCTTCCAAAACATATGAACTGCCAGATACTTGTTCCTTGACTTTATACGGTCCATTCTACCTATCTGCAAACATCTTATCCCATTGGCTCCCCAAACTCCTCTTATAAACCAAAACCATATCTCCAGTTCTCAAAGGTTTTCTAAGTTGATGTGCCAACCGCTCATCCCAATATCTTACTGAATGATTTCGGATCTTCATCATCCGCAAATATGCCTTTTCTAAGTACTCTTCTTTGTTTTCTAGCTGCACCATTCTTGAACATAAAAACTCTTCAGTAGTCTTGACCATGTCCCAATCAACTCCAAGATATGATTCAGCTTCCAAATCAACAGGTAAAACTTCTTTCTGTTCAAAAACAAGTTCATAGGGTGAAAATCCAGTTGTCCTTTTGGCAGTATTTTGATCAGCAAATAAAAATAAATGTAAATAATGCCTCAACTTTTCTGCACTTGACCCACACATTTTGACTAAATCATCCTTAATAACTTGATGCCCTCTTTCAACCATAACTTCAGCCTCAGGATAATAAGGGGTTTCTACCCTAACCTTTGACCCAAATTTTGATATAGCTTCTCTAAACTCTGTCCCAAACTCAGGGCCTCTATCTACTGTTACCAATTTCTTAACTCCATATCAATACACCCAATTTTTCAAAATAAATTTTGCCACATTTTTGGAAGTCAAATTAATAAGAGACTCTGCCTCTACCCAACCAGATAAATCATCTCTGGTGACAATTAAATATTTATACCATCCCTCCTTAATATGAAAGGCATCCAAGGTAACTTTTCCAAAGAGAGTATTTTTGCCAGTAGCATGTCCTGGTTTTTTCTGCTTAAATAACTTTTCTTTGACATTCTTCACATGACTGAACCCACTGTTTAACTGCCATCTTCATGCCTGGCCACCAAAATTGATCAGTAATTCTTCTGAAAGTTTCTCCAACACCTCTATGCCCAAGATCTTCAGGCAGTGACTTTAAAACTAATTCTTGCCCTTTCTTTTGAGTTAAAACTACTTGAGGATTTGGATACCTCCTTTTCATTAATTTTCAACTAGATAAGTTAAATGTAGATGACTTCCTTTTTATAGCCACCCATTCATAATCTTCACAATCTTCTGGCCTTTCTAAAGTCAATAAATATTTGACCAACAACAAATAAAAATCAGTCTGACCCCAGAATTCATCTTGAAAATAAATAAACATAATATCAATGGGCACTTCTCTATCACCAATATCACCTACACTTGAATGAGCCAATAGATGTTGACCAAAAAATTTGATTCTTGATCAAGCTATGTCGATTTTCTTCATCTGAACCTTTTGAACTTTTAGAAACCGAATTCAAAAATACCTCTTTTTCTTCTTCACCCTTTTTAATCAAATTTTATAATTCTCCAACATATACACCCTTCCTCAACCTACTACTATCCTAAACAACCAATCCATCTTCATCTATATACACAAAATCTTCTTCTACCTCTTTTTTACCAAATATATTCACACCAATTTCATCAATTTTATCAACATAAAAATCATTTTCCAGTTGATCCTCTTGGTGGAGGTCATCATCACAATCATCTAAACACAATAGTCCTGCCAGTTTAATCTTATGGGGGATGTATTGAAAGTCTTCAGCTCCTTTAGTGCAGGCTTTAATCATAGGTATATCTTCATTGAACTCTTCTGAGTCTGAATCATCTTCAGTGGGTCCTCTTCTTGACAAACCATCTGTAATAATAAAAGTTTTGCCAGGCTTATGAACAAAGTCAAAAAAAAATCTTGAAAGAATGCTACCCATCTAGTCATAGGTGCATTTAGTAAACTTGGGGAATTAATCATTTGCATTAAAGATTTCGCATCCACTTGAAATTCGAAGTGCTGGCCCCACAAAACATTTTGAAGTTTCTTTAAAAATGTTTTCCACTCCACATAGTTCCAATTTTGGTTGAGAATATCTTGATTTGAATTCTGTGAATACCACAGATTCATACCTAAATGGCCTAATGTAACCAGCTTTATCCATCTGAGACAAAACTGCCCCAGCAGAAGCCTGACTTGTGTCAACTGTTAAATAAATCTAACCAGCATCTTTTCCATAATCTAACTTGTGCAGGACTAAATCCTTCCCCACAATCTTCTTTAATCTCTCAAATGCGCTTTCACACTCTTCATCTCACTCCCAGTCTGCATCCTTTCTTATCAAGCTTCTCAATAAAGCTTCCAATGAAGAAAAGCCCTTGATAAAAATTCGAACATAATCACATATGCCTAAAAACCCCCTAACTTTGGTCGTTGTCTTAGGTCTTGGCCAGGACTGAATTTTATTCACTTTCTTCTTGGACATAATCCTACCCTCTCTACATACCACATGACCTAAAATTTTTAAAGCTGGCACACAAGATGAAATTTTTGGACGTGAAATAGTTAAACCAGCTTCTTAAATTCTAAACAAGATCCTCTCTAAAGTGATTCCATACTCCCAGATGAATTTTTGTTTCCCTGGGTTCTCCTCCCACACTTCATTATTGTAATCTGTTGAAGGTCCTTTAATTTCTCCATCATCAATAAAGATTCCAGCATATTGAGGAATTTCATCTTGAAGAATCCAAGTCATCTGAGCTTGATAAATGGCAACTGAATTTGTTGCTCCTTGAGGTAATCTTGTCAATTGTAATTGTCCAAGCGGTGTAACAAAAGTAGTGAGAGGCCTAGAGTCTGGATGCAACTCTCTCTCATCATATCCCCCCATAATATCTCCTAAACCATTAGACACTCTCCAAGAAAACGCTTCCACAAACTCCTCAGCACTAGGTGGTATACCAGCATCCTTTATTGTAACCCTATTTAATTCCCTGAGATGATGAACTACTCTAAGTTTGCCATTCGGTTTCTTGATACAAAATACCGGACTAGAATAACTTGATGATGATTTCTCATACAGTCCAGTGCAAATAAATTCTCTGACAACTTCAATATAAGCTCCTTTTAATGCAGCCCAAATTAAGATTGGTTTTTGCTGCCATTGTTCATGACATACTACAGGAATCTTATAAGGCTCCCCATAGGAATGCTTCAACACACCCCTCTCCTCTTCTACAAAAGCAATGGCCTTCTCTCTCTTGAACATCAAATCCAACAACAACTTCTTCTCTTCTCCATACAACCAACCATCAGGTTTAAAATTAACAACACCTAATCTATAAAATGAGATTCTTGACGTTTCAGAAAATTTGGGTGGATTTTTCACCAAGGGAAATTCATAAGGATCTCTTGATAGCCTTGGTCTTCTCAAAGGTGGATTTAATTCAGCGGGTAGCGGTTTGTTAATCGGTCAGATTTTATTTGCTACCTTCTTATATTTTGCTGCCTCCACATCTGAATAAGCATGAGGTAAAATATTTTTTTTGTATTGCCATTGGAAATTTTATCAAAGGAATTCACTTCTTTGTCAGAATCAGAATTAATATAAGTAGAAGAATATTTTATTTCATTTTTAAATTTAACCCTTTTCACTTTTTCCGCCTCTAGTTTATCAACAATTTTTCCAACACCTTTAATTCCCTTATCCATCATAAAATCACCTGTTGTAGACAATCCTATAGTACTAGCTATAGGCCTTGACCAAGGGAGTTGGAGAAAAACCAGAGAGAAGATCCCCTGTCCCTTTAGAAAAATAGAGTGAGATTTACTTGCTAAAGTAAGTTGGTTCCTGTTTTGCTAAAGCCCCTTTTCAACACACTTGACTGCTTGATGAGCCAAGAAAGTAGTCACCAGACAGACTACTTGACCAAAGAACTGAAATGTAGACCAATTTCCACACCAGAGAAAGCAAAGATACTTGATGTAGGCTGCAAATCCACACCAGAGACAGCAATAATACTTGCTATAGCTTACAAGACTATAACAGAGAAAACAGTTGCCAAAGTTAAGTTAAATGAAGAACTCACTTGCAACAAACACAGCCAAATTGTGGCCAGAAAACAGTGAAAACTGAGTGAGGAACAAGAATATCACCTCCGGATGGTTGTATGATAATTAAGGTTGCCCCAAAATGTCTTATTCACTATGTACACACAGACCACTATCTAAGAGCCTATGCGCACCCACCAATCTGGCGCCTGTACCCACCAAATTGAATAAAAATCCCTCCTGAAGCGCTCCCCAACCTTCTAAAACAGAGGCGGGTGGGCTGCCCGACGTCGGAGGTGCCGCCTGAAGCGGCCCAGCCTCCCTGAAGCCAGAAAACCAATAAAAACAACTAATCTACTTAGAAAAATTAGCTACAACTACTAAAACCTTTAAAACACAGAATTTCACTATAACAACATCAAGACATGAAATATAGAGAATAATTAGCTCTATCCAATGGTACTAAGCACTTAACCCTAAGAGTTAATGTTAGCCCATAAAACACAAAAAACAAAATTAAACAGCTATCTTTTATAAATGAAGAATGAGGAATTGAACCCTTAAAACTTAGAATATGAAAAATGTCTACAAGACATAAAATATAGAGAAAAACTGGTGCTATCCAATGATAGTACCCACATACCCACAGACCCAATATCCACGGAATAAAACCAGAAAAATACCCAATTCCTTAACAGATTTCAATTAAGACATGCACAAACAGCGCCAAATCATGCAACAAAGGCCCCTGCCAATGTTGGAAGACCACATCCTCCCTCCAATTAATAATGTCCACATTCATTCTTCATCAAACCACCATGTTCAACCTTCTTTCCAAATCTGCCTCTGAAATGAGTCCTTGCCAATATTGCATCGACAATAATTTAATCTGCACCATGACACCACCTGTCCATCCATAAAGAATGTCTTATGATGTCTGCCAATCCAGAAAGAAGACCTGCTACAGACCTGGTCCATTATCTTCTGCAACAGATTCACCTCCCCCTCAACCTGGTCCATCTTCTGCCAGCACCAAAAGATCTAGGCCATCCATCCTTATACCCAGATTAATCAGAAAGCTTCACCCGTCCCAGAAGAGTTCCACAACCCATAAAACAACTAGTTCCATCATCCCTGGTCCATCTGATGGTAAAGAACTTTCATTTCTTACTTCAACTTTAAAACTGATGACTTCTCACTTCCTCCATCTTCTGATAGTGATGATAACAATGTAGGATCCATTGCGCCACCAACACCAAACCACTTGCTCACTATCAAGTCCAAGTTCTAACAACACACATCTCAACAGAAACAACTTCTGCTTCACTACTTCCAATACACTCTTGCTAGAGATCCACAGGACATTGAGAACAGAAGACACCTCATTCACCAGCTCAAGGCTAATTCTGAACACTTCATTTCATCTCTTGATTCCCTCTGTAATTTCACTAGTACTTGAGTTTGATCCAGAAAAGAAAAATTTACCACACCCTTTATAGGATGTAACCACAAAACAACCCTCAGTTTAAAGTCTTGGGGGACCATCCTCATTTTATAGTCTTGGGGGACTCAAAAACCCTCAGTTTAAAGTCTTGGGGGACTCAAAAACCTAAATCATAAACCCAGAACCAGAGATCAACCACATTAAGACACAGAGAAAAAACTAAAATTCTGGGGTAACTGTAAATAGAGTAGCTAGCCCATCAATTACCCCCACACTTGCCTTTGCTGAATTCGGAGGCTCCCCCTGTGGATACCCTCCACCAATCTTTCAAAACCAACTACAACAACAAAACTCATACCTCAGTTTGTAGTCTTGGGTGACTAAAATATCAACAATCCTCAGTTTAAAGTCTTGGGGGACTAACACGGTGTTCAGTTTAAAGTCTTGACAGACTAGTCTTGATAAAATCTTGAAACCAGCCAGTTTAAAGTCTTGGAGGACTACCAGAAACCAGATTTCAGTTTAAAGTCTTGATGGACTGACAGAATTTCGCATAAAATAGATGCAGCCAATTTCATACAGAACACCTCTCCAGCCAACCTGCTGAACTTAAACCTTCACTTCATCATCTACCCATCACTGACAAAAAATCTCCTTCTATCCCTTTCCATCATTTTTTCTCACCACAGATCATGGCTGGATCTCCTGATGTTAACCCTTCTACTCTTCCTTGCTTCACTTCTCCAAGGGACTATGCCTGGAAACAGTGCATCCACATGTGCAGACCTTGCACATTCACTCTTCCAACTCCTGAAGCCAAATTCTACAACAGGGCTTGTGATTCTTGCTACTCCAAAAAGAAAAAATGTGACAGAGATGCCAACTACCCTATTCCTCTTCCTTCACCTTCTCATAAATACATCTCCAGATCTCCTACCAGATCCCCAGAGCTTGGTTCTTCCTCTTCCTCTTTATCTTCAGCACCTTCCAGAAGATCCAGAAGCTCAGCTTCCAGAACTCTTCCCAAAAGACCAGCCTTAGCTTCCCAAGAAACTGCTTTTATCTCTGCCAAATTTGCTCCAAAAGCTTCAAGATCATCTCCCAGGCTTCTAGACCGCGTCCAGGCGGCCCGCCTGCCTCACTAGACAGTGAAAATCAGGCTCAAAACCTCCAAAAACAACCGGAAAACAGAAAAATTCAATCAATCAACGAAAACAACTCTACGCAATCACCTCCCACTGCTTCCAGAGCAATGCAGCCAACCCTTCCAAGGTCCAAAAACTCCAAATTTTCCCAAACTTCTAGATGACCTGCCAGAGAACTCCAAGAAGAAAACAGAGCACCCAACACTGCACCCAAGCAACAACTTTGTCCCCAGCTAAGACAACAAAACTGCACCTCTCCTCTGTCAGGCAACTATTCTTCTGACAGTTCCATCCCTTCAAAAGATCAATCCAGAAGAGATCAATCTGCTTCCAAATCACACTCTCCTTCTCCATCTTTTAACAACCCTGGTAATCCATAACCAGCACCTCCTCCAGCTGAATCCAACAGAAATAACAACCACAACAACAACAATAATCCCGCTGCGCCAACTAGGCCCCAGGAACATCAGCCTCCTAGTTCACCTTCTTAAAATCTTTCAGAGGAAGACCAAGAGAATCCATATCTTTCCCAGGTTGATCCACCCACTATGACCATTCTAGAATCTTCAGAGATCCAAATTCCAGCTGCTTTAAAATTTGATGAGCTTCCAATCTGTAACTACTAAATTAATTCATCCCATTTCTTTAACAAAAAATAATTACTGATCCAATTCTTCTTGTCTAGTTGGCACCCCTCCTCCTGAATCTACTATTGGAGTTGGCCAACCTCTTGAAATTTCTTTAACCCTGGATTATGGATACATGAAAAAACACCTAAGCACCATGTGTTCCAACATGCTAAAAGGCTTTGCCCTCCATGGACCTTTGAATGACTTTGAAAAATCCCTGAGAAAGTGCCTGTTGGACGACCACTGGAAAATGTCTAGGATCATTAAGCACAACCTCCAGCACTCCATTCCTGCCTCTTCTTCTTCCTCCTCTGAACTTCCCTCTAATCCGATTCCTTACCATTACAATCCATATAATCTCCCCAGCAGGATGCACTTCAAAGAACACAGTGCTTCCCACAATCCCAACAAAAAACAAAAACGACATCACAATCCGGACCATCCTCCAGAAGCTTCATCATCCAGAAAATGAGCTCCTGCAAAAAGATTATAAACATAATAATAATATATAACAATTAATAAAAATAATTTTAGAGTTTTTTTTTTTTTTTTTTTTTTTTTTTTACTACTAATATACTAAAATTAAATATTGATAAATAAAATGAAATAAAAATAAAAAAAATATAAAAAAAATACAAATGGTATCCCCCAGCCAATTGATGAGCTGATCCCCTGATACCTTAACCACATCCAAGTGCACCTTGATGTGGATACACAATTAAATATTTTAAATGATTAACTGAAAACAAAAAAAAACAAAAAACTTAGAAATTCAGAAGATAATAAAAATAATGAAACACAGAAACAAATGAAAAAAATAATAAATAAAATAAAAAAGAAAATAGCATTGCCCGGCCAATTGATGAGCCTTTCCCCACCAATGCTTGCCCACATCCAGGTGACCCTGATGTGGTAACACCCTATATTTTTGATTTTATAATTTTAAACAACCCCCATAAAAAATTAAAAGAAAAAAAGAGAAAAATGAAAAGAATCTAAAACTGATATCTAGCAAAAACATAACTGCAACATCAAAGACAGTCCAGCTCCATAGATGGTCCAGTAAGAGATAGCTTGGTCCATAGAAATGATCACTGGGTGGGCTACCACCAATAAGTAAAAATGATGGGAGACTACCAGTGATCCACCACCAATCTGAAAGAGCCAAAGATAAAGAAACCAGTCCCAAACCAGTTTAAAGTCATAGTGGAATTGAAACCTGAATAATAAACAACAGAACTAAAATTCAACTAGGAAAAACAAAAGTCTTGAGACAGACATTCTGGGGTAACTGTTATACAGAGCAGCCAGCTCATCAGTTACCTCCACACTTGCCAAAATAAAATCTAGATGCCCCCCCTGGGTACCTTCTAACAAAAACACAACATCCAACACAAAAAAAACCAAAACCAATAAGAGTGAAGAAACCATCACATGAAAAACCAGAGGAAATTCCAGTTTAAAGTCATAGAGGACTAAAACCTGTGAAAAGAAACCAATACTAGGGTTCAACCAAGTTAAGAGAAAGGGTTGGAAACAGACAATCTGGGGTAACTGTTGATAGAGCAGCCAGCCCATCAGTCACCCCTACACTTGCCAAGATCAAATGTAGAAGCCCTACCCATGGGTACCTTCTAACAAAAAGTTTCTAACACAAAAGTTGCTCTGCAACACCAAAATTCCAAACTTAAAGAACGTTCCATAGTTTATCCTCATTGTGGAGTCAATCTTCTACATGCCTAGTGCCTCTGGGATATAACCTCTTGAACTGGTCTGCAGCCACTCTCTTCTTTAAGACTGCACCATCCAACTCTTCCAAAACATAAGAACCTCCAGACACCTGAGATCTGACTATGTAAGGTCCATTCCATCTGTCAGCAAACATTTTCCCCCACTGAATCTCCAAACTTCTATTATACACCAAAACCAAACAACCAGGTTTCAAGGGATTCCTAAGTCTATGAGCCAACTTCTTGTCCCATTACCTGACTGATTGATTCCTAATCTTAATCATTCTAGAGTATGCCTTCTCTTGACATTCCTCTCTAAATTCCAACTGTTGCATCCTGGCACAGAGAAAATCTTCTGTTGAGTGCACGTCATCCCAATTGATTCCAAGATAAGAGACAGCTTCCAAGTCGACTGGTAGAACGGCTTTCTTACCAAACATTAACTCATAAGGAGAATAGCCAGTTGTCCTTTTCACAGTGACCCTATCAGAAAATAGCACCAAGGGTAAATAATTCCTCCACTATTCAGCACTATCTCCGCACATCTTCACCAAAGCATTCTTAAAACTTGATGGCCTCTTTCAACCATTCCTTCAGCTTCAGGATAATATGTGTAGCCACTCTAACTTTAGAACCAATACTAGCCACAGCTTCTTGAAATTCAGCACCAAACTCTAGCCCGCCATCAACAGTCACCAACCTCATCAACCCATACCTATATATCCACTCCTTCTTCAAAAACTCTGCCACATTCTTGGCAGTCAAATTAACAAGAGGTACTGCCTCAACCCAACCAGACAAATTATCCCTAGCAACAATCAAGTATTTATACCTGCGCTCTTTAATATGGACAGCATCCATACTGACCCTTCCAAAAACAGTTGATTCACCAGTAGCATGGACCACCTCTTTAGGTGTCAAATGACTTCTTCTTTGACATTCTTCACAAGATTGAACCCAACCCTGCACAGCCAACTTCATGCCTGGCCACCAAAATTTGTCTGCTACTCTTCTATAAGTCTCCCCAAAGCCTCTATGACCAAGGTCTTCATGCAAAGACTTCAAAACCAATTCTTGTCCTTTCTTCCGAGTCACCACCACTTGAGGATTTGGATGTCTCCTCCTCATCAACCGTTTTCCTGACACATAAAATCCAGGACTCTTCTTCTTGATTGCCAACCAAGTATCATCATCACAACTATCTGGCCTCTCCAAGGTCAAAAAAAATTCCACCAAAATAAAATAAAACCCAGACTGACCCCAGATCTCATCTTCAAAATCCAAAAAAGCCACATCCAAGGGTACAACTCTGTCATCAAAATCACCAGTGTGAACATGAGCCAATTGACCAGCCCAACCAGGACACCAATCCTTAAATGTTTGCACATCCTTCTCTTTCCACTGAATCTTGTGAGAATCCAGTTCACTAAAAAAAACACCATTTTCCAAATTTGAGCTATCCCAAAAAACAACTCCATCTTCATCAACAAAAACATCTTGATCACCAGAATCAAGATCAGATCCAGCCAGTTTAGCCTCTTGGGGGAGGTCAGAAAAATCTTCAGAAACCTTTGTGCTGGCCCTAACCACTGGAACATCTTCAACGAACTCTTCAGCCTCAGAATCTTCATCTGTAGGTGGCCTCCTTGACAATCCATCAGGCAAAGTAAAAGTTTTACCTGATTTGTGTACCATGTCAAAAGAAAAATGTTGAATAAATTCCATCCACCTAGTCATCGGAGCATTTGGAAGACTATGCGTATTGATCATCTGAACCAAAGATTTTGCATCCACCTGCAGCTCAAAATGCTGCCCCCACAAAACCGTCTGTAGCTTCTTTAAAATTTTTGCTACACCACACAATTCCAACTTAGGTTGAGAATACCTAGATTCCACCTCATTAAACACCACAGACTCATATCTTACTGGTCTGACCCTCCCAGTTTTATCTTCCTGAGACAAAACAGCACCAGCAGCAATATAACTTGAGTCCACTGTCAGATAAATTTTTCCAGCACCAACACCATAATCCAACTTGTGAAGAACCATATCTTGACCAACAACCTTTTTCAACATCTTAAAAGCCTCTTCACACTCTTCAGTCCATTCCCAATCTGCATCTTTTCTGGTCAACCTCCTTAAAGGTGAAGCCAATAAAGAAAAATACTTAATAAAAATCCTGACATATACACATACACCCAAAAATCCCCTCACTTCAGTAGTATTTTAAGGCCTTGGCCATGACTCAATTTTATTAATCTTCTTCTTTGCCATAATCCTTCCCTCTTTACATACCGCATGACCCAGAATTTCCAAAGCAGGAACACAACAACAGAATTTTGACCCTGAAATGGTCAAACCAGCCTCTTCAATCCTAAACAACACTCTCTCTAGAGTTATTGTATCTTCCCACACAAACTCCTTATGCCAGGGTTCTCTTCTAACACCTCATTACCATAATCAGTGGATTGTCCTTTAATTCCACCATCATCAATAAAAATACCAGCATGAGTAGGAACCTCATCCTGTAAAATCCTAGCCATCTGTGCTTGATATACTGCCATTGATTTAGTTGCTTCCGGAGGAAACCTAGAGAGCTGAAATCTTCCCAAGGGAGTCTCAAAAGTTGTGAGAGGCCTTGAATCCATATGGAGTTCCCTCTCATCATAACCACCCATATTATCAACCAAACCATAACACACCCTTCCAGTAAAAGCTTCAACAAAATCCTCTGCACTTGGTGGCATACCAGCGTCCTTGATAGTGACTCTATTCAAGGCTCTAAGATCATGAATCACCCTCAACTTCCCATTCTGCTTCTTTACACAGAAAACTGGACTTGAGTAGCTGTATTTCAATTGTCCATATAACCCAGTCCTGACTCTTTCCCTAACAATCTCCACAAAATCCTCCCTAATAGCAGCTGGAATTGGAATAGGTTTGATTTGCTAAGGTTCATGACAAACCACAGGAATCAAGTAAGGTTCCGTATAAGAGTGCTTCAACACACCCCTTTCCTCTTCAACAAAGGCCACAGCTTTTTCCCTTAGCACAATAACGTGCAACAACAACTTTTTTTCTTCTTCAGACAACCACCCATCAGGACCAAAATTAACAACTTTCAACCTTTCCACAGTCACCCTAGCCGTCTCTTCAAATTCTGGAGGATTCTTCACCAAAGGAGTACAGTACAGATCTCTTGACAAAGGAGGTCTCTTTAAGGGTGGATTCAAACCCACAGGCATAGGCTCTTTGACAGGCCTAATCTTCTGCGCTACCTTCTTATACTTTGCCGCTCCACCTTCAACTTGAGGGATCTTCAGGAAATCTTCACCACCAGACCTGGATCAAAAACCAAGGGTTTCCCCATTGCTCACATGTGTGGCCAAGGTAATGTTTTTGAAAGGTGTAGAAGAAACCCTAGTGGTGCACCATTGGGAGGACTTACTTTTACACCCCAATTCTTTTCCGCAATTCCAAATCTTCATCCTCACTTCTGTCTTCCAAATCTTCAAATCTTGATTCATCTACAGAATTAACTCTTCTATAATTGTGCAGTTCATCCTCATGCCAGAGGCCCAAAAATTGATCTTGATGATCTACTTTCTTCCTAATTTTCTGCAGTTTAACCTCATGCTGGAGGCACAAAAATTGATCTTGATGATCTTCACAAAAATATTTTTAATCTTCTTTCTTCATTATCTTCAGATTTGTTTCTTGATTTTCTTGAATTATCTTGAAATTTTTATCTTCTTTTCTTGAGTTTTCTTCTGACCTACAAAAATAACCAGGGGTTTCCCCAATGCTCACAGGTGTGGCCCAGGTAATGTTTTTCAAAGGTGTAGAAGAAACCCTAGCGGTGCACAATCGGGAGGCCTTACTTTTAGACCCCAATCTCACTGCCCCAAAACTTTTCTGCATATCTTTCAATAAAGATATATAACCAATCTTCTTCCTTGAGCTTGAATTAAAAATAATTAAGAATCTTGAGAGAGAACAGAGACTTGATAAAAAACTTGATGGATACTTGCAGAGAGGAGAAACATTAAAAAGAGAAAGTTGAAAATCCACTTGGTATATCTCCAAGGGAGCTGACCTACTACAACCTGGGATTTCCTCATCTTGGGGAGAGGTTGTAGCACAAGGGTGATCAGCCCTCATTACTCTAAAAAAGACAGACTCTCAATAGAGCCTGAGCCACACTCCAAAAAACCAGAGGGGGCACCCACTTCCTTCCTTCTCCTGCAGCAGTCCATGCACTGGCACATTGAAGATAAACCAGGCCTGGTCTCCCAACCATCCTCTCCAGGGGATGATAACCTCATGTGAAGCCTCCTTTCATCTTCACCAGTCAGCTCCAAACTGATTCCCAAATCAAATTGATAACCGATTCTTGCCTAAAAATCCATCAAGAATGGCCCACCCAAAACTGCTTTTACATTACCTTTAGCAATATAAAAATGAACCTTCCCTGAGGCTCCGCCAACATCTAACTTCACAAACTCAGAAGTTCCAACCAATTCAGTGACATGACCACCGACCCCTCTCAAATTCCCACCAATACCAGTTTTGATGGGGAGGCCCAAATTAGTTGCCTCAAACAAAAAAATCAGGTTTATCTGAGAACCTGAATCCACCAACGCCCTTGCCTCTCTGCCATTCAGATTGACATTGAAATATCCCAGAGGAGCAGAAAAATGAGTTTCCAGCCCCTTACTAAACTTTTCAGCAGAATCACAAATGTATTCTACCTCCCCAGAAGAAACTTTTCTCCTGGTCAACAACTTTTTCTGTCTATCAGCAAACCCTGGACTGATAGCATACTATTCCCCATAAGATAGGGAAACCTGACCCTGATTCATCCTTTCCAGGACAGAGTCCATAACATTAACTTGATCAGAAACTACTGGCCTCTCAAAGTGAGCTCTTTGTTTCACCACCTTGGTCCTAGAAGATTCTTGATGACCAGCACCACCAACAGATTTACCATTAACAGGAACCAAACCCGATCCCTCACCTGAACCTCTAACTCCAACAGGTTTTGGCTATGAAGCCAAAGGGACATCCTCCTCAGAGTCAGAATCTACCTACATTGGCATTGGCTCACCATTCATGTCCAATGCGCCAAAACTGGGGGGGCCCATGTCAGCCTTACCCTTCTGCATCTTGTACAGCTCCTCTTTGCTGTACCTCTTCCTAGCTGCACTCAGCTTAGGATCCACCTTTGAAGCATTTGGATTTGGTTGGGCCTGAGAACTGCTCTTAGGCCTTCCCACCTTCCCTGCTTCCACATCATAAACACCAGCCAAGCATTCACCACTTGACTGCCCACCACAAGAATACCAATCCAAACCACCAAAAGAAGTAGAAAAAGAGACCTTATTGACCTCCTTCCCCTTTCCCTTGCTATCCTCATCCTCCTTACCAGAAGACCTCCCTTGATCCGGAATCTCCTCAAACCTTGACCTCCTTTGATTGAGACCTCCCCTTCTCCTGAACAAATCAAAAGGATCCTGCCCCTGACTGGGCTTAACAAAAGAACCATCAGGGAACTTGAAAACCCTGCCATCAAATTCCACCTTTCCTTCAGACACATCCCTGCTCAATGCCCAACAATCATTGGACCTGTGCCCCCTCCTGCTGAAATAAGAGCAAACCCAAGGATCACTCCTACCAGACCTCCTATCAAAATCTCTAGGCTGAGAAGGTGCCTTATTGACCTTCTTAGCCTCCTGAACAAAAATATGCAGCTGCTTTGTAAGATCAGCCAACTGCTCCACCATTTGGTCCCTCTCCTGTTTTGGAACCTGCACCAAATTCTTCTCCTCCTTCTTCTCCCTAACTTCCTCTTCAGGCAAAGCCTCACTAACTTTTCTGACATACTTGGAACACCCTTCCTGATAGGTGTCCACAGCCAATAACTTCAAATGGGCCTCAACAGCCTCCTTCACCTTTTCCAAGGCAGGCAACTTCTGGTCCCCATTAGAAAGAGTCTTCATTAATTCTTTTCTTGACAGCTCCTTCAAAATATTCATCCTGACATCTCTAGCCAAGGCAGACCAAAAAACATCCTTGGCAGCATTTTCATATGCCAACTCCTCCACTTCCACCAAATATTCCACCACAGGGTCAAACTGTAGCAGAAACTTCCTGTAACTATGCAAGTTACCAACACAACCATAAGATTGCCATTCACTGACAACCTTGTTCAGATCCACCATAGTGAACCTGAAACCCCATCTATCCACCATCTCCCTACACAATAATTTCCAATCCCTCTTCTTGTAGCCAGACATGGCCACAATCTCCTTCTTCACTGCCCTATCACAAATGAAGAAGATAATCTGCTTCACCATGTCCAGGTAGGAAGCACCATCCACTCCAGCAGCAGTTTCATATTTCTCTAGAAACCACTTGACATCCTCCCCATTAAACTTGGTACCATCCCATGTTTTAATCCTTACACACTCCCTAACCATCACAGAAGGAGGACCATCCCCCCCACTTACAGTCACCACAGGAATAGCAGAACCAGAAGCAATTCTTCCAGTCCAAACAACAAAAAGAGCCAACCAAAGAAAACAGAGATTCCAAATAACTAGAAAGTTCTACCCCACGTTGGGCGCCAGAAATGTAGACAATCCTATAGGACTAGCTATAGGCCTTGACCAAGGGAATTGGAGAAAAACCAGAGAGAAGATCCCCTGTCCCTTTAGAAAAATAGAGTGAGATTTACTTGCTAAAGTAAGTTGGTTCCTGTTTTGCTAAAGCCCCTTTTCAACACACTTGACTGCTTGATGAGCCAAGAAAGTAGTCACCAGACAGACTACTTGACCAAAGAACTGAAATGTAGACCAATGTCCACACCAGAGAAAGCAAAGATACTTGATGTAGGCTGCAAATCCACACCAGAGACAGCAATAATACTTGCTATAGCTTACAAGACTATAACAGAGAAAACAGTTTCCAAAGTTAAGTTAAATGAAGAACTCACTTGCAACAAACACAGCCAATTGTGGCCAGAAAACATTGAAAACTGAGTGAGGAACAATGATATCACCTCCGTATGGTTGTATGATAATTAAGGTTGCCCCAAACTGTCTTTTTCACTATGTACACACAGACCACTATCTAAGAGCCCATGCGCACCCACCAATCTGGTGCCTGTACCCACCAAATTGAATAAAAATCCCTCCTGAAGCGCTCCCCAACCTTCTAAAACAGAGGCCGGCGGGCCGCCCGATGTTGGAGGTGCCGCCTGAAGCGGCCCGGCCTCCCTGAAGCCAGAAAACCAATAAAAACAACTAATCTACTTAGAATAATTAGCTACAACTACTAAAACCTTTAAAACACGGAATTTCACTATAACAACATTAAGACATGAAATATAGAGAATAATTAGCTCTATCCAATGGTACTAAGCACTTAACCCTAATACTTAATTTTAGCCCATAAAACACAAAAAACAAAATTAAACAGCTATCTTTTATAAATGAAGAATGAGGAATTGAACTCTTAAAACTTAGAATATGAAAAATGTCTACAAGACATAAAATATAAAGAAAAACTGGGGCTATCCAATGATAGTACCCACATACCCGCAGACCCAATATCCACGGAATAAAACCAGAAAAATACCCAATTCCTTAACAGATGTCAATTAAGACATGCATAAACAGAGCCAAATCACGCAACAAAGGCCCCTGCCAATGTTGGAAGACCACACCGTAAAAAAATTCGGCAGTTTATCCTCTTGCTGGAGGACTGGAATCAAATTATCAAAAAAATTATTTTTTTGTGTTTTAATTATACTAAGATTTTTTATAAAATTTTGATGAAATAATTGCAGTTTACCCTCTTGCTGGAGGTCAGAAAATAAATGGTGCCAATTTTTATTCAACATAATATTTCCCATCTTCCCTCTTGATCCATTCTTGAATGCAATCAAAAATCTTGAAAGAGAAGTGAGACAAACCAAAAATTTGAAAACATAATAACAATTTAACATATTATTAACAGAAAATAATTGAGAATCAACTTCAATTATCTCCAAGTGAGCTGACCTATTTCAATCCGGGATCTTATCCTGGGGATAGATTGCAACATTAGAGTGATCATCCCCAGATACCCCCAAAAATGAGGGTTTCCATAATAATTTGAATCTTGAATAAATTGAAGAAATGATAATAAAAGAAAATTTCAGCCGATTTTAGGTATTTTATCCTCATTTTGGAGGAATTAAATTCTTGATATCCCCAGGAGATAACCCATAATTTTTCCCCAAGGGCTTATCCACTGATTCCATAAAACCCAAAAATAAATCCCCAGAATTTTTCCAACAAAATGACATAAAATATAAACTACCTTTTTCCAAAATATAAGTGCATCCACTTTATGCACCCTATTATCCAATGGCACTACACTCTCTATTATTGCAGGGAAAACCATATCCTCCATAAATTTTTTTTTCTGAGATTGAAACAAATCCACCATTCATATACCAGATTCATAAAGCATATCCATGTCTGAATTTCAGACAGTATTTTCTTTTAAAGACAAAACCTGAGGTAAATATTCCTCTAAATCCAATTCCGAATCATCCAACACATAATTATCCCCATCATCTAAAATTTCATCATCAGTGTCAATAATATCTTCATCTTCAGAAACCTTTTCTTTCCCAACAAAATAGTCAACGAAAATAACATCTTCAGGCTGAAAAAAATCTTCAGGAATGGCTGAATCCAAAAATTCAACAGAAACTAGTTCTTTTACACCATCCTCTTCTATATCTTTAGAGACCACAGTGTCTTCTCCAGAGTCAAAATCAACAGAGTTATGAGTATCCAGATGTTCTAAAATAACCTTCTTTAGCACCTCCATACCAGGAATCCTAGTTTCTCCATCTGTGAGATACTTCATTAAATTTGCTTTAATAAGCACCATCAAAACATTTTTCTTAACCTTTTCCCCCATAGCACCCCAATAAACATACTTTGCCGCATTATCATGAAATAAAATTTCATACTCCGACAAATAATCCTGAACTGCCTAGAATTCAACCATAAACTGATGATACTGACCCAGAGATGCTACACCACCTTTTGATTCCCATTTACTAGCTATATCCTTCATATCCTCCAATGAATAAACCTTTGGCCACCTTTTTTCAATATCCATCTTCAGCATTCCCCAATCTTGATCTTTATAACCATCCATAGAAATAACCTCCTTTTCCACCTCTCTGTCCACAATAAAGAATCTAATCTACTTAACCATATCCAAAGGTAAAGCACCATCAATCCCAGCTGAGGTTTCATAACAATTTAAGAATCCCTCTAAATCATCTCCAGAAAACTTGGGCCCAACCCAAGAAACAATCCTAACTGATGGTGTCATAGGAAGAGACACACCAGATCCAACAGCAAAAGACATCCTAAAAGCATAAGTATGTGTTTAAACTCTTAAAATAAGCAAGCCTCTTGCAGGCTAAAAGTCCAAGTATCAAGTAAGTTCTTTTCAAAGCTAGAGAAATCAAACCCCATTTTGGGTGCCAAATATGTAGGTAGACTCTTACAGTCGCCTTGCTGTAAGCAGAATCCAAAAGAGTTGGATAATCAGAGAAAATCCTGTCCATCTAAATGAATTTGTGAGTTTTTTAGATCAATAAGCTTAAAAGTCTACTTGATAATAATAAATAATGAAACCATGTCTAATTAATGCTTGTTAGGAAGATTGAGCGGTTCTTCTGAGCAAAACAACTGAAATGCAACAATGAAGTTACACCAGAAACAATATTTTAAAAGAAAGTAGTTTTAATGATTTTTAGATTTTAGTTATTTTTGAGAACAGATACTATAAATGATTCTCTGGAGTTGAGACCTTTCTAATGATACCCAATATGTTAATTTTTAAGAGTTGTTGACTAAAATATTTAAAGTGTAATGTAAAATTGTTATTTTATAAGGGTATTATAAATAATTAATTATTTTGTTGTTATATGTTAAAAATTGTTCATAATTCAAAAAGACTCTCAATATTGAAACTAAAAGACAAAAAACATCTATAAGACTAAGATTCTCCCCCTTTATCTGATTCTCCTACTCCAGACCTTTCAAACAATACCCTACATGCTTAGGATCTACAATAAACTATTGATCTAACAAGCATAATAAATTCTAACCAAATTTTGCAACAATAGCCAAACTTTGCACTGGTGATCAGACTTTTCTACAGTGACCAAACTTTGCACTGGTGATCAGACTTTTCTACAGTGACCAAACTTTACCACAGTGCCCAGACTTTTCTGCAGTGACCAAACTTTGCACTGGTGATCAGACTTTCCCATTGTGAGGAAATTTTCCCACAATGAGCTCTTTTTGCCATAATGAGCTAATTTTTCCACAGTGAGATAATTTTGCCACCATGACCAAACTTTGCCACAATGACAGAATTTTTCCAGTACACTTTGCTTTTTCACCGGAAAATAACCGGAGCAAACTGGAGCACACGAGAAAAAAAGTGGCCATTCCAAGAGTACACTTCATTCACCAAAAATAAAAATCCATAAAACCATCAAATCACAAATGAAATACCACATATAACCATTCCAAAACACCAAAAAAAAATCCAGTTAACTCCCTTCAACCAAATTAACACCTGGTAACACCATTTCTTTCTTCAAACCAAGTTCCAATCACATTTTCATCTAAGTGGCATACCCAGATTTGGAATGGCACATCTTTTCTTCATTTTTCACTCATATCCTTTTCCTTCTCTCTTCAAACATGTCTCAAACACTTTGATTGCATTTTTTTAACTCATCTCACCAGGTAAGTCATTTTTTTCATTTTTATTGATTTTTTATTTGATAATAATGTCTTTTTTTTGCTTTTTTTGCTTTTTTGGTTTTTTTGTTTTTTTTATGTTTTTTGTAAGTGCTTCAAGTATTTTTTTTCAAGGTTAAACTAATTTGTTTTAATTTTTCTCTCCCTCTTTTCTCTCTTGTCTTGCTCTTTTTCCCTCCTTTTCCCCCCTCTTGACTGCCTCAATCCCTCCTTTCCCCCTAATTCTCTTCCTCACCTTTCCCCCTTAAGACGCTCTTTTTTCCTCTCTTTATCCCCCTTTTTCCCTCTTTAGGCCCTATCCAACCCCTTTAACCCCTTTTACCCTCTTTTGGCCACCTCTCAACTCTCCCCCCCTCTCCCCCCTCTCCCCTCCAAAAAAATGTCTATTTCATCAGAATCACCTCTTACTTCTCTATCATCATCCTCTTTGTCATCTTTATCATCTTTTTCAAATTCAACTTCATTTCAATCATCATGCAATTTTTCAGAAAAAAATGTTTATTTTTTCAGAATCACTTCTTACTTCTCTATTATCATCCTCTTTTTATCATCTTTATCATCTTTATCAAATTCAACTTCATTTCAATCATCATCCAAAATATCAAAAAAAAAATGATTTTCAAACTCAGCAGAATAAAAGAAGTTTGAAAAAGAAAATTCATTTGGATTGTTTCTTGGCCATATATCAAATATTGAGTACCATAAAACTAGAGTATATCTAAAAAATTCTTATCCAAATGAGTTACCAGAAGATATAAAATACTTAACTGAATCAGGAGACAATGAAATAAAAGCAGTTATCAATAATTCTTTTAAACCTCAGTTTATTTATTAAAAAAATTCTTTTAATAGTTCAAAATATGAAACCCATAATAAACTATCTGATCTCACAATAACACTATATCAAATGTCTTTGGTTTGTTTACCATTAAGGAATACAAATTTGTTGGGTGGTATTTTGATTGGATTTGGTTGGAGACCAGAATTTGCTAAAAGCTTTTCTCTTGGTATGTCTGATAATATATTTTTCCTTCTTAAAATAATGCCACAAATTTTATTTCCATAAGAATCTATTCTTTAGTTAAAAATTTATCTAAAGATGAATAAGATGACCTTTTTTCTTATGGGACACCTTACCATCTTTCTATAAGTTTCTTGATCTTTTCCTCAAAAAACTCTGTAATAAAGCTTTTGAAAAGAATCATCAACTTGCTACCAAAGCTGGAATACTTAATTGGTGTGACTCCAAATGGGTAGAAATTAGCAACCAATATCTTTTATTTTCAAATGTTATTATTACTCATTCAGGATTCCAAAATAAGCTTCTTATAAATAGGAATGACCCCAATTATCTTACTTTTGGAAATTTCTCATATATTGATCCAATAACTGGAAAAACTATTCCTTCTCCAGCTAAAATAAAAGGTCATGGGTTATTTTTTCTCAATCACAACTGTATAATCATTTTTAGATTAGGCACTGGAATCATCAAAAATATTTTGAACTTTTCTAATGATAATCACCAAACAACAAAAGCACCCCCTGGTTTGGAATCTTGTCACAGCTTTACTCATTTTGTCAGCTCCTTCCAAATTAGTCAAAAAATAATCCAATGAATCAATAAGGTAAAAAAAGAAGGTAAATTTAACAGATAAAAAAAATTATGTAATTCAAAAAATTATGGGGATGAGTAGAGTCATCAAATATTTTTAATTTTTTCATAAACTTTTTATAAATAACTCTTATATTTCAAATTCTTCAAGTAAAGTGATGGCCCAACAACCTTGAGTTATATACATGTGAATCATGAAAACATTTATTTTTTTCATGAGGTTCCTCAGCCTACACTTGTGGAAAGTCCCGAAATTTGGTTCTAGATCTATCCACATTTTGGCTAGAGGAATTTTCATTAATATAAAACTAGGGAAATTGATATTTACTAGTTGTTTATATATTAATTTATGTAATTATATTAAATTTTGGTGATTTTCACCCCCTTAATTCAAAAAAATGCAGGGGAGGGTATTGCCAAATTTTCAAATCTGACATGTGAAATCTATAACTTACAAAAATTTTGGTGATACCCACCCATTGTAGAGTAGACTCCTACAGTCACCTTGCTGCAGGCAGAATCCAAGGGAGTTGGAAAAACAAAAAGAAATCCCTGTCCTTCTAAGTAAACGCAAGATTCAATTAACTAAGCTTGAAGATCTGCTTGAAGAGTTGGATAAGTTGTAAATCTGAGAGAAAGACTTTGAAAGTTTTGGAAACCTATAATATAGAAAAAAAATAAGTGCAATAAATGACTACACCCCCAAAACAAATACCTTATACCAGATTACACTGATACAAGTCACAGAAAATACTTATAACAAGTCGCAACACTTGCTCCAGAGACTGAAAAGTACAGTAAAGTACCCCAGAAACTACCCTTGGGATGATCTGTTCAAAGGTGCCTTATTAAAGGTCTGCCCCAGATTTACCCAGTTTCCCACCAAAATTAAAGAGTGTTCTTTATTATATTTTTATCTTATAAATTTTATAAGAAAAGAAATAAATTTGAGTCACCAAGGATGAGAGCTATCCAATGTTACCCTATATGTTGATATTTTTATTATTTTTATTGTTATATGTTAAAAATTGTTAATTATCAAAAAAGACTCTTATTATCGAAACTAAAAGACAAAAAACCTGTAGAAGACTAAGATTCTCTCCTCCCCATATGATTCTCCTTCTCCAGACCTTTCCAACAATACCCTAAATGCATATGATCTACAATAAACTATTGATCTAGTAAGCATAATAACTTTCTAACCAAATTTTGCCACAATAGCCAAACTTTTGGCACAGTGACCAAACTTTGCACAGTGACCAAACTTTGCACTGGTGATCAGACTTTTCTACAGTGACTAAACTTTGCAACAGTGCCCAGACTTTTCTGCAGTGACCAAACTTTTCACTGGTGATCAGACTTTTCTACAGTGACCAAACTTTGCCACAGTGCCCAGACTTTTCTGCTGTGACCAAACTTTGGACTGGTGACCAGACTTTTCTACAGTGACCAAACTTTGCCATAGTGCCCAGAATTTTTGCACCAATGACCAAACTTTGCCACAATGACCAACTTTGCCACAGTGACTTCGCTTTTGCACCGGAAAATCACCAGAGAGAACCGGAGCGCACCAGAGTGCACCAGAAAAAAAATGGCTACTCCATGAGCACACTGCATCCACCAAAAATACCAAGAGAGACCTAGAAAATCAAGTAAAATCAATATCCAATCCATGAAACCATCAAATAACAATAAGAATACCAACATATATATATTCCAAAACACCATAAATCCTCCAAAAAATCACCATAAATCCTCCAAAAATCACCATAAATCCACCCAAAAAAATATCCGGTTAACTCCCTTCAACCAAATTAACACCTGCTAGCACCATGATTCTCTTCCAACCAAGGTCCAATCAAATTTTCACCTAAGTAGCCTACCCAGATTTGGAATTCCACACCGTTGCTTCAAAAAAATGCAAGGGAGTGTTTTGCCAATTTTTAAAAACAGATATAGAGTTTTGTTGACTTAGCTGTACTTAGAAAACTAAATTTAATGATTTCAATGTAAATAAGAAAAAATGTATGAGTTTTTCAAATTTTTGAAAAAAAATCATCTAGAATCAGACCTTTAAAAAGTCAGCCAATATGAAATTGTCACCAAAAAGAAATAAAAAAAAATTTATTTAACCAAACAAACAAATAATCTAAGATGTTGAAATAAAATGTTTCACATCTCAGTGAGGAGTGTGTGCTGAGGATTGATTATTAGCTTTAATGCATTCTATCATGAAATCTTTCTAAAAAAGATAAAAAAACTAGTTATCAAACATTTTTATTAAGCATTCAATTTCCTCAATAGATATATCAGCTTCAACACATTCTCTCAAGAAATATTTCTTTTTTGAACGATCTTCAAGTTTATACTTGAGTTTCATTTGATCCAATAGGAAATTGTACTCTAGAGCCTTCTCCTCTTTCTTTTGTCAAATTCTTCTCCTCTGCTTCATGTGACCTCTCATCCCTCTTTAAATAAAGCTCAAATTTCTTCTCCTCCAATTCTTGTTCCCTCCCATCCGTCTGTAAAGAAAGCTCAAATTTCTTCTCCTACAAGTCTTTTGCCCTATCATCCCTTTGTAAAGAGAGCTCATATTTTTTCTTTTTAAAGTTGAGAGTATGTCATCCTAGGTATCTACAGGACTGAGTAATTCTTATGTTTAAATTTACTCTTATAAAACCATACCATTCTAATGACACTGCTCTATTTCAAAGAAGATCAGGAAGGCATAAACAGCAACGTGAAGAAATAGTTGAAAAGGCAGAAATTGAAAAGATACTTAAAAAGAGACACCTTACTAAAGAAAAGGGAGTTGAGTATCTATTAAGGTTTAAAAATAAATCAAGTGAATATGACATGTGAATTCCAGAAAATGAAATCTCTGATCTTAAAAATCTCTTGAAAAAATAATAATACTTTTTATTTTAATTCAGTATTTTTATCATTAAAATTTTAAAATTATTTTTCTATTCACTCCTTACTTATTAATTAAAATGTCTTAACATTTTTTTATTGTTTTTTTGGGTGAGGTAGGGTCAGCCTAGGTATCTCCAGGACTGAGTTATTCTTATGTTTAAAAAAAGATAACCTTAATTATATTAAGCTTATTGCTTAAAAATAAGGTTGATATACTTATATATATGGTTATAATACATATGTATTTAATCATTACACTATTATATGACTTATAGTAGTTTAAATAGCTTATCCATAGCACAAAAATACTTATTAAGGTGTTTATAGAGTCATAATATACTTATATTAAGTGATGTTAAGTAATTATAGACATACATAAGATTATATGTATACATAAACCTTATATTCAGTGACATATGTAGTTATATTATGTATATTTAGGTCTATAAGTGGGTTTTAACCTCTTAATAGCCTATAACTGTTTTTTTCTGATTAATTTAGGTAATATTGACTTATTCAGTGGACTCACAATGTCTACACAAGCATATACACCATTTTTAGGTGCATATATTTAGTTTGGACAACTTAATCTGCTTCCTTGGATGGATTTTTACGTATTTATGGGTAGGGATATGATTAATGGGTTAATATGGATGATTGGGGATGTTATTGTGGGCTTGGAAAATAAATTTGGTTCCTTTATATGCTTTGGTTTTATTATATACTGTTTAGGTGAGTTATTTTACCTGTTTCTTTATGGTATCTGCTTTTATCTGTTTATTCTATTTATGGTATGGGTCTGTGGTATTATTAATTGAAATGAAGGGTCCTTACTGGAGGTCTGTGTGTTGAAAATTCTTGAATTGGACGCCATATGGTGGTGATGGGCCCTCACAGTGCTTTAATTTCCGGGGATAGCTGTGACATCATCTGGATTGATAGTCTGTGCACTCCAGTGGATTTTGGTATAAGTAAGGGAGGATTTGATGGGTTATTGGAAATAACTTACTTACTACACTTAAAATAAACACCACAACAAAATTATTAACATATATAAATATATTATAAAGCATTTATAAATTGATGTTATCTTTATATAAGCTATAACTATATTTTATTTATCTATTATCCACCACTACCATGCATAAAAATCCAAGTATTGTGAGTTTAATTGAGAATAACTATTCTATTAGTCTTCCCCCTGAGTTTTAATCACTAAATTATTTATCAATATGTAGTTAGACCATTAATACTTACTATTAAATCATACTTAGATACTAGCACACACCAACAATTGGGGGTTGTTCCTTAATTATTACTTATTATTTTTTATAAGCCTTTGGACGTGATTTTTACTCTAGTATATTTCAAAAAAACCAAATATTTGGGTTTGAAGTACATTAGTGGGTCATAATAACTCAGTTATTGCGGAAAATAACCCTTATAATAATTGTACTAATTTTTTATAATAAAAATTAGGTATTTACAGTAGTAACTGTACCCAATATAAACCCAATTTCACTTGGTATTTGGTCACCAATATAGCACCCAATTAAATTGGAATTTGGTTAAAGCTTGGTAAGTTAATTTTTCACCCTTATAAAGGTCTAGTTAAACTTAGTAATTTCTTTTAACTGAATTTTTTTAATTTTTCTTATATTTTATTTAAATAAATAAAGATATAAATTCAGAGTAAGCTCAAGTGCTTTTATTAGTAATTTTATTGCTAATATTTTTGTCTAATAATTACCATATAGGTTTTCCCTTTTTTAGACGTGAAAAATTGTTATTTAAGACACAATGAGTGTTCCACAGGACAATTTGAGTGAAAAACCTGCTTATCACACCAGGTCTAAAGCTAAAAACATTGCTCCAGGACATAACCATGGAGGGTCAATCCTACCCACAACCAGAGTCTATCAGTATAGAGGAAAAGGAAGCCATTCTAAAAAAAAATACTTCATCTCTGTTGCAGGATTAACTGTCACATCTGTCCAGGCAGGTTCTGAAACTAGAGGAATCAAATTCTACCATGCTAAAGGAGGTAGAGCAGTTGCAAAACAACTGCAAGGTGGGGTTCCAACAAATGAATCAAACCTTGAAAGAGTTAAAGGTAGGGAAGACAAGCCAACAACCCCCTACCCAAGGAGGGTCACATCATTCCCAGGAAAAAATCCTGGTAGAGACACGGAATCGGGATTGGTTCCATCAGCAGTGGTCCCACCACAATTGAAACAGGGATCCAACCCCTCATCAGACTACCTCAGCTCACCCTTACAAAAGAAGGAAAAAGTGCCAAAAGTCAGGGCTTTCTCCTATCCCTTGATAAGTATATTACCCTCTCAGATTGAACACAATACTGATGATAACAATATAGGTAATGTTATTGATTTAAAATCTGTACAGAAAATTGAGGAGGACTTAAGAAAATTATGTTTTTATGTAGATACACCTGATTTATCTTTTTTTATTAACCAAAGTACTATTTATAATAATAATACAGTTAAACCTCAGCTACCACCACTTATTAGTGAGATGAGAAGTTCACAAAACAGTGAAAATATTGAGAAGGAAGACATGGAGTATTTTAATAATAATCCAACTGTCCATAGAATTGTTTCAGTTTTATGGAAAAGAATGACTGAGTGTGAGGAACAGACAATTAAGCTCACAAAAGATAAAATTGTGTTCTTGAAATTGAAAATTTATCAACTGGCAACAAGAAATAAAGAATTATAGAATGAAGTCTTGGCTCTAACTCTTAAATATGATTCTTTAAGTAATAAATATAGTTAACTTTCAAACAAATTCTGTGAGTTAGAAAAGTTGTATGGAGCACATTTATTAAAATCTGAATCAAGAACTAAGTTATCCTTTGCACAAAAAAATCAGAGTGTCTCTGATCTGTTACAAAGATTTACTATATTTTAGATTGAAACTGCTAAACTACTAATGAATTAGAATAATTATATGTTTACACAGTATAATAATAATCCTTTCATTGGAAAAAATGAATCTAAATCATTTCCCATAATACCACAAGTAAAACCATCTGGTGGTAGTGTCAAGTCTGAGAAAACAAATGTAAGTCACAAATCTGTGCAAGAGGAGATACAAGACTGTTAAACCAGAGTAAATGAGTTATTGAATTTACCTAAGAATAGCAAGACAAAATCCAATTAGAAAAACTGGCTAAAGATTGATCATTACCCAACTTATGATGGGGAATCCAACTCTGATTGGCAATATTTTATTCAAAGTAATGACAAATTAAAATTCTTATACAAGTTACCAGATGAAGAAATAACAATAAAATTAATTTCTCTATTTAAGGATGTTGCTTTATTATGGTTTGAAGCTGTATTGAGTGAGGGTAAAGATTACTCATGGGCTGAATGGAAGTAACTAATTGAAAAACAATTTGGAGGCTCTAAATTCAGGCTCACTCAGCAAAGATTATATGAGAAAACTAGGTATAATCCTTTGAATGGTGACAAATCTATGGTATTTTTAATGAACTTAATTAAATTATTAAAAGCTATTGAGACAAACATGGATTTTAAATTATGGAAAGATAAGATAATATATAAATTACCTATATCTGTCAGAGACATTGTTGTAGCTTGAACAATAACGGTTAATGAATATTTTGAATTCATTAATATTTGTAATGAAATATTATTAAACCATAAGTATGAAGCAAGTTAAACCACTTATAAAAAAATATTGAACCTGTGAAAAATTAGAATTCAAAAACACTTCAGGAGAAGCAGAAAAAATCTACTGCACCTGTAGTACCTAAAGAGTATGAAACTAAAACTTGTTATAAGTGCAATAAGCCTTGGGTTAGAGGTCACAAATTTGAGAAGAGTATAAATATTTTTTAAAATCAGCATGAATCTGAAAATGACAAAAAAAAAGTAAAGATTCAAGTGATTTTGACAGTAAAATCTCATATAGTGATGAAAATGAAGGCTGTATGTTGGAAGATTATTTTTCCATCTTTGAAACTCCAATATTAAGTATGGACTTAGATGAATCTTTAATTAATTTTGAGGATGATGAAATCATGAAGGATATACAAGCTGATAACTTTTAAATGACACCTATCATGGTTCCAGCTATCATTTCTAGAGAAAATGTAAATATAGTATTGGACACAGGAGCTGCTGGTTCTGTTGTTTCTACAAATAAATCACAGAAAATTGATAGAGAGTATAAGTCAAATCTTTAACCCCTACAAAGTAAAAATCGGAGAGGTTTTGGATCAGTACTAAACCCCATTTGTAAATACAAAGCTGCTTTTTTCTTTAAACATCAACATGGCTATGTAAGAGTAACTTGTGACTATGTAGTAATGGATAATACTAATTGTAGTAACTGTTTTATCATTTGAAATGAAATTCTGACTAAGTTTGATGTGAAATTAGACCTTGCTGATAATAATTTTACAATTTGAATGAATGGTAAAAGGAAATATAAAATAAATTCTTTTGACACCATCTTACACACTGAGTCAGTGATAAATATTCTGTGCAAAGGAAGAGAATCTAATCAAATGGAACTTCTGGAAACAGAAATTTCAAAAGCATCATTTGGCACTCAGATAAGTAAGGCTGAGAAAACAAATATTTTGAACTTAATTAAAGCATTTCCAATGGCTTTTGCACATGGCACATATGGACTTGGCCTTGTTAAAGATCATGAGATGTAAATTAGTTTAACCTGTGATATGGATAATATTCCTGCTAGTCTTAAAAAGAAACTATACCCTGCTTCACCAATGAAGAGGAAAGACATAGAGGATAATATTAAGATGTTATTAAAAATGAAAATTCTTGATAAGGTTGAAACTACACCAAAATATTGTGAAATATCACCAGTGCTAGCTTCTTATGAAGAAGATAAAGCAAGACTGTGTGGTGATTAAAGAGAATTGAATAAATTTACAGTAGATGATATTAATCCATTGCCAAGGATTTCTTCTATACTTGGTACCCTTAAAGGTGCTAAGTATATAAGTTGCCTAGATAGAAATAAATGGTACCATAAGATTCCAGTAGAAAAGAATTTACAGAACTTTTTTTTGATAACAACACATATGGGAATATATAAATATGTCAGGATGCCATTTTGACCAAAAAATTCTCCTTCATTATTTCAGAAGTTAATGGGTATAATATTCCATAATGAAATGATTGAAGGATGGTTAATGGTATAAATTGATGACATCATAGTGTTCTCTAAGATATATGATGAACACTTAATCCATTTAAAGAAGGTATTTGAAAAAATGGATGAAAGAAAAATGAACCTTTCTTTGAAAAAATGTAAAATTGGGTTTTAGTCTTTAAGAGTTCTTGGTCATATTGTATCTGGCTTGAAAATATGTGTAGATCAAAATAGGGTGTCTGCAATCAAGAATATGGGAATTCCTAAAAATGTAAACAATGTAAAATCTTTTCTTGGTATGTGTGGTTATTATAGACAATATATAAATAACTACCAATTAATTGCTGCACTATTGACCACACTGATAAAGAAATCAGAAGCTTTCATTTGGAATAATGAAAGACAACAGGCTTTTGATAAGTTGAAAGAATTTTTGATCACAGCTCCAATCTTGGGATTACCAGATTTCAAATTGCCTTTTGTATTGTATACAGATGCAAGTTTTATTGGTCTGGGTGCTGCTTTGCATCAAAAACAACTTATTGTAGAGAAAATGTCAGAATTAGTAATTTGCTATATTTCATGTACTCTAAGAAGTAGTGAATTGAAATATGGTGCTACTCAACTTGAATTTTTAGAAGTAGTATGGGCTCTTTAGAAGCTACATTACTACCTTGAGGACCAAAAATTTGATTTTATAACTGACTGTAGTGCAGTTAATTCACTCTTACAAATGAAAACTCCGAAAAGACATATGTTTAGATGGAAATTAGCTGAAAAAGAATACAGAGGAAGGATGAAAATTACACATAGATAAGGAAGTTACACTCTAATGTAGATCTGTTATCTAAAGTACCTCTACCAAATAATGATGATAATCCTGCTTATGTTCCTGAAACAGAGATTAACATTTATGGCATTTATATTGTAGATCTTGAGGATGAATTTATGCAATCAATTCTTGATAATTATGCTTCAGATCCTGACTTGTGTAAGCTTACTACAATATTAAATGATCCATCTAATGCTTTAATGAGTGTTTTAATAAAAACATTGTCACATAAGTATAAAGAAGCAATAGAAAAAGGAAAATTTTCCATTGAGGATGGTTTTATATATTACAGGAAAAATTAAGCAAAAAAATTGTAATTACCCCTTCAATGAAGGAGTTTATTTTAAATATATGTCATGATGATATATTAGCAGGTCATTTTGAGTTCCATAAAACATTAACCAGAGTAAAATATACAGCTTGGTGGATTAACATGTCTGATGATGTTCAAAAATATGTTGAGACATGTGATTATTGTCAAAAATCAAAAAGATTAACAGGCAAAAGAGCTGGTTTATTACAAAATATTGAGCAACAAAAAGCTCAATGGGAAATAGTAAACATGGACTGTGTAACACGTTTCCCAATAGAAGGGAATAAGAGTTATAACTCCTGCTGGGTAATTGTAGATAGATTTTTAAAAATGTGTAAATTTATTCCTATCCACAAAGAGTTTTCTGAAAAGGACTTAGATTTTTTATGATGGACACAAATGTTAAATATAGCAGGTTTCCCCAAAGCAATAGTTTCAGACAGAGATCCAAAATTTACTTTTGAGTTCTGAACATCTCTTATGGATGTTTCAGGGTGTCAATTAAAACTTTCTACAGCACACCATTCACAAACTGATGGGCTATCAGAAAGAATGATACAAACTTTAGAAGATATGATAAGAAGATATTGTGCTTTTAGTCTTTACTTTAAAAACAATGACAAATTCACACATGATTGGGTAACCGTTATCCCAGGTTTAGAATTTGCATACAATAGTACAGTACATTCTGTCACTGGCAAAAATCCATTTGAATTATTGTTGGGTTATGTACCTAATACCCCTGCTAAAACTCCTAATAAATTACCTTGATTGGATATTCATCCAGGTACAAATCATTCCTTCAGATGCAAGAATTATGCAGAAAACATCCTCAAGAATGTATAAATTAAAGAATCCATTCATTGGACCATTTGTAGTAAAAAGGATGGTTAGTAAAAGTGCTGTTGAAGTTATTATATATGCATCAAATGATAGAAAACATCCAGTATTTACTATTTCTCTTATAGAACCATACCATTCTAATGACACTGCTCTATTTCCAAGAAGATCACGAAGGCATAAATAGGAACATGAAGAAATAGTTTAAAAGGCAGAAATTGAAAAGATACTTTAAAAGAGACACCTTACTAAAGAACAGGGAGTTGAGTATCTATTAAGGTTTAAAAATAAATCAAGTGAATATGCCCAGTGGATTCCAGAAAATGAAATCTCTGATCTTTAAAATCTCTTGAAAAATAATAATACTTTTTAATTCAGTATTTGTATCATAAAAATTTTAAAATTATTTTTCTATTCACTCCTTACTTATTAATTAAAATGCCTTAACATTTTTTTATTGTTTTTTTGGGTGAGGTAGGGTCAGCCTAGGTATCTCCAGGACTGAGTTATTCTTATTTTTAAAAAAAGATAACCTTAATTATCTTAAGCTTATTACTTAAAAATAAGGTTAATATTTTTATATAAATGGTTATAATACATATATATATAATTATTGCACTATTATATGACTTATAGTAGTTTAAATAGCTTATCCATAGCCTAATAAGACTTATTAAGGTGTTAATGAAGTTATAATATACTTATCTTAAGTTATATTAAGTAATTATAGACATACATAAGCTTATATATATATATAAACCTCATATTCAGTGAAATATGTAGTTATATTATGTATATTTAGGTCTATAAGTGGATTTTAACCTCTTAATAGCCTATAAAATTTACTTTTCTGCTAATTTTAGGTCATATGGACATATTCAGTGGACTCACAACGCCTGCACAAGCATATACACCTTTTTCAGGTGCATATATCCAGTTTCGACAACTTAATCTGCTTCCTTGGATGGATTTTCTTGAATTTATGGGTTGGGATATGATTACTGGGTTAATATGGACTCTTGGGGATGTTATTGGGGGCTTGGACTGTTAATTTACTTTCTTTATATGCTTTCAGTTTCATTATATACTCTTTGGATGAGTTATTTTACCTGTTTCTTTATGGTATCCACTTTTATCTGTTTATTCTATTTATGGTATGGGTCTGTGGTATCATTAATTGTGATGGAGGGTCCTTACTGGAGGTCTGGGTGTTGAAACTGCTTGAAGTGGAAGCCATGGGAAGTTAATAGGCCCTCAAAGTGCTATAATTGCCAGGGATAGCAGTGACATCATTTGGATTGAAGGTCTGTGTACTCCATTGGATTTGGTATAAGTAAGGGAAGATTTGACGGGTGATTGGACATCACTTACTTACTACACATTAAAAAAGCACTATAACACAATTATTAACATATATAAATATATTATAAAGCATTTATAAATTTATATTATGTTTATATAATCTATAACTATATTTTATTGATCTAATTTCCAACACTAGCACACATAAAAATTCAAGTATTGTGAGTTTAATTGAGAATAACTATTCTATTAGTCTTCCCCATGAGGTTTAATTACTAAATCATTTATCAATAAGTAGTTGGACCATTAATATTTACTATTAAATCATACTTAGATACTAGCACACACTGACAGAGTATCTCTTGAAACTTCAACTTTACCTAGAGTGAAAAAGAGTATTAACAAAAGAAAAGAAAATCCCACTTAATTATTAAGAGGTATTCTATCACTTACCAGATTCTTGTTTCTCCAGAAAATCATCAATGGAATAAAATGGGGTTTGGAAATACTATCTCTATTTTGCTTTCTATGACTGTTGAAATTCAAAGTATTTGATGTTCTTTGAATTTTTTTGGAGGTAACATTTTCTTTTCCTCATTCATGCTAGCTTCAGACACACTTGCTTGAGGATACTGGGTTTGTTCATTAGCCTTTTTAGAAATAAAAAAAATAAAACATATAGAAAAGAAATAAAAACTTACTGGAGTGTGATCATGTTGGTTTATATCACCATAAGGATCTATTCGAAAGCTATCTAGATTTATTGAATTTAGAACAGGGGAGACTTCAGTGGAGGAAGAGGATGGGAAAATATTTGTTTTGACATCATGTTCAGAGATAGCATTTTCACAATCCAACATGTTTTCAGGATTAACATCAGCTTGCTCTCCAAAAATAGAATCCATATCTTTAAAGTATTGACATAGAGATTTAAGTTTTTAATCTATGGATTTTATTCCCTTACTGATATTGATGTCATTAATACCAAAAGCAGTAGAAAATGAAAGAATCTTTGCCTTCTTGTATTTGGCTTGGTAATGCTTGAGATTTTCAGATATCTGTTTAGGCAAAAGATCAATCATTCCCTTTGTCATATTTTGTAATTCATTTTTCTTTAGAAGATAGTCATTGACTTTTAATGCAGGGGGCTATCCTACTTTAGTTGCGTTCTCAGTCCAAAAAAAATAATCATAATAAGTTTTTATTTTTAGCCAGTTGATAAGTATGAGATGATCATCTTTTTTTAGTTTTACAGTCTTTGATTTTTTAGCTGGGCATGGGAAAGAGGGAGTAATGAAATTTGTTAAACAACTGGGGGAAGCCTTCCTTTGAGAAGACTTATGACAACAAGGCATGTTGAGATATTTGAAGATGAAAAGGAGAAAAAAAGATGAAATGGGGAGTGGTTTTGAGCAGATAGAATGAATAGACAGGATGGGAGTGTGTAGCAAGGTTGAAAGCCTGGGATATCTAGAAAGTTGTCCAAAATGTGGTTATAAAAATTGAGGATAAAAATGTTGGATAGAGGTAAACATTGACATTCAAAAGGTCTAATAAACCAATTATTAGCAAAAATAATTTGGAAGATAATTGGGGTATAATTATTTTTATCCACAATTAATTTAATTCTGGATTGGTCAAAATTGATACCCCATATTAATTATCTTTTAAAGATACTCCAGAAATCCAATGCTTTTTATATTTTAATGAAAAAAAATTATAAAAAGTATTTTGGTGTAAAATTATCATTAAGCAATATGAGTTTTAAAAATATTTGATAAAGAATTAGTAGGACAAAGCTTTTTGGCCATTCAGAAATTAATTATAGCAGAATGAATGATATTTTCCATGAAGATGCAACTGCTTACTCTCATGATAAGTGAATTCTAAGTTCTCAAATCAAAATAATCACATTTAAATTGAGAGCCTGGATATATTTTTTATTAATAATAATATATATATAATATATATATAAATTTTTAAAAAATTGTTGAAGCTTTATTGACACATTCCAAGGTTTATTACAATTCTTCTGATAATAAGTTTTCTAATTCAATATAAAAATATATTTTGATAATTTGGAAATCAGATAAAAAGGACTCAATCAATGTTTAGAAATATAAAGTTGATTTTGAGCAATTCTCTCCCAAGTAAATTTTAATTAATTCAAATGTTATAATCTTTCTTTTAATCATATGTGAAATATGACAATATGGATGAATGATTAATTAAATTAATTGATTCAGTTTTTGATTTTATAATAAGGTAATAGAAGAACATCTAGTTACCCTAAAGAGAATTTAAGGATATGTAGTGCTTTATTTTAAATCTTCAAGAAAAATAAGTAATTGAAAATATCTTTCAATCAAAAAAATTCATTATGTAATTTGAGAGAAGACACAATAAATTGTATAAGGGAGATTAAGTAAAGGAAAATATAGGATGATGGCGGGAGACAACATCACAGGGGGAAAAAAGAGTGAAATAGACATCAATTTCATTTCTGTGACCCTATTTCATTCATGGACATATTTCTGTGAAAGAAAATGGAATGTCACTTTTTGGGCCAAGTTCATGACTCTAGAATTAGCCATTGTAAGGCCCTCTTTTTTTTTGTCAGACATTACATGGCAGAAAAATGTCTTCTCGCCACATCCTCACCTCTCTCATGTTGTCTTCCTCCTTCACACACATCCACTAGCTGTAATACTTCACTGGGAAGTGCCTTTTTTACTTTTCGAAATTTAAATTTCAATTTATAACTTCCTCTTTTACATTATTTTTCTTTCCTCACTACTTTATCCTTCTTTTAGTGATGGTGCATATCTTTTTTTATCTATCCCCTTCCACCCTGATGAACTCTCCTTCCCTCCTCATTCATATTCTATTGCTTCCCTCTAGTCCCTTTCCACTACCCATTCTATTGCTTCCCTTGCCTCCACTTCCCCTCCCCTTCCCTCCCCTTCTCTCCCCTTCCCTCCCCTTCCCTCCCCTTCACTCCCCTTCCCTCCCCTTCCCTCCCCTTCCCTCTCATTCCCTCCCCTTCCCTCTCCTTCCCTCCCCTTCCCTCCCCTTTCCTCCTCTTCCCTCCCCTTTCCTCCTCTTCCCTCCCCTTCCCCCCTTCCCCCCTTCCCCCCTTCCCCCCTTCCCCCCCTTCCCCCCCTTCCCCTTCTTCCCCTCCACTTCCCTTCCTTTTCCCTGCCTGCTTTATTGCTTCCCTCCCCTTGCCTTTCTATTGCTTCACTCCCCTCCCTAACCCTCCCCATCCTATGGCTTCCCACCTTTCCTATTCTCCCCTTTCCCTATCCTTCCAATCCTTTCATTTTCCTCCACATATCTCTCTTAACCTGCTCAATTAATTTTCATCCTGTGCCAGAAGACAGTTTCCAATTCATAAACCAAAAAGGCCTTAAAAAACAAAAAAATGAAAAAATACAAATATTTAACTAATTAATAAAGTTTCAACCAGCTAAAAAAATAATCTCTGCCAAAAAAAAATTAAAAAACTAATCATGACACATCTGAATAAAAAATAACTAAATATAAAATAATTGAGCCAAAAATCTAATTACTAATGTGATTTTAAACTGAAAATACTCACAACTACTATAAACTAATGTCAAGAAACTAATGTTTAAGAAAATAAATGACTCATGGATTACTAATACTATTATATAGCTGATCATCAGACTAATAAAATGCCCAATTAAACTGCATCTAAATAAATACAATTAACTTATATGAAATCAAACTGATTATCTTATTAAAAAAATAAAATGATTAATTCCACTTTCAATAATATTAATATTTTTCATGTTAAAAAAACTAATTATTAATTAGCTAAGTAGACTCTAAAAATTCATTAATGGACAAGCTAAGTTAAGTAGTCTAGGAATTATCATGAGTTAAAAACAATAAAATTAAAAAAAAAGTAAATTGATCTCTGATAAATCAATCACTAGACTGAAATTAATTTCAAATCATTTAAGTTAATATAATGTCTTAATTCTCTTACTATTTCTTATTTTTTATATATTTTGTGGAACCAGATTTTCATTTTTATTTTACTATTTATTTTGATTTCCTATATCTTATTCATGGAAATTTTTGAGTTTATTAGTAAATAATTAACAAATAATGCCATAAAAAATTTAGAAGCTTGTTTGTTTATATTCCTATTTTGCTTACATGCTTCCAGAAGGGGATTATACTACTTACCTGAGTATTATTGGTGTGTTTCTCAAAGAAAAATAGAAAATGAAAAAGGCTAAGAAAAATCTTAAACTAAATGGAAAAGGCATTCAAAATAATACCAATTAAATTGTAAACTATTGATTATTTAAATATCAAAGAAAAAATGTCTTTATCAACCACAATTATACACAAAGAAACAATTAAATATTGTAAATTCTACCTTAAATTGATTAGCAATTAATGGATTTAGAATACTATGGTATGTTCAGGTAGTTTTTCAGGTTTAATCTAAATTTTAAGCTACTGAAATATTTTTAAAATGATTAGATGATTACTAGAAAGGATAATTAAACTTTTGAAGCTTTTATTGCATGATACAGGCTGAAATTTAATTTTCAGAATATCTTATTTTCAGATGTAGATCAGGCTAGCATGTATGAAATTAACTTTTCAGAATAAATTTCTTCAGTCAAATTTTGACATATGGAATGCTCTTCAACAAAGCGCTAGCTTTGTATGGGATTTATAATTTCATATGTTTTTTATGATGAGTAATATAAAACACAAAATATTAATAGTGGAATTTCTAGAAAGTCCACAAAGTTAAACCCTAACTCACAAAGATTGAACAAAATTTGAGTCCATGATTATTAAATTGAAGAGTAAGGGTGAAAGTTTATGAAACTTAATCTTAAGAAGAACCAAACCTCATTTGAAGCTAATTTAATTTAATTTCTCAGTATCATCTAGTTTTTAGTGAATTTTCTGTAAAAGGTAACTCAAACTTAGACAATAATTAGTCACTTTTCAGTGACCAATCAGATGTTAAGGCCAGGGTATATTACTCTAGGGCTTTAATTCCAACTAAGATTGGGTCTTCTAGAATTATTTTCACAGTAACTTCAGTGAGATAGAAAATGGACAATAGACCAGGTTATTCTGAAATTTTTCACTGAAGTGACTTGTCTTCATGCTTCTCTCTTATAATACTTCTGTGAATAGTACTTACCCCTCTATCTTATCTCAAAAATACTTATGGGTGCAAGCTTCTATGTGACTCTCTACTATGAATCACTACAAAAAAATCTTGCACTTTCCATCAAATGCCTCCTTCTAGTTGAAGTAATATAGTATGGTCAGGGATAGGGACCTTCTAGCAGCTTCTTACTTTTTTTTTCTAGTGCATGCACCACCTTAAAACTCAACACTTGAAACCATTCAGTGCTGATTGAGCTTTGAGTAATACTCAGTCACCATTATGTCCAAAATCAGTAACCAGTCAGTGACTTCTCACTAACCATTAAGTGATTTCATAGTACCTATTTTTAGTGTATTCTCAGTTACAAGTCAGTTAAATATTGGTAAAAAGTCAGTTTATTCTCAGTAACAAGTCAATTATTTTTCTTTAGAAATTCAGTGACTTCTGAGTTAAAAATCATTTACTTCTCGGTAAAAATTCATACGATTATCAGTAAATCTTTATTCACTTCTCAGTAATCTATCAGTCACCTCTTAGTAACTGATCGGGCATTTCTTAGTAACTATTGGGTCTTTTCTAAGTAGCCAGTAAGTCACTCTCAGTAACCAGTCAGTCACTTCTCAGTAACAAGTAAGTCACTTCTCAGTAATCATTCAGTCATATCTCATTAATCTGTCATTCACCTATCATCAAACAGTCAGTCACCTTTTGGTAAAAAATCAGTCACTTCTCATTTTACTCTCAGTAACTGCTCAGTAAACAGTCAGTCACTTTTCAGTAAAAATTCAGTTAATTCTCAGTTAAAAATTTTTCACTTCTCAGTAAACAGTCATTCACTTCTCAGTAAAAATTCCGTCACTTCACATTTAACATTCAGTCACTTTTTAGTAAACAGTCATTCAATTACAAGTAAACTTTAAGTCACTAATAAGTAAAAAGTCAGTCACTTCTAAATGTTTAGAATTTTCCCGCTATTTCAGCTCCTGTATATCAGTCAATAACTGTTAATTAAATTTAGAATGATGAATCAGTTATTTTTCAGGTTCAACTCATTTAATTCTAATAATATTAAAATTAATCTAAGAGCAAGCACATATTAGGGGGTATCAATGTTGACCAATCCGCAATTAAATTAATTGCGGAAAATAGTCTGCATACCCCAATTATCTTCCGCAATTATTTTTGCTAATAATTGGGTTATTAGACACTTTACGTGTCAATGTTCACCTCTTATCTGACATTTTTATCCTCAATATTTGATAACCACATCTTGGACAACTTTCTGGATATCCCAGCCTTCTACCTTGCTGCGCACTTCCATTCTCATCCCATCCTGTTCATTCTATCCGCTCAGAATTTCTCCCCATTTCATCTATTTGATTCTTCTCCTTTTCATCTCGCTATCTCATCTGCTTGTTTCTGCTCCTTTTCATCTTCATTTATAATAACATGCCTTGTCATCCTAGATCTTCTCAAAGGCAGCCATCACCCAGTTGTTCTTCAATTCCCACTACTTCCTCTTTCCCCCGCTCAGCCAAGAAATCAAAGACTGTTCAATTAAAAAAAGATGAACATCTCATTCTTATCAACTGGCTGAAAACCAAATCTAACTATGATTCTTGTTTTGGTACTGAGTATGCCACTAAAGTAGGACGGCCCCCCACATCAAAAGTTAATGGCTATCTTCTAATGGCAAATGAATTACACAATAAGACCAAGGGAAGGATTGATCTTTTGCCTAAACAGATGTCTGAACGCTTCAAGCATTATCGAGCAAAATACAAGAAGGCAAAGGCTCTTTCATCTTCCACTGGTTTTGGGGTTACTGACATTGATATAACCAAGGGTATAAAATCCATAGACAATAAACTTGATTCTTTATGTCCTTACTTTAAAGAGATGGATACAATTTTTGGAGAGCGAGCCAATGTTAATCCTGTAAACATTTTGGATGGAGAAGATCATATCTCCAAACATGATGTCGAAGCAAATCTTTTCCCATCCTCTTCCTCCACTCAAGCCTCCCCTCTTCTAAATTCTACGAATCTAGATAGCTTTGCTATTGATCCTATTGGAGATTTAACCCAACCCAATCTAACTCAGGTCTGTTTCTTTTATCTTATCAATTCTATTTTTTTTATTTACTTATCTTTTTCTTATTTCTTAAAAGGCTGATGAACAAACCCAGGATCCTCAATCAACTGAGTCTGAAGCTAGTGACAATGATGAGGAGGAAAATGCTACGTTGAACAAAAAGAGAAGGGCTTCAACTAGTCTAAATTTCCTCTCCCAAAGAAGACGAAAAAGTGATACTTCATCACAAACACCTTTTTCTTGGATGGAACATTTTTTAGAGAAACGTGATGCTGGTAAGTGATATCATACCTCTTATTACTTTACTCTGCTTTTCTTCTACTTTATGTTAATTTTTATTCTCACTCTAGAACAAGTGGAAATTGCTAAAGAGACACTGAGCTTTGAAAAGAAGAAATACGAGCTCTCTTTAAGGAGGGATGACAGAGTACAAGATTTGGAAGAGAGGAAGTATGAGCTCTCCTTACGGAAGGATGATCGGATCCAAGATTTGGAGGAGAAGAAGTTTGAGCTCTCTTTACAGAAGGATGGTAGGGCCCAAGATTGGGAGGAGAAGAAGTTTGAGTTAACTCTTAGTATTGAAAAATCCAAAAATAAGGAAAAAACACTCGAGCATCAAAACTTAATTGAACAGATGAAGTATAAGCATGATCTCCAAGAAAGTTCTAAAAAGAAAGATTTCTTGATCGAATGCATTAAAGCAAACAAATCTTTTGAAGAAATAGAACGTTTAATGAAATTTTTTGTTGACTAGTTTCTTTTATTTCTTTCACACTTCATGTGTTCATATTTATTTGTACATAAATTTTACAATTATTTTCTGTATTTCTTGAAATATCGTATTTTAATGTTAAATATTCTTTTTTTAAATAAAATTTTCAAGTCTCCTTTGAAAATTTGACAATCCCCCACCCCTGGATTTTTTTGAAGTAAGGGGTGGGTATCACAAAAATTCTTTCATGTCATGAATCTTGAAAGTTTTATATGAAAATTTGGCTTTACTACCCCCTGCATTTTACCGGTATCCTAAAAATTCTTACATGTCAAGAATTTCACAAGTCTTATAAAAAATTTTGGCACAACCCCCCATGGATTTTATTGAAGTAAGGGACGGGTATCACAAAAATATTTACAAGTCAAAAAAATTCTATATCTGTTTAAAAAAATTGGCAATACTCTCCCCTGCATTTTATTGAAGCAAGGGGTGGGTATCACCAAAATTTTTCTAAGTCATCAATTTCACATGTCAGATTTGAAAATTTGGCAATACCCCCCCCTGCATTTTATTGAAGTAAGGGGTGGAAGTCATCTAAATTTAATATAATTACATAAATTATTAAATAAATATCTAATATATATCAATTTCCCTAGTTTAAAGTAATGACAATCCCTCAAGCCAAAATGCAGACTAAGTCGAGAAACATAAGTTTGGGACTTTCTACAGGTATAGGAAAGAGGAACCCCATGAAACAAATAAATGTTATCATGATTACCTGTTATACAACACAAGGTCGATGGCTCATCACATTATTTGAGAAAATTGATATATAAAAAATATTTATTAAAAATTTATGAAAAAATATAAAATTTTCGATGACAACTCTAATCCCCATACTTTTTGGATCTAGATAAAGTTTTTTTAAATCGAATAACTTTACCTTCTTTCTTTACCTTATTGATTCTTTGTATCAACTTATTACTGATTTGAAATGAGCAACCGAAATGAGTGAAATCTTGACAGGATTCCAAACCAGGAGGAGCTTTGGTTGTTTGATGATTATCCTTAGAAGAATTCCAAATAGTTTCAATGATACCATTTCCCAAACCAAAATCAATGATGCACCGGTGGTCTGGAAAATATAAACCATGTCATTTGATTTTAGCTGGAGATGGTATTGGTTGGCCAGTAATCGGTTTGATATATGAGAATATACCAAAAGTAAGAAAATTGGTGTCCTTGGTATCGGTGTGAATTTTATTGTGAAATCAAGAATGAGTGATAATAACATTAGAAAATAAAAGATATTTGTGGCTGATATCTTCCCATTTGGAGTCACACCAATTTGGTATTCCAACTTTGGTTGCAAGTTCATGATTTTTTTCAAATGCTTTATTACAGTGCTTTTTGAGTCAAAGAGCAAGAAAAGAGTTAAAGGAAGGTAGAGTGTCCCATAAACAAAAATCTTCATCTTTTTGAGCTTTAGTGATATTTGTGAGCAACAAATATATGCCTATATAATTGAAATGCCTAGATAATAATCATATAAGAGTTTCAGAATCCTTATCCTCTAAATATGCAATATAAAAATGTGAAATAAGACAAGTGAAATTTGGAAAAAAGGCTCAACTTCAAAGGTCAAAATCTCAGAAACCACTGAACCTAATTCAAACCTGTTTGTGGGAAATGAAAGATATGCTTTAGTAGAATCTTCAGTTAAAGGACATGTGATTTAAATAAACCTAACCCTAATTTGTTACATAAAAAAATGAAATAAAAATTTAAATTGGGAAAAAAAAGGCTCAACTTTAACGGTCAATATCTCAGCAACCACTGAATCAAATTCAAATCTGTTTGTAGGAAATGAAAGGTAGCCTTCAGGAGAATCTTCAGTTAAAAGAACATTAGATTTGAATAAACCTAACCCTAATTCCGAGTCTGATTTTCAAAATTTTACAAAAACTTGAAAAGTGGTAATGAAGATGAGATCAAAAGGAGTTTTATAAGTTCACTGTTATCCAGATAAGAGTCATACATATATTTAAGTATGAAGTTTTCATAAAAGGAATGAGATATCATATAGGCATGAAAAAAAGGAGATGAAACTTACCTTGATTGAAAAGTAGGAAAAATAGAGTGAGAAAGATTGATGTTGGAATTGTGGGGAAATTGAATATGGAGTAAGTGAAATGCATAAAGAATGTGCAATGTATGTGTTTCAATGAAATGGAGCCAAAAAAAAGTGAAATAAGGGAAAGGGGGGATAATGACAATGCCAAGGAGGGATGAAGAGTAGGGTGATGGAGCTAAAAAATAAAGTAAAGAGGGAGAGAGAAAAAAGGTTAATTATACCATTGAAATCCAAAATAACCACTTACAAAAAAAATTTAGATAAAAAAAATAAAATAAACAGAAAAAAACAAAAAAAATTATAATTAGTAATCAAAAAATCAAAAAAAAGAATAAAATGACTTACCTGGAGAGATGAGATGACAAAATGAATGAAACCAAATTGTTTGAGGGATGTTGGAGGAGAATAGGAAAAGGATATGAGGGATGAATGAAAAAAAAAAATCACTGACAAAATATGCAATTTCAGAAAATATGCGATTTCATGTTGAGCTGGTGAAAGAAAACCAATGAGCCATCCAAAAAAAAGATATTCACCGTAAATTCAAAAAAAAAAAATGAATATGCAACAAACCAAAATACAAAACCAAGTGATTAAAGTACACAAAGAGGACATTTGGAAAGTATGAAAACATAAAAATTAAAAATTAAAAGGGTGAAGAGAAATGTTGGAGAGTAATTGCAGGCTTTTGACTCAAAGGGATGGTTGTGCCATCAACAAAACCTACACAGCCAGGGAAACCTTCAGCTTGCATTACTTGAGAGGATTCAAGTCGCTGTTCTGGAGCTGGCCAAGCAAGAGTTTGAGACTTGAGGGAAAGGATAGCAATCATACAGCGCTTGGTGTATAATATCACGGTACCATATCCTATGTTAAAGAGATTATCCAAACGTCTTACGGCAGCACCATTTCCATTTGAGCCAAAGCGACATAGAGCAACAGCAAGTTGGATGGCAGGATTATGCTGTTTGTTATGAGAATTGTTATGGAAGATAGGATGATCGGAGATGAGTTGATAAAGTTTGAAGAAAGAATCGGGAGAAGTTCTAAAAAGTTGTGTGAAGTTTAAATGAGGAATGTTGAGAATGGAGGCCAGATCATATCGGGGATCATGATAAAGATTTGGCCCCCTGGTGATGATGTAACGCTTTTTGGAAAGAAAACACATATAAGCTAAAGCATCTTCCAAATCAGAGTCAGATTTATAGTAAAGAACTAAAAGAAAAGTAATAGCATTCATTGTTGAGTGAAGTAGCTTCCTAGTAGAGAGGTGTTTCATTGTTGCCGGTGGAAGGGTTATGTGATGAGGGAAGTGGGAATTCACTGCCAAATGTGCAGTTGGGGTGTGTAGATAGAAAAAAAACTTAAGTGTTTGCCACCAAAATTAAGTAGCATAGAGTGAGGAAATACTTAAGGATGGCATCAGCAATTATAAGTCATGTGACTTTCTTAAAAATCCATCATGGATGAGATGAGTTTGGGATAAGGAATTAGGAATGGAAATTGGGGTATAAGAGGCGGGATAATGCATTATCGTGGATTTCTTATCCACTAGCCCTGGGGCTAGTGGATAAGAATCTTCCGCAATTAATAATGTCTGATCCCGGGAAAAAAAATTCCTGATCCCTAATTGCGGATCCCTGAACATTGATACCCCCTATTGTATTTCTATTTATAATATATCAAGAGTCCCTTTGGTATTTAAACAAGCCTAGTTAAAATTCTCAGAATTATTTTACCATCATACACCATATATTGCTAAAGGTGGACTTTCAGAAAGCCTGTTACTGAAATCAATTGGAATATTTCAATTTTGTTTCACATTTTGTAGAATTTTAACACTTATTCTTTGTGTTATTAAAATTTTTATTTTTATTTGAGTTTAATTTGTTCTATATTTTATGAATAAATAGCAATTATATTTTTGGATCATTAAATTTACAATGTTTTTGATCATATATTTGGTGCATGTCATTTCCAACATCAACATAGCTTTTTCCTTTATGTAACCTCCCTTATTTGATTTATTGTACCTTTCCTCAAATTAAATAATTAAATTTTCTGATTGAAAGATATTTATATTCCTCATTTCTCTTAAATGTTTATAGAAAGCACTATATAACTTTAAATTCTCTTTGTAGTAACTAGATTCTATTCTATTTCCTTAACAGAAAATAAAAAATGGATTGAATAATTTAATTAATCATGACTGTCATATTTCACATTTGGTTGAATGAAAAATTATTCTATTTGAAGTATTTAACATTCATTTTTACAAAAAACATTTATTAGGGGGTGTCAGTTCTGGCAAATCCGCACTTACAAATCTGCACTTAAATTTGACCAAATCCGCACTTAAATAAGTGCGGGTTTCCAAAACACACTAGCCCCAATACTGGTGGATTTCAAAATGAAATAAGTCACTTATTTCACTCAAATCCGCACTTTCTCAACCAAATGTGCTGATTTCACCATCAAGTCCCATTTCACTGATTTGTCAGCATCATCCCATTCATATGCAGCACTCCGCAGCATAACACTTCATAACTCAAAACATCATACATCACTTACATCTTCATATCATATCATATAAGAGTTATGCCTTCCTCACTTTCAAATCGTGATAAATTACATAAAGCAATGACTTTCATGGCTCTTGAACTGCTCTTGGACTCTGATTGTGATTCTGATTCTGATCTAGAAGAAGATTTTGTCTTTTTATCAAAAATGGCCACGAAAAGTTACCTTCTTCCCAGAAAGACTCAAGTACTTCATACCCCCAAGTACACCATCCAAACACTTTTTAAACTATCTACACCCAGTTTTAGACAGCTGTTCAGGACTTCTCAGGAATTTTTCCTTAAATTTCTTGAGCTTATTCAGGATCATTCCATATTTCACAATAATTCTTAAAAAGAACAACGACATCCTTCAATTGAATTGGCCATCACACTATGTCGTTTGGGTTCAAATGGTAATGGAGCCGCTTTGAAACGTTTAGAAAATGTCTTTGATTTAAGGTATTGTTCAGTTAACACTTATACCAAATAATGTATCACTGCCATCAACTCCTTGTAATCTCAACTTCTCACCTGGCCAACAAAAGAAGAGCGACTTGAATCATCTCAGGTTATGCAAGCAGAGGGCTTCCCAGGATGTATTGGTTTTGTTGATGGTACTGCTATTCCTTTGAGCCAGAAACCTGCTCAAGGTTGAAACAATTACTTTCACATTCTTGTCAAAAATTTTCACCAAAATATTTACAAGTCAAAAAAATTCCATATCTGTTTTAAAAAATTTGCAATACTCTCCTCTGCATTTTATTGAAGCAAGGGGTGGATATCACCAAAATTTTTCTAAGTCACACCACGCAATATTTGGGGGGGACTTGCTAGCAAGTCCTCAACTTGAATTCAGATGGAATTCAGACTGAACTCAGACTGAACTCAGACTGAACTTTACTTTGAACTCATCTTGGGCTCTTAACCAAACATCGATGAGTCTGTGCTTGAGTAATAGTGAAAGTTTAATAAATAATTTATAGAAATAATAACAAGGGAAGATTAATAATCTGATCCATTCACAGAATTTTTTTCACAAAACTCATTTTCATTTTCATTTTGAATTTCACCTGATCACTTAAAAGACTGAAAATTATACTATTTATTTCAAAAACATCACTTTTAACCTCTCTAATTATTTTATTCTATTTTTTTTGAAAAAATATAAAATAATATCAGTGGTTCTCTTTAATGATAACTCCTTTTAACCAAGAATTTGAAGCTTTTATTTTTTAATTTAAACCATATTACCTGATATTTTTTTTTTGTATTTTTATTATTTCTTATTATGCAATATAATTATTTTAAACTCAATGGAATTATTTAATAAAAATATTGAACCATAAAAATTCTCAAGTTTCTATTCTAGAATACTGTGAAAAGACTCATAATTAAGAAAAATAAAAGATAGAAATATGTTTTCATAATTTCTGTTTCAATGAAGTTCTCTAATATCTTCTTTACACTTAGCACTAATAATTGATAAATTGTTTAATTATATGTCTAGAAAGAAGTATAATTCTTATACAAGTGAATTTTAATCCAGTTTTTTCCATTTTTGTATGCAAGAAGATGATTAAAATTAAAAGGAAATATCTTTTTGCTCTTTTTTTTCTATCGAATATTCAACTACTAAGAATTTTCACAATATTAATTTATTCAATGTAATACACATATGATTTTCTGGAACTCTTCATGATGTATTTCATCAAAATTCAATGTAAATATGGTTATTTGGTAGAGTAATCTCATGAGTTGAAATAATTAATCACTACTTAGTGAATTTTTCATAAGAAAGACTGAAATTCAAGCTAGATGTAAAAATTTAAAGATAATTAAAACAAAGTAGTATAAATTTATTTAAACTTTAATTTTAGTACTTGATTTTGCTTCAATGCTGTATTGTGGGATAATTTCAGTGTCAACCTGGGAATAAGCACCATATAATTTGAAAAGTGATCTCATGTTAAAAAATGTGCTTCAGGTAGATATTTTGATTGTATTATTGTTCAAGAACTGAATTAAATAGGTAAAAGTGGTAATTTTTCATAATTCTATCAGTTTCAAATTAAAAAACTATTATATGATATTCATTTTGTAAAAAAGACACAATAGGTAATTTAGATTATACCCATGTAGAAAAGCAGCTGTAAAGGCAATCATCTTTTTATTAAAAATAATATTATTCCATGTTTTAAATGAAAAGAAAAAATATTTCGATTCTATGGTTTTGAAAAATAAATTAAATGAAACATTTCAGGTACGCTTTTTTAGTCATTAGAATCAAAGTTTTGATAGGAGTAATTCACAACTGAACACTTACACGCAATTGTAAAATTATATATATGGGTTCAAGATTTATCAATGATTTATTGGAATTATGATATTTATGCTGATTGGTAGATCTTATATGATGTTTCTATTCAGTTTCTAAGTGTATGAAAAACAATCCCTTTGATATTTTATTTAAACAGAAGAATTTAAAAATTTTCTTGAAATTGGCCTTATCACAAAGCAATACTGGAATGGTTATATTGTTATAAAAATTAATTTAAATAGCAATATTTCAAATCTTCATAACAGATTTTAAACTAAACATAAATATTAAAATTTGACTTTTTATAAAAATATATATTGATTTAAAAGATATTTACTTATTTTTTTTTTTACAAAATGACCAATTTTATCCTGTGAGGCTTCCATTCAACTTAAATGTGTAAGTCTAAAAAATTAATATGATGCTCTGAATACTCTATATAATGTGTACCTAAGGCAAAAATAATGTTTTTTTGAAGTACTTTAAATCTAAGCAGAAGAGCCGATATCTTTTTTATGTAATATAGTTGTATAAAATTGATTTTTAGGTAGTTTCGTAATACGTAATATGGAAAGAAATCATATCATAATAATATATAATCAACTTAAAACTTTTTTAATATAATATTATCTAAAAATAATTCTTAATATGTACTTATTTTTAGAACTACAAAGTGTTTAATAAAAATATTTTGATATAAAAATATAATTATTTTTATATTTAAAAGTAATTAATAAAACTTCTAAAAAAGTATAAATTTTTTCATGGCTTAAATTAGTATGAACCACACTTGGAAACAAGATTGCATTGAGAGTTCAATCTAAGTTCCACCAAAAACATGATAAATAATTTTTTTGAAAATGTATATAGTCATTGAAATGAAAAAAAATTAGTAAAAGAAAGGACTCAGATATTTTATTCTGTTACTGAATAGATTATCATAAATATATTGAGGTAGATAACTTATTGAAGTTTTTTAAATTTGCAGTTATTACAGTCAATTATCCAGTTATATATAGCAATCACAAAACAAGAAATAAGCCTAAATGGTTATATATGTGGATAAATCTTTTCCTCAACCTTTACCCTAATTATTTAATTTAATTCAAAGCTATTTTTAATCTAACCAACATATTTTACTATTACATTTAAAAATAAATACAATAAACTCAAAAAATACATAAGTTCAATAGTTTAAAATTTCTTTAAATGTTTTATTCTAGTTTTTAACTTTTTGCTACAATTTTCCTATTATATTATTTATTTATATCATGTATAGTTATCAAAAGAATTCTGTGAATTATTGTGTAAAAAAGCAAAATAGTATTTCATTATCAATTATTTTACTATATTACTTTCTTAGTCTTAAAGTGCATTGTAAATCAAAAATATAAAATAAAGACGTATAAACTATAGGTTTAAGTTAAAAAATATCAATAAAAAATAATTATCAATCATTTTCCATATCGGCAGAATAGAGCTGTAGATTGAGGGGGTGGACTCTGATGTTTGCCCGAAGAACAAAGTTCACACTCCATTTTTCACTACCTCAATGGACAACCTCTCAATCTCTCCACACAAATTTTTCTGCTTTTTCATTTCTGTTAATTCTATTACCACTCACCACCCTTTTATTGCCCTCCTGATACATTTGCTACACCCTTTAAGCTTCAAAATCTATGTTTAAGCCCTCCTCACTACTCCCCTCCACTCTATTTTCACTTTTAACACAACTACACCCCTTTTGCAACCTCTCGCTCACCTCCCATTCCCCTCACTCACCCCACTCACCTCCATTAGCCCTCACCAGCCTTTCTCTCACATTCTAAAACTATTACTCACCTCCCCAGTTTATTGTCCACATCCCCCAGCTCTCGCTTACCTCCCCTAGCCCTTTCTCACCTTCCCAATCTTTCCAGCCCTTCACTCACCTCTTCCAGCCTCCCCCAGTCCCTTACTTTGGCTGGAGATGTGAGCGAGGTGCTGTAAAGACTAAGGAAGGCTGGGAGAAGTGAGTGAGAGGCTTTTATTACCTCCCACAGACTTTCAAAGCCCCTCGCTCACCTCCCCCAGCTTCCCAAGTCCCTTAATTTGGCTGGAGATGTGAACAAGGTGCTGTAAAGACTAAGTAGGGCTGTGAGTAGTAGGTGAGAGGCTTTTATCAACTCTCCTAGCCCTTTAAGGACCCTTGCTCACCTTTTCCAGCCTTCCCAAAGTGGGTTAGGGGATTTTATAACCTCTCCCAGCCCTGTAAAGCCCCTCTCTCACCTTCCCCAGCCTTCCCCAGTTCCTTTATTTTTCTGGGGGAGGTGAGCGATGAGATTGAAGAGGTGAAAAAATTGTTGGGGAGGCATGCAAGGGCTTGGGAAGTAGCCAACTTTTTATAAACTTGAGAATAATTAATATGTATAAATTAGAAATAACAAGGAATAAAATTTTGAGGAATTATAACCCATTCCAAGTGGTAAATAATGTAACTAAATACATATTTCAGAATTTGAGTTGCTTGTGTTTACTAAAAAAATGTGGCCAATCGTTGAAAAAGGAAGATTTTTGTAGGGAAGAAACATGAAAAATGAAAAAAATACAAAGTAAAATAAAACTAAATAATGACAGTGGGCTGGGAAAGGTGAGTGAGGGTCTGGGGGAGGTGTGAGAAATGAAGAGAAGAGAAGGGAGAGGGGGGGAAGGAGAGGAGAGTTGTTTTCTCACTGTGAAGGAAAGGAATAGGGAAAATGGGTAAGTAGATGGCAAGTTTAGAAATGAGATAAGGGGGTAGGATAGGAAGTCAGATTGAAGATAAGGGAGAATTAGGGGAGGGAGGCATCAGATGGAAGTCCCACTTGTAATTCTACCAGGAATCAATTCAGGAAGCAAAAAAAAGCACTAGACATCTAGTGCACACTTTTTTCCGGCTGTGAATATTTTTTGAACTATTAATCAACTGTGGTTCAATGAAGGTTCAAATCAGTTTCAAGGTGTTTTCAAAGTAAATTCAATATTTCTTCATGATTGTTTCATCACCACCTCAATGTGTGCTGAAAAAGATATGAATTAGGGTTCAAGGTTGCGGACTTGCTAGCAAGTCTGCCCCCCATATTGAGTGGTGTCATCAATTTCACATGTCAGATTTGAAAATTTGGCAATACCCCCCCCTGAATTTTATTGAAGTAAGTGGTGGAAGTCATCTAAATTTAATATAATTACGTAAATTATTAAATAAAATCTAATATATATCAATTTCACTAGTTTAAAGTAATGACAATCCCTCAGCCAAAATGCAGATCAAATCTAGAAACAAAAGTTTGGGACTTTCCACAAGTATAGGCTAGAGGAACCCCATGAAACAAATAAATGTTATCATGATTACCATTTATACAACACAAGGTCGTGGGCCCATTACTTTAGTTGAGGAAATTGATACATAAAAAATATTTATTAAAAATTTACGAAAAATATAAAATTTTTGATGACAACTCTAATCCCCATACTTTTTGGATCTAAATAAAGTTTTTTTAAATCGATTAACTTTACCTTCTTTCATTACCTTATTGATTCTTTGAATCAACTTATGACTGATTTGAAATGAGCAACCAAAATGTGTTAAATCTTGACAGGATTCCAAACCAGGAGGAGCTTTGGTTGTTTGATGATTATCCTTAGAAGAATTCCAAATAGTTTCAATGATACCATTTCCCAAACCAAAATCAATGATGCACCGGTGGTCTGGAAAATATAAACCATGTCATTTGATTTTAGCTGGAGATGGTATTGGTTGGCCAGTAATCGGTTTGATATATGAGAATATACCAAAAGTAAGAAAATTGGTGTCCTTGGTATCGGTGTGAATTTTATTGTGAAATCAAGAATGAGTGATAATAACATTAGAAAATAAAAGATATTTGTGGCTGATATCTTCCCATTTGGAGTCACACCAATTTGGTATTCCAACTTTGGTTGCAAGTTCATGATTTTTTTCAAATGCTTTATTACAGTGCTTTTTGAGTCAAAGAGCAAGAAAAGAGTTAAAGGAAGGTAGAGTGTCCCATAAGCAAAAATCTTCATCTTTTTGAGCTTTAGTGATATTTGTGAGCAACAAATATATGCCTATATAATTGAAATGCCTAGATAATAATCATATAAGAGTTTCAGAATCCTTATCCTCTAAATATGCAATATAAAAATGTGAAATAAGACAAGTGAAATTTGGAAAAAAGGCTCAACTTCAAAGGTCAAAATCTCAGAAACCACTGAACCTAATTCAAACCTGTTTGTGGGAAATGAAAGATATGCTTTAGTAGAATCTTCAGTTAAAGGACATGTGATTTAAATAAACCTAACCCTAATTTGTTACATAAAAAAATGAAATAAAAATTTAAATTGGGAAAAAAAAGGCTCAACTTTAACGGTCAATATCTCAGCAACCACTGAATCAAATTCAAATCTGTTTGTAGGAAATGAAAGGTAGCCTTCAGGAGAATCTTCAGTTAAAAGAACATTAGATTTGAATAAACCTAACCCTAATTCCGAGTCTGATTTTCAAAATTTTACAAAAACTTGAAAAGTGGTAATGAAGATGAGATCAAAAGGAGTTTTATAAGTTCACTGTTATGCAGATAAGAGTCATACATATATTTAAGTATGAGCTTTTCATAAATGGAATGAGATATCATATAGTCATGAAAAAAAGGAGATGAAACTTACCTTGATTGAAAAGTAGGAAAAATAGAGTGAGAAAGATTGATGTTGGAATTGTGGTGAAATTGAATATGGAGTAAGTGAAATGCATAAAGAATGTGCAATGTATGTGTTTCAATGAAATGGAGGCAAAAAAAAGTGAAATAAGGGAAAGGGGGAATAATGACCATGCCAAGGAGGGATGAAGAGTAGGGTGATGGAGCTAAAAAAGAAAGTAAAGAGGGAGAGAAAAAAAAGGTTAATTATACCATTGAAATCCAAAATAACCACTTACAAAAAAAATTTAGATAAAAAAAAAATAAACAGAAAAAAACAAAAAAAATTATAATTAGTAATCAAAAAATCAAAAAAAAAAGAATAAAGTGACTTACCTGGAGAGTTGAGATGACAAAATGAATGAAACCAAATTGTTCGAGGGATGTTGGAGGAGAATAGGAAAAGGATATGAGGGATGAATGAAAAAAAAAATCACTGACAAAATATGTGATTTCAGAAAATATGCGATTTCATGTTGAGCTGGTGAAAGAAAACCAATGAGCCATCCAAAAAAAAAAATTTCACCGTAAATTCCAAAAAAATGAATATGCAACAAACCAAAATACCAACCCAAGTGAATGAAGTACACAAAGAGGACATTTGGAGAGTACAAAATGGTATAGGAAAGAAAGGGATGATGTGGCCAACATGTGGTTTTGAAAAAAAAAATCACAAAAAAAGTGCTGATTTGAGGTCAGAACTGACACCCATAGAAAAAAGATTAAGAAGTAGAAGAAATAAGTAAAAAAGAATGTAAACATGCCTGGTCAAAATATTGAAAATGTCAGGAAGGGGTGTGTGCCGAGGATTGATGGGTAGGTAGCGATGAAGGTCAGTGTGTCACATGTGACAGGGATGGGGTAAGAAAGGAAGGGATGTTTTGTGGCCAAAATGTGGTTGTGAAAAAAACAGGAAAAAAGTTCTGATTTGAGGTCATAACTGACACCCTTTTTTGAAATAAGTGACTTTTTTGCAAAATTTAAGTGCTGATTTGTAAGTGCTGATTTGGTTTGAAATCCGCACTTAAGTTAAGTGCGGATTTGCCAGAACTGACACCCCCTATTTGGTAAAGAATCTCTCAAAATCAACTTTATATTTTTCAAAATTGATTGTATGCTTTTTATCTGATTTCAAAATTATAAAAACTTACAATTTTATTGAAGTAGCCAACTTATTATCAGAAGAATTGGAATAAACCTTGGAATGTGTCAATAAAACTTCATGAATGTTTAAATAATTTAGCTATCAATTTTATATATATTATTATTAACAAAAAATACATCTAGGCTCTCAATTTAAATGTGAATATTTTTATTTAAGCACTTAGCATTAACTTATCATGAGACAAAAGCAGAGGAATCTTTATGGAAAAATATTATTGTGTCTACTATAGTTGATTGCTGAATAGCCTATGAGCTTTTTCCTACCAATACTTTATCAAATATTGGAGAAATTCACATTTATTGATGATTTCATTTTCAAAGAAACACTTTTTATAAATTAATTTTTTCATTAAAATATAAAAAGCATTAGATATCTGGAGTATCTTTTAAAAATAATTAAAATTGCCAAAAATCAAGTGGCACCTGCTAGCAGGTGTTTATCCCTATATGCAGTTTTGATTTGATAGTAAATTTTATTTAATGTTACATTAGCTACTGTGCTCATTTTTCAGTGTTCAGTCTTTCCAGAAGAATTAAAGCTGAGATGAAATTGAGTTAAGTCAAAGATAGGGATTTGCGCCTGCTATCAGGTGCCCATGTTTTTTTCCAGTTTAATAATCTTTTAAAAATTGATAATAGGGAGTATCAAAGTTAGAAATCTTTAATTTCAAAATAACTCTTTTTTCCATAAAATTGAACATGATTATTATTTAAAATATGCCATATTGTGCTCCCAAAACACCTTTGTACAGAGAAATAATGTCAACTCTGTAGCATTATTTTTGTGTTCTGTAATTCTTTTTAAATAATTAAAATTTTCCAATGTTTATACCCCCTAATAATAAAAATCAATGTAGTATATTAGGTGGTATAGCTACAAATTTTACATCATTTATTAGTAATTTTATTGTTTTTGTGGCACAATATGCTATATTTAAGAAAATTATGATATTTTATTTAATGAAAAAAAGTATTTTAATATATAAGATTTCTAACTTTGATACCCTGTATTAAGTATGAACTTATTTTATGATAATAATCTATTTTTATTCTATTTAAAATTCTTTTTACTCTAATTATTTGTGTTTTAGTCTTAGGCAAGTTCAATTTATCTTTCTCTATGACAAAGTCACCAAAAACTTTCATGTAACTAGTCCGTGCCACTTCCAGAAACATATAAGCAAAATTAACCTAAAAATTATCCACCCTTTAAATTTTTGATGAGAGGATTGCAACAATCAATTGAATAAAATTTTTTTCAGTAAATTAAAAAAAATTACATAAAATATTAAAAAAAAGGATGAAGGAAAAGAATATTCTTGTGACAAAAAGAATAGAAAAGAAATATATATATATATAAACAAAGAAGGACAAGAATAAAATGTTAAGAGAATTTTAAAATAATTATTTCAGCTCATTAAGTCATAACTTAGACATTTAATGAAAGCTTACAGGTTTTTATTTAGCTACACTTTAATTGGGTATTTTATTAGTCCTCTGATGATCCAGCTAAGAGTATTAGTAATTTCTGAGTCATTTGTGTCTTAAAAATTAGTTTCTTAATATTATTTTATATTATTTAAGAGTTTTTTCAGTTTAAACTCATATTAGAAAGAAGATTTTTGCTTCAATCTTTTTATTTTATCTTTTTTTTTATTTAGATGTGTAATGATTATTTTTTAAATTTAATTTTTGGGAAGAGATAACTTTTTTAGCTGGTTGAAACTTTCATAATTGGTTTAATATTTCAATTTTTTTGTTTTTTTGGTTTTAATTTCTTTTTTTATTTTTTGTCCCTTTGTGGTTTAAGAATTAGAAACTATCTTTTGAGACAGAAAGCAAATGAATTGAAGAGGGGAAGAGAGGGGAAGTGGAGGAAAGCAAAAGTATTGGAAGGGGATAGAGAAAAAATAAAGATACCCACCATCACTAAAAGAAGAAAGTGTTGGATATAGTGGGAGATGTTTCAACTTCTTTTAATTCATACAGCTTTTACCATTGATCTTAGAGGTCAGAGAGTAGGTTATGAAGTTTAGTGCAACACACAATCTAGTTCATCACTGCCTCCACTTTCAATTTATTTGTAAGAAGACCTCTTAACTTCCTTAAACTAGAAAAAAAACCTTTCAAAATTCTAATAGAATCTTCAATGCTGTCTCTTGACTTTTACAAATGATTGATTAACTTAAAATTTGTGCTTTCCTCTGAATCTGTTCCCCAAAAAGTAGGAATCACATACTTTCCATTCATATCAGCAGAATATTCCAGATGATATAGATCTTCATCAAAGAACTTTTAGGATTTTTTTTGGATTCACATTATTTGAAAAACATAGGAATCATGACATGATCCTGGATATCCAGAAAAGAAAGATATAATTTTTTTGTTGAAATCACATATAAGCTGAACAGAAATTTAATATCTATAGAGAAGATATATTTGTTTTTTTAGAATGAAAAAGAATGAGAGGAATTTAAAAAGAAGCTACTTCTTTTGTTGCTCAATGTAATTGTTTTTGCCTTGAGCAGGTTTCTGACTAAAAAGAATAGTTGTACCATCAACAAAACCAATACATACTGGGAAAACCTCTGCTTGCATAAGCTGAGATGATTCAAGTTGATCTTCTTTTAATGGCAGGTGAGAATTGGATATTCCAAGGAGATTAAAGAAGTGGTGCATTTTTTTATAAACATTAACAGAGCCATACTCTAAATAAAAGACATTTTCCAAACTTTTCAAGAAAGCTCCATTACCATTGGGACCCAAAAAAACATAGTATGATGGCCAATTGAATTGATTGATCATGTTTTTGTTTTTGAGAACTATTGTGATGAATAAGATTATCCTGAATTATCTTAAGAAATTTAAGTAAAACATCCTGGGAAGTCCTTAAAAACTGTCTAAAACTAGTCCCAGATAGGTTAAGAAGCACCTGGAGGGTGTACTTGGGTGTATGAAGTACTTGGGGCTTTTGTGGAAGAAGATTATTTTTTATTTTCAATTTTTATGAAAGAAGAAAATCTTCTTCAAGATCATAATCAGAATTACAATTAGAGTTCAAGAGAAAATCAAGGTCTATGAAAATCATTTCTTGATGTAGTTTATCACAATTCAAGAGTGAGGAAGGCATGACTCTTATATGGTATAAAAATGTAAAAGATGTATTATGATTTGAGTTATAAACTTTTATGCTTAAGAGTTATGTGTATGAATAGGATAATCTTGAAGGTTTAGTGAAATAAGAACTTTTGGTTGAGTAAGTGCATATTTGAGTGATATAAGTGGCTTATTTCACTTCTGAAATCCAACAGTGTTGAGGCTAGTATGTTTTGCAAATTTGCACTTAGATAAGTGCATATTTTAAGAGCTGACACCCCCTAATGATGGTAAGAGTAATAAAAAGGGGGTTAAAGTAAGTCTACCAACATCAAGATAAGATACACACATGATTGGAGTAAAAATTCATGATAGAAGTGAGATCTAGTTAAAAAATATGACAAAAGATAGATTTAAATGTGGAAAATATTTATTCAAATTTGGCTTTCTGTTACTTTAATGAAAGCTTGAAGCCTAGATTATTATCATTAAGCATTTCAGAAGCCCCATTATCAAAATTTGTAAGATAATAACAAATTAAAATAAAAAAATTCAAAAAAGTCTCAACTATAAGGGGTAATATCTCAGAAACTACTGAAACAAAGTTAAATATCTTTGATGGAATAAAAGGGAAGTTTTTGGATAATATTGCTTTAAATTACATGATATTTTAAAAATGTAGCCCTAATTACATGTTTTTTCCAATTTAAATTAAAATATGTAAAATTATAGTAACAATGACAAAAAGAAGAATTAGATAAGTCCACCATTATCCAGATAAGAGTCCTACATATATTTTTTTAAAAATTCTTGATAGAAAAAAATTGATATCAGATAGGCATGAAAAAGAAAAAAATGATATGACACTTTTCTTGATGCAAGGGTAGTTAGAAATATATTGAAAAAAATGAGAGTTTGGATTTGGGTGAAACTGAATATGTAGCAAATTAAGTTCATAAAGATTGTGCTGTGAATGCATATATATCTTAGATTGAAAAAAATAAATTCCAAATAGTGGAAAACGCAAGGCTCAACTTTAAAGGTCAATATCTCATAAACCACATGATTCAGGGAAGAATGTAAACCTCCTCTGGAAAAAGGTTATGATTCAAGAAATAAAAAATAATGAACTAACTGTAATGAGAAAGAAAAAAATTTGAGTTATCAATCTTTATTAAGAAAAATTTAAAAAATTTGAGTGCTTGTAAAAAGGGGAGATAAGGGAGAAGGAATTCGATTTTGAGTGGGTAGGGGGTGTGCATTGATGGGCTGAATATTTGTTGAGGAAATGGTTCAAAAATAGGAAGTATTTTTCCTCATCTTTGACATGTATAACCCAAAATCTGCAATTCCAGATGTCATTTTGAAACGTTTTTTTGAGAATAAATTCCAAAAGGAATATATTATAATATTTGACACCCCCTGAATTGCTAAGAGAGATCTCTAATTCTTGATTAGTTAGTTTAGTCTTTCAAGGAGAGAACTTTAATCACTTTGAATTTTTGTTTCTCAGAAACTTTATTTGAAAGTTTATTTTTTTCCCTTTACCTCTTACTTTCTTTTATTGATATTGGTTCTCTCCAGTTTATATTGATGGACCCTTTCCCAGAGACATGTAGCATTCTGGTAATGAATAATGCACCTATTCATCACCATGGAAGATTCAAAAAGATTGTTGAAGCTTAGTGGTATATATTAATCTACCTTTGAACATACTTTTTAGAATTCAAAAATAATTGAGTGGGAATCTCAGTGAAAAATACATATCTGTAAAATTCAAGCAGTTTCCCATCCTTGAATGAATTATTGTTGTTCAATTTTAGAAAGGCAGCTTCTAGCAGATGTAAAAAAATTTTCTTGTGTCTAGTAAATTTAAGAGATATTTTTGGATAATTTATTTTGAAAGGGACAAATGAGGACCAAAAGATAATAAAACTATTAATAAACAGTGGCTACATGAAATAATTAGTATTTCTCTATATCATTTAGAATTTTCAACAAAAATTAAATTTATGTTTTAAATTTACATGCACCGCACAATATGGGGGACAGACTTGCTAGCGATTCCGCAACCTTGGACCCAAACTCACAACAGATTGAACACACATTGAGATATTTATAAAGGAACCATACAATAAGGGATGAAAACTACTCAGCAGAACAGTTTTAGGTAGGTGTTCAAGTAGAGTTAAGTATGGGTTCAGTATGAGTTCAGTCTTAGTTCCATCTGAGTTCAGGTTGAGGACTTGCTATCAATTCCACCCCCTATATTGCATAGTGATGATTTATGAGAATCTCAGAATACTTGATTCAATTATCTTAAAGTCATTCACCCAAAAAAATTAACCCTCAGTTTTTTTCTCAGATGATAAGTTTATAAAATATTTTTTTCAAGATGGATAAATATGATATTTAAAGGCATCATTAAAAATTAAACCAAAAAAATTCTTTTTTTAATTCTCTTTCCACAAAAACATGACTTAAGCCTTTTGATAGATAGATTTAATATGCTGAAGGTGCCTCTGGGACCCCTTTTTCAAACAATTTTTCTACAGGGTAATTCTCAAAAAATCACTAAGTTTCCAGACCATCAGAAACAGCCTGCTTTTTTTATTTACTTTTTTTAAAATAAAAAAATAAGAAAGTGTTGTATCATCATCAGACCCCAATATTAATGAGCTTGGAGTAAAATCCCTGTGGTGTTGGTAGAATTCCTGTTTTTTTGACTGGTTTTTATCTCATTGTTTCTTGTTTTTTTAGATTATCTTGATTGAGCCTGAAGAGGATGCACTTCCTGAGATGTAGAATGAATGAAACCTATAGTTAATAAAATAAAAAGAGAAATGATGTTTTGGGATAATATTTCCAAAAAAATCAGGGAATTAAAAGGGTATTTTAAATTAATCTAGAGTTTAAAGTATTATTTTTAAGAAGACAGAGGAGTTTTAGGAGGGAAACCCAATTTTACTTTTTTTATATTCTCTACTTTTAATTTAGAGAAATAAATCATTAGTAAATTTTCAAGTAAAAAATTTAGAATATTTACTATTTTACAGGCCCATTGGTTGGAATTGTGTTCTGGGTGGATATATTGATTTGGATAGTTGGAATTAATAAAAACAATGTCTTTCTTTGAGGATAAAAATCTGGAAAATCTTTGTGTGAAAAAAGTATAATTTTAACCGGAGTGATATTTTGGAATGCTGAGGCTTCCCAAGTGAAGTTTTTTCAACCCTTCCTGCTTGATTTTTATTTGATCTAGAATACTATATTTCTAAGATAAATACAGAAATAAATAAAAAAACAACATACTGGAGAAAAAAACAAATAAACATAAATTTTCTTTGAATTTATATTAAGTGTGAATTATACAACAAGTAAACTTCCTACCTTCAGAAATTCAATTAAAAACTCTTAAAAATTTTTTAAAAGTTTCTTGAGAGCCTAATTCTTCTTTCTAGGAGTCTGAAGATTTACCATAATGTGGAATTATTACATTCCAAACAACATCAAAATCATTTTAGTTTTTTCTAGTAAAGATCACCAATTATTCTTTTTCTGTTAAGAAACTTTTTTTTAATATTTTACCTTAAACTTCACAATTTTGAAATTTGAGAGATCCCAATTAAAAGTAAATTTTTAGTTGGGTGAAAAGATTCTTACAGTGTGCATTGGTTTTAGACCTTTTTAATTCTTTTTTTAAGATCTTACTTGAGCTTGGTTTTATTTTACTTCTACTCATAATGTGATTAAAGGTAAATCTTTACCAAAGAATGAAGTGGCTTTATTGAGTTCTCAGTTGAAACAAATATGGTATTTGAAGAAATCATGGTAATTACTGAAGTATATCTTAATTATAAATTGATCCCAAAATCCCATTGTTGGAAAAAGTCTTGATGTGGGAGATAATGTTGAGAAAGGTAAAAAAAATTGATTCTCACTATTTTTTTTAGAGAATTAAAGAAATTTTCAGAAGGATTTGGATCAAACTCTTACCTTTTACTTTGCTGAGATGAATTAAAAAATTGATATAACATCATTAAAATTTGGTTATGAAGGAGACCAGGGAAAATTTAACACATTATCACAATATAAAATGTCTACATAATTTTAAAATATGACTCATAAAAAATTAGAGTCAGGGATTTTAGATTATAGGAAAGACCTACATTTTGTATTCCAATTCCAACTTTCTGGGAGGTGTACAAAGCAAGATGAGGGGTGAGTATAGGAGGAAAAATGGGAGGAAATGGGATGTCATTTTTTTAATTTTTGTCAACTTTTTTTGAGCCCCTTGTGATTGATAAGTATTGTAAGAAAATTATTGATATTGATAGGGGTTACATTTCAGATTCTAACCTTATTTCCATTGTTTATTATGCTCCTTATTTTACTGTTGTTGTTAATTTTGTTAAGTTTTCATTGAATTTGGTTCCTTAACCAAGAAATTAGTATTTTAGATACTAAAAGACTCTTGTCTTAGATTATTTATGGCATAAAAATTAATACCAACTTAATGAAGATTTCTATTATTTTTACTCATTATTTTGTATTTTAATTCATTTCTCTTAGTTTTATTCATCTCACTACATTTATCTTAGCTCCATATTTTGTTATCAAAGGTTACTGAGTATGATGACTGGCCTTTCTAAAAAAATTTTCACAAGATAATAAGAATTATAAATCTTTTACCTATTATAATGTTATTCTACCAATGCAATTTAAGCACAAGCTGTCTTAATTTGAGAAGTATAATATGTTCAATTAGAAGAATTAGGTATGGAAGAGCTTCAGCATTACTATAAATTCTTTAATTTTTGATACCAAAGACATATGACCCACTTTTCCACAAGCAAAAAAGTCTATAATGAATAACTTGTTTTTTTATAAAGTGTTGGTAAATTGGCTTAAAAAATGGGTTAGAGAGATAATTTTAAGAAATACCATATGTATCCACATAAAGTGTACCTTGCAAGGCCAAATTATACAACAAAATAAGTCTCAACTGAAACTTCTTGGAATACAAAAATGCTTTTAGCTATTGATGAATTTTTTAAGTAAATAATACAAGTTTACATAGGGAGGAGAAATTTTTAAGTGATAGTCATAAATTTTAAACATTATTCTCAATAATAATTCAATGTTTCTTAAACTTTATATTCTTACTCTCCAGATTCTTAATAATTTTTTATAATAATAAATCAACATTATGTAGCACATATTTCTCTATTTATTGAGCTTAAAAAATCAATTTTTCAAGGTTCCCAAACCAATAAGATGACAAATTCACTATTATTACCATTTATACACCTCTTTGAAATGATTAGATTCAAAAAAAATTAAGAATTAATATAAATTTAAAACAATTTGAAAAATAAATTTGAGATAAGTTTTAAATCATAAATATTTTTTAAAGGGAGTTTTTGGTCATTTTTTGGATGAAAAAATATAACAGAAACTTTGGATTAAGTCATTTTTTTTAGAATATGTTGAGAAAGGGATTTTTTGTAGTTATAAAGTTGAATTATATTAATATAAAATCTCTTCTAATGACAGTATATAATTTATCAGGAGATGTGAGGGAGATTCAAATTTTACTATGAGTAGACTTGATATTTATTTTAAAATATCTAACCTACATGCAAAGATCTTAAGCTGTTGTTTTATGAAGGCAGCCAGATGTTGATTCACTTTTAACTAAGCCAGTTTTTAGATACTTTTGTTGATAAAATTTAGTGCCACATGTGGTAGAGGATTTTCACATGACTAAAAAATGAGAGAGGATGTTGAGTATACCTTCTAGACCAACAATATTTTCCCTATGTCTGGGCATGAAGTGCGTTTTTTGGAGGAGTGAGGTGACAGCATAGTTTGAGTAAATTTTGAAAAGGAGTAGATTATTTTTTTCAATTATAAAACAATATAAAAATAAAATTTCATAAAAAAACCTAAAAGATTATAATGTGAGAAGTGAAGACCCAGGGATTTTAAATTAAGAGAAAAAATAGAAAATGCTAGAGAAGAGAAGGATAGAAATTACATTATGAAACAAAATAAAACAAAACAAAACAAAACAAAACAAAACAAAACAAAACAAAACAAAACAAAACAAAACAAAACAAAACAAAACAAAACAAAACAAAACAAAACAAAACAAAACAAAACAAAACAAAACAAAACAAAACAAAACAAAACAAAACAAAACAAAACAAAACAAAACAAAACAAAACAAAACAAAACAAAACAAAACAAAACAAAACAAAACAAAACAAAACAAAACAAAACAAAACAAAACAAAACATAACAAAACAAAACAAAACAAAACAAAACAAAACAAAACAAAACAAAACAAAACAAAACAAAACAAAACATAACAAAACAAAACAAAACAAAACAAAACAAAACAAAACAAAACAAAACAAAACAAAACAAAACAAAACAAAACAAAACAAAACAAAACAAAACAAAACAAAACAAAACAAAACAAAACAAAAAAATTCCTCCACTGTAAATAAAAGGGGGTGTCAAAGTTATTAATCTGTAATTAATCAAAAGGTACTTCACAACACAAAAATATAGGCACAGACTTGACATTAACTCTCAGTAAAATGGTGTTTTTGGTGATCAATATTGCGTATTTTAAAAAATAATTATGGATGATTCTGTGGAAAAACAAGGTATTTTGTAATGTAAGATTTCTAAATTTGATGCCCCCTAATACTTAAGATAAAATTTTCAATCTATTACTAAAAGAAATGATTATAAATGACCTTTTAAGATAAATTTTTAAGAGAGCTAAGACATTACCTATGGATATGATGGGCTTAGAATAAAATAAAGAGGACAAAGTGATGTCTTAATAAGGAGTACATACAAAATATCTAGTCTGCAAGAAAAGTTTATTACAGAGAAGATGCAAGATCATTAAAAATTTAAAAAATAATATTTTATAATTAAATAAATACAACTAGATAGCTAAGTTTAAGTAAAATGGAACTTATAGAAGCTTAGGATAATATGCTAGATGAAATATCATACAAGAGCACAGTAATAAGCAACAAGTCCTTGCACTTTATATTCTCAGCATGATGAAATTTTTTAATAGATTCAAGAGAGTGTCACACAGTCAATTAAATGCTTCTATTTGGGACTATGAAGTCAAAAATATGAAGAAATTTTTTTTAATAATTAAAAAATTTTTAAACCATATTTTTGAAATTTCATTACAAAAATCATTTATAATGAAAGATCAACATCACAGTGTAGAAAGACTCTTACAGTCAACTTGCTGTAAGCACAACTCAAGGGAGTTAAATAACAGAAGAAAACCCTGTCCCTTTAAGTAAATAGAGAGTTCACAATTAACCAAGCTTAAATTTCTACTAGATATGAAAAAAACTTTTTGACTGATTTAGATCTGTTGAATTCAGGGTAATAGGGACCTGTTAAAAATAATATAAAACTGAAATGCAACAAAATGTTACAAAAGAGAAATGATATTTTAAATGAAAGTGATATAAATATTTTTGTATTTTTTGAATTTTAAAAAGAAAGTTATAAATTTGAGTAATAAAGGATGATATCTATCCAATGGTACCCTATATGTTGATATTAGTATAAGGTTTTGTTGAGTTATGTTGAATATTGTCAAATTATTTTTAAATTTTAAAAACAGCCCTTATACTCAAAATTAATAAGTCAAAAATATGTAAAATATAAGCCATTCTCCTTCTCCCTATTATTCTCCTCCTCCTGACCTTCTCAACAATACCCTACATGCATTTATTCTACAATAATTCAGTGATCTAGTAGCATAATAAATTTAATAACCAAATTTTGACACAATAACCAAATTTTAACACAGTGACCTAACTATAACTCAATGACCAAACTTTCCCATTTTCAGAAAATTTTGCCAAAATGAGCTAATTTTTCAACAATGAGCTAATTTTGCCACAAAGAGATAATTTTGCCAGATTGAGCTAATTTTTCCACCATGACCAAATTTCGCCACAGTGACAGAATTTTCCAGTACACTTCACTTTTGCACTGGAAAATTACCGGATCAAACTGGAGCACACTGGAGCTCTTAGGCCATTCCATAAGCACACCACATCCACCAATAATACTTAAAAACACTAAGAAAACAGTAAAATATGATACAAAACCATCAAGATATAAAAGATAGAGAAAAATATGGGCTATCCAATGATAATAATCACATCCAAAATTACAAATATACATCCTGATAATCCAGAAAATATCTAATAATTTTCCAAAAATAAACCCAAGAGAGCCCCAGAAAATACCCAAAAGATAGAGAATCACCCCAATAATCCAACAAGACCATTTCCAAATCCATAAAAACCATATTCCTCTGTTAAAATTAGAAATAATTCAAAAGGGACCACATTTTCCAAAAATAAATAAATCTTTATTGAATTTTTTTTAAAAACATAATCCTTTCTTTTTTATTAATATATCTATATAGACCCCATAAACCAAAAATAGTCTAAAATTCAGGAAAATAGATAATCCATAAAAGTGGAACCCGTAAGGCCTACCATTTTTTGGAATGCCACAATGGAATAGCCAGAAAAGTGTCTGATATTATTAAATAAGGAATAAGAGAATTGGGAACTTTTCCAAGTCACAGAGAACAGAAAAGGAGTACATCCTCTGTGTGGAGCACTTGAAACAGACCTCCTTCTTAGTAACATGCAAGAAATGAGTTATATTAATTTTCTGGAATGTCCATTTCCTTTGATAACTATGCTGAGTTGGGTACTCTTCTCTCCCTACCAGATATTTAAACTTTCATATCATGTTTAATCACCATTGTGAAGTAAAACACCTCAAAACTATCTTATATTTTTTTAGCATCAAAAATGGTTAAAAATAAAAAATAAAAGATCAACTGACATTTTGTGTTAAAGCTCAGAGATAGTAAAAAAAAATATATATATATAAGTTTCTTCTATTGGTGATTTGGTGGTTAAGAGTGTAAAAGGATTCACACAAATTCAAAAAATAAAAAAATAAAAAAAGACATGATACCAATTACTGTACAAAATGATTAAAATGAAGAGTAGAAATAAGAGAAAAATTGGCTAAAGTATAGTGAGTGTGATATATAATTACATAATTCTATTCTAGAAATAAGCTCACATTATATTTTTCTTTTTCTTTTTTTCTCATTTTATTTTTTCTGTTGTAAAGCTTTTGGACTTGCACAAAAATTTTAAATAAATTTTAAAAATTTAAAAAATCTTGAATTTTTGAATTTTTAAATTTGTTAATGTCACTGGATGGCCTATGCAGAAGATTGAGGGTGCTCCTGGGTGAGTGTATTGGCAAAGATGATTGAATACTACTCTGAGGGAGTGATTCAAAGATAAGTCAAAGATAAATTAATATTTCTTTGAGATAATTTTAAGGTGAATAATAATGTAATTTATAGTAACACTACATTTATAGGAATGCATCAATTATGGTTGAATATTAAGGTATTGAGAAAGATGGAAATATGGCAAAATAATTTTCCAGGAGTTTTGTAAAAAATTCATTTAATCCAGAAAGGTATTTTATTTCAAACTCTAGCTTTTATATTTTCCATCTGAACTGCTCCTCAATTCTAAGAGTGATAGTGAAAACATTTTCTATTGAAGATCTCATTCAATTAAACATGCTTTTAGCAGAAATTCAGTGCATAAAAGACTTTTTGTATTGTGAACATTGAGTTTAGAAAAATAAAGCTCATAAAAATGATGGTGGATTTGGTAATATGTTTGTTAGTGGTTGGTGTGTAGATAGGATAAAGTCTCTATTAATTTGTAAGTATTATATAGTTTTATTAATGGATTGTTTTAATCTTTTATTATTCTAATTTTTTTATGTCAACATGCTTCTAAGCCCTTAGAGTTGGCAGAGTATGATTTTTTCATGAAGAAAATAGAGTTATTCTTTAAATTTTTTTATCAAAATGTATCTAATGTTAAGTATTGAGAAGCAGTAAAACTCTGTCAAAAGCTTGTGATTCCTGGATTTGGAGAAAATTTAGATGATCAATAAATTGAACAATTTGCTGGAAATGTTACTTGGACAACAGGCCCAAATGGAAATGTGTTTTCTAATAGTACTCACTGTAGCTGAGACCGTAGAAAGAAAAAAATTGTACTTTTCATTCCTAAAGTCACTGAGAAAAACTCTCTTTATCAATATTATGACTCAAATCAACAACATCAAAAAGGTTTGAGAAATATGGAAACATGGAAAAATAATTTTCCAGAAGTTTTGTAAAAAATTCATTTAATCCAGAATGGTAATTTATTTCAAACTCTAGCTTTTATATTTTCCATCTGAACTGCTCCTCAATTCCAAGAGTGATAGTGAAAACATTTTATATTGAAGATCTCATTTAATTAAACATGCTTTAAGCAGCAATTCAGTTCATCAAAGACTTTTTGTATTGTGAAAATTGAGTTTAGAAAAATAAAGCTCATAAAAATGGTGGTGGATTTGGTAATATGTTTGTGGGTGGTCAGTGTTTTGATAGGAAAAAGTCTCTATTAATTTGTAATTATTATATAGTTTTATTTATGAATAGTTTATATCTTCAATTATTTTAATTACTTTTTTAGGTAAATATGCTTCTAATCCCTTATATTTGGCAGAGTATGATTGTTTCATGAAGCGAATAGAGTTATTCTTCAAATTTTTTTATCAAAATATATCTAATGTTAAGTATCATGAAGCAGTAAAACTCTATCAAAAGCTTGTAATTCCTTGATTTGGAGAAAATTTAGATGATCAATAAATTGAAAAATTTGCTGAAAATGTTACTTGGACAACAGGCCCAAATGGAAATGGGTTTTCTAATAGTACTCACTGTGACTGAGACCGTAGCAAGAAAACATTTGTACTTTTCTTGCCTAAAGTCACTGAGAAAAACTCTCTTTATCAATCTTATGACTCAAACAAACGACTTCAAAAAGGTGGAGAGCTTCATTTTCCTGAATCAGCTTGAAAAATAGACATTGAGGCCACTAATGGCATCACAGAAATTATATGGCCAGCTTTCACTGGATGACCTACCCACAAGGTCGAGGGTGTTCCTGGAAGTGAGATAGAGGGAGGAGTTTAGAAACTTCTTCAAGGCACAGAGGAAATGTTTGAGGAAGTGATTCGAAGATGACTCGAAGAAAGAGCTACTGCTTAGAGATATGTTCAAGAAGAATTCTAATATAATTTAAAGGTAATATTAACATTCTTAAGATCTCACAAAGGGTTGGAAACTCAATAATCAAAGATTTAGGATTTAGAAATTATTACTGAGAAAATAAGGAAAGATACAATAATAATGATTTAACCTAAAGCTTTTACCACTATTAACTATATATAAATTTTATAATTTAATTCTAAAGAATGTTGAACCAAAACCAACCCCTTTTATATCCTTTACTCCTCCTTGCATTGACCTCATGCCCATCCACTATTCCGCACACCACAGACCATTAAAAAATACACCAATTACACCTGGACCCTCCTCACTAACATTGTCAACCCTTTAATACTCCACTAACCATTTCGTCCATGCTCACTACCCCTTTTAATAATTCACAGACACTTAATAAACCTTTTAGCGTACTACTACATTGACTATTGCACTGTGCATTGCTTATTGAGGAAAAGACTAAGACACACTATTTAGAGATTGACTAATTTATATTTAGATTTTATACTAGCGCAGCTGAATAGTGAGTACACAAAGGAAAGTTGCAGTTGCTATGAAGAATTGCTTTCTGCGCTTCGAGTATGGATATAGACCCCTGTATTACTGATTTAATGAGCTGCTTTTACCTCAAGTGTCACGTGGCGCATGACAGATGCCCAGGTATAAAAACGCGAGCTCTGTTAAGAGTGAGACATATACTTCCCACACTATTTTCCCTTTATTGAATTCTTGATTTATTATTATTATGTCAGTTTTCCCGACTCCAACTCCCACACCTCCTCACCCCAAAGCGGATGGTGGGCTCGTTACCTGACAGTACTCCCAAGCATGCACGGCTACTCGAGGTCCTCGCCAAAAATGCGAGTTTTGCCGATGGAGATGAGTGGCGTGTGATGCCTTGTCTAAAAACTCTGACATTGAACGAAGATTTACCAAGACCAAATATTGGGTAATACCAAAGACCAAAGAGGTGGTTGAAGATATATGGGATGTGTCAATTGGGGATGATCAGTCAGAAGCAGTTGAGGAGGAAGTTGAGGACATCATGGCAACCTTGGTAACCCAAGCCACAGATAAAAAACAAAGGGTAGAAGAGGAGGTGGATAAATTGGTGGAGGAAGAGGAGGAGGAAGTCCCCATATTAAGGTGGACGCCAAAGAAGCGGCGAATGGTCATAGAAGATTACAAAGAAGAAAAAGAAGTGACAGTGGAAGTCACATCAAAGTTATTTCTAGAGGCTTATCCAATGTTTGAAATAAGTTTGCTTTCATTTTATTTTATTTTAATTTTTTTTTTCAAAGAAAAGAATTTTACTGATGACCGTATGTCTTAGAATTCAGATGTCATTGTGGAAGCCCCTATGGTGGAAACCTCGAGTGTGGGAGTTCCTTTTGTGGAAACCACTGCTGTGGAAGTGGCGCCGTCGATCCCTACTGAAGAAAATTTACCAGTGATTTCCACGAGGGAGGATAATGAAGAAACTCTTGACCAGGTATGGTCGAAAAAACCTTGCCCAGGTCGGCAAGCTAGGTTTATTGAAGGGTTCAGTGTCGATATCAACAAGATTATCAATGCTGCCTCCTTTGACGTGGCTGAAGAATTGTTGGAGATTGGGGAAGTGGTACGGTAGGAGAGGGGGAGGTTTTTGAGAAATGTAGGAAGGAAATAAGGGTGATTTTGGAGAAGATGAAGAAATTAATTAGAGAGAAAATAAAGGAGAAAATTTAAAATTGAAGAAAAAGGAAAAGAAAGAAAGCAATTGTGTATTTATTTATTTTTATTTTGTTGTTTTAATTTATAATTTTGATATATTTTATAAGATTTTGAGAAAAGAAAAGAAAAAAAGGAAGAAAGAAAAGATTTTGAATAAAATTTTGTTGTAAATTTTGAAAGAAGAAAAAATATTTAATTGAAGGAATTTTAATATAAATTTTGAAAAGAAAAAAGAAATAGTGGATTCAAATAATTTTGTTTGAAATGAAGATTTAATGAGAGAAAGAAAAAAAAAATTATTTGTGAAATTTTGTTTATTGAGTTTTGGTTATTTGAAAAGAAAGAAAGAAAAGAAGAGAAGAAATAATTTTTTAAAAAGAATTTGAAAGAAAGAAGTAATTTGCTCAAAGAAATTTTAAAAGAGAGATTTAGAGGTTGAAGTGAAATTCGAGAAAGATTTTCGTGTTGCGTTCATGAAAAATTTAGACAGTTAGAGGAAAATAATTTTTTAAGAAAAGAATGGATATAGAAAATTGAAAAGAAAAGAAATTTTGAAGAAATTTTAAAAGGTTTTAATGAAATTTGTTTTGTTTTGATTTTTATTCTATTTTACTTTAATTTAATATAATTTTATTTATTTTAAAGAAGGTTGAAAAACTTTTGAAAGAAAAAAGTAGAAAGAAGAAAAGAAAACAAATAATAAGGAAATTTTAGAAGAGAAGAAGTTTTAAAATTTTGAGAAAAGAAAAAGAAAAAGAAAAGAGAAAGAAAATAAAAATAAAAGAGAGTTATAAGGTTTTGGTTTTAAAGGATATTTAAAATGAAAAGATTTTAGGAGTTCAGGGGCGTTAGAAACATTGATGGCTGGTTCCCAGAATGTTTTGTCAGAGTCATTGAGGAAGCCTTCCCATTCCACAAGGTATTGAAGTTTCCCCTTGCGCATTCTTGAATCAATGATACGGCTTACTTCCCACTCTAGATGGGCTTCTACTTTGACTGGTTCCGGAGGAGGTTGGTTCCTGCCCAGGTATGTTTTTTGAGCCAGTTCCAGGAGAGATATGTGAAAAACAGGGTGAATAGCCTGCCATTTAGTAGGTACCTTGAGTCGAAATGCAGTTTTAGAGACTTCAGAGTCTATTTCTAATTATCCAAAGCGTTTTTCAGCCAGTTTCTTTGATGGTTGAGTTGTTTGAATGTTTCATGAGTTGAGCCATACTTTGTCGCCTGGTTTAAAAGAAGGAGCAGATTGTTGATGTTTGTTGGCCTGTTCCTTGTACCTTTGAATTTCTAATTTCAAATTTGATTTAAGTTCCTCTTGGAGTCGTGATATGGTTTGAAGATAATGTTCAGAAGGATGACTAGTTCCTACTTGGATTGAGTTGAATTGAGGATGTCTTCCATAAACAGTTTTGAAAGGAGATTGTTGTGTAAAAGAATGAGTCAAGTTATTATAAGCAAATTCAGCCAATGGTAACCATGTGGTCCAATTGTCTTGTAGGTAACTGACATACATTCAAAGGTATTTTTTGAGGATTTGGTTGACCCTTTCCATTTGCCCATTGGTTTCAGGATGATAGGCCGTGGAGAGATTCCTTGTGATATTGAGTTGTCAACACAGTTGAGTCCAGAATGTGGATACAAACAACAAGCCTCTATCTGAAATAATATCATTAGGTAATCCATTTTTGGAAAATACATATTCTAGAAACAATTTTGAAAAATCTTCTGCTGTAGCAGTAGTAGTGGTTTTAATAAAAATAGACATTTTTGAAAATCTATCTACTATTACTAATATAGCATCAAAATTATTAGAAAGAGGAAGTTGAGAAATAAAATCCATTGATAAAGATTCCCAAGGTTTAGAGGGAATAGGAAGCGGTTGAAGCAACCCATGATTCTGGTGACAGGTAGCCTTATTCCTATTACATTCGTAACAAGCTCTTATGTAGGCCCTGATTTCTCTGGCCATTCCTGGCCAGAAGAAATCCCTCGCTATTAACTGGTAGGTTTTATCAACCCCAAAATGACCAGCTAATGGAGAGTCATGTTGACTATTGAAAATCCATAATTTTATTTTATTGTTGTTGGGTATGACTACTCTACCTTTGAAAACTAATAGACCTGATTCAGTACTAAATCTTTTGGCCCCTTGCTTTGAGAGTATTTTGTCTTTTAACCCTAAACAATAATTGTCCTTTGACTGAGCTTGGAGGATGTTGGATAGTGGATTTTGAAAAGATTGAATTTTCATCGAATTAAGTTGATGAGTCATTAACATTGATTCATTGAAAATTTATTTCACATTTTCTGGGTTCTTGTCAGAAAATGTGTCCCCCCACTGTGGGTAAAAGTTGTCCCAACGTGACAGGATATCTGGGACAATGCAGTTCTTACCTGGGAGATAGGAAAGAAAAAAAGGAAATTCACACGGAAATTCAGCCCACCTGGCTTGACGCCTGGTTAACACTTGGGAAGACATAAAGTATTTTAAAGCATTATGGTCTGTTAGAATTTGAAAAGGACTATCTAAGCTGAGAAGAAAAGAGCGCCATTTTTAAGACAATGAATAATAGCTAAAAGCTTTTTGTCATGAATTTCATAATTTAATTCTACTTCAATGAGCTTGCATGACTCAAATGAAACAGGATGAAACAATTTTGTTTCAGGATTCAATTGAGAAATGACCCCTGCAATAGCATAATACCTTGCATCAGTCTCGATTAGTGTCAAAGCAGAAGGATCAAAGTGTTGAAGAATTGGAGCTGTGGTGAATGCAGTCTTCAATGCTTTGAATTCCTTTCGTGCTGTAGAAGTAAAAACAAAAGTAATATCTTTTCTAAGAAGAGAAGTAAGATTGGAAATAGTTTAAGAGTAATCTTTAATAAAGCTTCTATAGAAATTTGCAAAACCCAAAAATCCTTGGAGGGATTTAACGGTTTTGGGCTCAGGCCATTCCAGGACTTTTTTGGACCTTTTTGTTGTCCATTACTAAACCATCAGTTGATAAGGTAAAACCCAAGAAATCAATTGATTTAAGATGGAATTCACATTTATTGTGCTTGGCGTAGAGACCGTGATCTCGAAGTTGATTTATAACCTGTCGAACATGATGAATATGTTCATCTTGTGTCTTCAAGAAAATTAAAATATCATCTAAATAGACGACAACAAATTTTTTGACAACATCTTGAAAGATGTCATTGACAAAGGTTTGAAAAGTAGATGGTGCGTTACACAATCCAAAAGGCATAACTAAATATTCAAAGCTACCAAATCTAGTGCCCATTGCAGTCAGTGGTTCATGACCTTCCACAATGCGAATAAGATCGTAAGCGCCTCTAAGATCAATTTTAGAAAAAAAATTAGCACCATTGAAAAGGGTAAGAAGCAATGACATAGGAGGAACAGGATATGCATTCTTCTTAGTGACTGTGTTGAGCTTTCTATAGTCAACACACATCCTAAGGCTACCATCCTTTTTCTTTACAAAAAGAACAGGGGAGCCGGTTGGAGATTTACTGGCTCAGATGAAACCTTTGGCTACATTCTCTGCAATGTAGTCTCAAAGAGCTTGAGATTTGTCCTTTGAAAAAGAATAGACGGGACCTTCCGGAGGTACTGGACCTATTAACTCTATTTGATGCTTGTAGGATCAATGAGGTGGTAACTTATCTGCCTTGCGGATTGAGAAAAAATTGAGGAAATCATGATAGATTTCCGGTAGAGTTGATTTAATGGCTTCAACATTGATTTGGTTGTCCTCATCATCTTTGAGAGAATCTGTCGAGAGAAGACCATAATTGAGAGAGCATAATTCAATTACTTCAAGGCAATTTGAATCCTCTTTGAGTGAAGTCATTGAGCTAGAAGGGTTAGCCAATTGCTCATTTAGAGAAAAATCAGATGCTTGAAAATCATCTGGAAGAGATTTGTCCTCTAGCAGGACATTGTCATGCGGGTTGTTTAACTCCCTATTGACCTGCATTGAAGAATCAGAAATATACTTAGTGCGTGGAGTGATCAATCCCTGGGACCAATCAATTTCAGGATTCCAATGCGTTAAAAAGTCATGGCGAAGAATGGTATCGTCCATCCTTGGGGCATCCAAGACTGACAATTCCCACTCAAAGGAGGGAAAGTTCGGAAAGTTGAAAACCCATAAAACTTTCTTAATTACCCAATATTTGGGTTCCTCTGATTTGACCAAGTAAATTGGAGTTTGATCGATATCTGTAAATGTCAGTTGTAACTTCTCGGCAAAATATAAACTAACAAAAGAAATTGAAGCTCCAGAGTCTATAAGACAACTGAAGGGGATATCCTCCTTAAAAAGAATGAATCTAAAGCGGTTTAAGGCAACTCCAGTCCTTAAGACATGGAGGTTCTGTGCACTGGGCAAGATATGATAGTTTACTTTGCACACAAGTAAACTATCTACTAGTTTTTTGACTTGGAACTAGTACCTTCTCTCTCCTTTAACTTTACACAATCTTCCAGCTTGTGCTTACCCCCACAATACATACAAAACCCATTATCTGCTCATCTCTTCCTCTCAGCTTCTTTAAGTTCCCCTTTTTGATCCAGTTCTTTGCTGATATCACCTGGGGTCAAGCTTTTTGGTCAAGGTTTGTCCTTTCCCTTATTGGGTTTGGATTGAGTTGTCCGTGGGTGTGAAGAAGGTCCTGACTTAAAATTTACGCCTTGAGATTTGTTGGCATATCGACGATGTTGTAGTTGTCCTTGGTAAACACTGTTGATTTTGAGGGTTGGATCCAGCAAATCTGTTAAATTAGTCATCTTCTGACCATGAAGATTTAATTGATACAGAATCCTCAAAGGAAGTCCTTTTTTGAAATGATACTTGAGGGCAGCATCATTCCAACCTACTGGAGTTTGAAGTGCTCTGAAGTTCAAAATATATTCAGAGGCTTTACCATTATCACTCATGCAAAGAAAATCAAGTTCAATTTCGGCGTTGTCATTTTCATTAGTGTCACCAAACAACGTGAAGAGTTGGTCCTCAAACTTTTCCCAGTTAATAATAAGTAAGTGAGTTTCTGTCAAAGATAGCATGAGAAGATAAGGTTCAAACCATCTTGCTGCTTTTCTGGCTAGGAATGAAGAAGCGTAAACAACCTTCAATTGGTTGTTATTGAAGGTTCGAGGGTCATTGTGGAACAGGAGCTTGCAGGTTTGCAAGAAGGGCCGCAATCTGTCTGGATGTTATCCATCAAATTTATCAGGAGATTTCATGGAAGTAGTTTTGAATTTAGATCCCTCAGAAGACATTGGATTGGAAAGGGTTTTCATGAAAAGTCTCATGAAGTCCTCCAGCAAATTAGATGGTCCAGGTTCCAAAGGTTGACCAGAAGGGTGAGTAGCAGGGGCAGATGGTGCCTCGTGCATTGTATCCTCTCCTTCTTCATCATCACTAGAATCATCATAATCTTGTGGGATGTCTTCTACAGATTGGACTGAATATTTCCATTCCCTAAGGTTGAGAGGTTCCAAGGAGTGAGTGCGGGAAACAGGCTGTGTGGCTGTTGACCTGCCTCTGGCGCGAGCTCTAGTAGTAGCGCCCATAGGAGGAGTGCGTTAAACAGGTGCCATTTTATGAGTTTGGAAAAAACCTGATAAGGGACATAGTAGTGAAAAAAATGAAAAATACGGAGAATTAAATTATACTGTCACCGGACGACCTATGCACAAGGTCGAGGGTGTTCCTGGAAGTGAGATGGAGGGAGGAGTTCAGAAACTTCTTCAAGGAAGTGATTCAAAGATGACTCAAAGAAAGTGCTACTGCTTTGAGATATTTTTGAGTAGAATTCTAATATAATTTAAAGGTAATATTAAAATTCTTAAGATCTCACAAAGGGTTGGAAACTCAATAATCAAAGATTTAGGATTTAGAAATGATTACTGAGAAAATAAGGAAAGATACAATAATAATGATTTAAACTAAAGCTTTTACCACTATTAACTATATATACATTTTATAATTTAATTCTAAAATGTGTCGAACCAAACCCAACCCCTTTTATATCCTTTACTCCTCCTTGCATTGACCTCATACCCATCCACTATTTCGCACACCACAGACCATTAAAAAATACACCCGTTACACCTGGACCCTCCTCACTAACATCTGTCAACCCTTTAATCCTCCACTAACCATTCCGTCCATGCTCACTACCCCTTTAAATAATTCACAGACACTTAATAAGACTTTTACTGTACTACTACATTGACTATTGCGCTGTGAGTCGCTTATTGAGGAAAAGACTAAGACACACTATTGAGAGATTGACTAATTTAGATTTAGAGTTTATACTAGCGCAGTTGAATAGTGAGTACACAAAGGAAAGTTGCATTTTCTATGTAGAATTGCTTTCTGCACTTTGAGTGTGGATTTATACCTCTGTATTATTGATTTAATGAGCTGCTTTTGCCTCAAGTGTCACGTGGCGCGTGAAACCCGCAAACTTACTCAATAATTTTAGTTCACAATGTTTTGAAATTGGTGGATTCACTTGCCTTGGCTCTTCTATTCAAATTAGTAAAAGAATTTTCAATACATTTAAAAAACTCCAATATTTTGAAATAGATATTTTTGAGTACTTAGATATAAATAATGATTTAGAAAGATGTAAATTTTGTATCATGAAACCTTCTAAGTACAATGAAAAGACTGATTTAACAAAAAAAAAGTTAGTGAATTACTATATATTCAATGTTACTAAAGACATTGAAAATTTAAGTACAAATAAAGATTCTGATATACATGTTAAATAAAAAAGTAAAAGACTATTAAGTAGTGATAAGTAAAAATGTTATTGTATTGTATAGGTACAGTTTTAGTTTAGTGGAAGAATGATATATTTACACACTTCCATAAAAAATTTTTAAGAAGCTGATGATTATGTATAAACTAGTGAAAACCCTAAAACAATAAAAGTATCAAGAAAAATAGATGTAAAAATTGAAAAATCATAATACAATATAAAATTATCATTTCTACAAGTAAAATATAATATGGTATACTAAAATATAAGACACAAAAAATAGCTTTGTAGCTTGCTTAATTATTGCAAATGGAAACTAAAAACATACAGTATCTTACAAATCCTTCCTAAAAGATCATTTTTATCATCATAAATAGATCTGTACTACTAATATTATTTTTAAAAATATTAAAAATTTGCTAATTTTTTCAATAAGTTTATTCTTATTGATATATAAAGTAAAACCATGTATTATTTTATTTTTATTTAAGTGAAAGTAAAAATAAAAAATAAATTAATGGAAAATTATATTTTAATTTCTTTTCTTTGATTCATTCATTATTTACATTCATATCTAACTTTAATTAATCTAGTGGAATTTCACAATCCTAAATTAACTGAAATTTGTACTCTAGTGTAACTTGTGATTTTTTTTTGATAAATTGAATATTTTTCATCATCTAAATACAGATAGATAACTGAAGGAAGTGCATTTTTTTAGAGCCTAAGTTTTTTGCCAAGATATTAAAATTACTTTCTTCAATAGCGTAAATGTAAAAAAAAAATTCATTACTAATTTTTCCCCTTATAAAAAATATATATATATTTTCTCCTACATTAAGTTTTTTGAAAATTGTCTTATATTTTTTTATTCCAAGGAACAATAAGAAATTTCTATTAATAAGGGCTCAATATCAATTTTAGTCTAGAAAATTTAAAATTATGTGCAAATATTTTTGCAGAGTTATACTTTTATTAATAAAATTTTTAAAAAAGACTTAAATAGTATGCTTTTTTATATATTTGTGGAAATAAAAGTGATAATTGAAATAATAATCCAGACCTAGTATACTATGTATAATTTAAGATATTTCTAATAATATCAAACCTGACCTCCCAACATTAAATGGATCCAGATATAAAATTGAATATTATGGTATGTTAAGTGTTGTGGCTAAACCATTGCTCAAATTTGGTCCAACTGATGCTCAAATTGAATATGAAGCTCTGCTCAATAAGGGATAGATTGAGGCTCAATTTAGTGCCAAATTTTTTTCAAACTTTTTTCATCTAATTTAAAAACAGTTTCCTAACACTTTCACAACATTTCCCCAATGTTTTCCTAACCTCTTCCTGAAAGTTTCAAAGAGAGGGAACTGCTAGAAGTTCAACCCCTCATTTTCCCTGGTGAATAGCCCTAATTAAGACAAATTGAACTGTCAAAGTGCATTTATAATATTATTAAATTTATAGTGCATATAGTCAACGTTTAAGTGATTTAAAGCATATTTCTTATTTTTCACATAAAATAATGAAAACAACATCTTTAAGTGTGCTTAAAAATTATTTAGCCTTACATTTAAGGTTCTTAAGATTACCTTAACATATTCTAACTTAATATTAAGTACATAAGACTTATAAAAGATGGATATATGTGTTTATTTAAGGTGTTATAATGGCATATTTTGTATTTTTTTATAAATTTACTTAAGTATACTATTTGTGTACTCTAATTTATTGCTCCCATGTATAGTCCATGTTTTTAAAATAGCTTATAAGTACTTTTTACTCACTCATGGGGATTTATAGGATGACAAATGTGCTGATGGTAAAGAACAGATATACCCTTCCCTTGACTAGTGATGTCAGCCAGGCTACTAGACTTATCTAGTAAAATAATTATTTATTTTACTGAGATGAAGCCACACTTTTTTATTTCCTATTATTTATTAATTATTTTACATTTACTTATGTATTACTTACAATAAACCAACTAAGTACAATAAGTAAATTTAGTAATTATATATAATTAATAATAATGTCCCTTATATTTTTACTCCCTAACACCGTGCTCAATAACAGGATGAAAAGGAGTGAAATTATACTAAAATACTAAAGACTAAAAAATTCAAATTTCTTTATTAAGAAATTTTAAATTCTATTAATATAAAATTTGAATTCAAAATGTTTACATTAAGTACTCTAAAACTATAATGAGATACCTTTTGTTGACACATCATTTTAGTATACCTTTGTTATGTGCACATTTTTATTTTTGGAATGGTTTTTATCTCACACTCCCTTATGGATAGTTGTTAACACTATGTGTTATCTCTCTCCTTTTTCTTTTAAAAGGACTTCTCTTTTGTGTTGTTTTCATCATTCATTGCTTACTATTTTTATAAAACATTTATTATATAAACTACTTATTACTATTTTAAATATTTTTAGTATTTACATTACCGTAACTCTAAATCATTAATCATAATAATATTTATAAAATTCTACCTCTTATTATTTGAGTAAAAGAACTTATAAGGTAAAAATATTTACTTGACTTTGAGAATTCCAAATCAATTGTCAAAAACCATAAATCTCCATGGAAAATCTTCTAGACTCACAGGAGTCCCCCAATAGTTGGGGGCCTTTCTGAATTGTTGATGGTGCATTGTTATCTTGAAGCCGACAACCAAGGGACTTTTCGACATCAAGGTACCTGTAAGGACAATTTGACAATGAAAACAACAAACATCAAAGACCATGTGACTTATTTTTTTTCTGCGACCAGGAATCAAACCATGCTCCAAAACTTAGGTTCATATATTGTAAATATCCATATATATTTGTGGTAATTATATTAATTACTATTTGTGGGTCACTTTTCATGTTTCATTGTCTACATATATCTTTTTACTCAGCACTCTGTAAGTGGCATTAACTTTCTCATTTTAAAGGGGGAGGTTCCTGGTAAATAAAATATTTTTTTTCCTAGTTGACCAAGATAGAACTGTATTTTACTTAGTCCTTAAATTAATATAAAAAATTATATTAATTTATTTATATTTTTTTTAATTATTTCAGTTGACCTCTGTACTGATAATTAAAAAAATTAGATTATTGCTTCAGTTGACAAATTGTCCTGGAAGTGAAATAATAATATTTTAAAATAATTGAATTTATTATATTAGAATTATTTCAGCTGACAATAAGTTCTGGTAATTAAATGATTTCAGTTGACATTAAGTCCTCGTAATTAAAATTATTTTCAGTTGACATTAAGTCCTGGTAATTAAATTCTTCAGTTGACTTTAGTCCTGATAATTATCAACTTTTACATTACTAATTACTAAATTATTTTATTACTTCAGTTGATTTATTTTAATCCTGGTTATAAAATTACTCTAAATTAATTAATAAAATTTTGATTATTATTTCAGTTGATTCTTTGTCCTGAAAAAAGATTATACTCTTATTATTCCAGTTGATTACAAAATCCTGATAATTACTTATATATTAATTTTTTTCCTTATTTTTCTTTAAATAAAGTGAAAATAATAACTGATTTAATATTTCTTTCTCTCAGTTCAGTTTAAATACAACTATGACTGACAAAGTTGCTTCTGCTGGCCGTGATGAGGAACTAGATTTAATTAATTATGATGAAGCTTCTTCTGTAAGTTCTCCTTTGAATACAAAACTGGCTCAAATTAATCAATTACTGGACCAATCAGGACATGGAGATGCAAGAGATAGAGATATTAGTGGAGACAACTGCTCAGGAACAAAAGCCTTCAAGAAACCTCTCAGAAGAGCTTCCAAAAGGCTTCAAGATAAAAATGATGCCCTTGAATCAACAAGTCAGTAATCTCTCCACACACATCAAGGAGTTGAGGTCAGAAAATCTCAGTTTGAGGTCAAGAACTGACTCTCTAGAAGACAAGGTAAGAAAAATAGAATCCTTTCTTCAAGAGAAAAAGAAAACTCACCATCCCCCAAAAGGCCTTCCACATTTGGCTCCCCAGCAACAAGAAAAGGTTGAAGTCTCAAAGTGGCAGTGGGATTGGCTGAATGGCTAGTGGGATTATCTGTCCCAACAACAACAACAACAACAACAACAAGTAACTCAGGCAGGTCCTTCAAGAACCAACCAGCTCAACTCCCCAACTCCTCACCCTTATCATGGAGGAAGAAAGAGAAAAAACAATCACATTCAATTCTTTCCCAAACCATGGTAAGCCCCTCTATTAAATCTCAAGTACCATTTCTTGTTTCTGATTCAGTTCCTTCAGGTAATTCTGGAAGAGGAGATGAGACTGTGAGACCAGTAGAGGCTGGTAGTAGTAGATAAACTGCTCAATATTTTAATGTATCTAATCCTTTGGTTTTGATTGCTGCTTCAATGATAAATCCTGATATGGCTTTTATTGATGAGACACTTGAACCTGAGTTTTATTAGAATCTGTAAAGTTATTTTGTTTCCCTATTGAGAAATACTCCAGATGTAGCTAAAATTAATGATGAATATTTGAGGGATATTATTTCTAAACAAAATAATATAATGAACATGCAATTAACTCAGAAATTTAATAGTTTGTTAGCTGAACAGGGTTATCAAGCGTTGAGGAGTGAATTACAGAGAGTTTCTGATGATTTGTTTCATTACAAAGTAACTCATGAAAAGAAAGTTTCTTTATGGAAAAATATTGAGAATGATTTGTCTAAATTAAAAGATACTGTGTCCATCTGTTGCCAGGAGCAAGAGATACATAATTTGAACTTCAAAAGATTGAGTGATCATTATTCATCTTTACAAAATAAGAACCAGTTATATTTTGCAACCATCAAAGAGAGTTTATCTATTATTCCAAGAGTGAAGACTAGGCTAACAACCATTGAAGAGAAACTAAATTCATTGTTACATGATCAAAAGTTTTCTGACATTTCTTTGAGAGAACATGTGCTGCAGGATACCCCAATTTTACCTGTTCCTAGTTTATCCGAAGTAAAATTAGTTCCAGAAATACCTGTTGATATTACTTATTTTTTATCAAAAATTGATGATGTACCTGGATCATCTACAAAAGGAATAAACAATGAAATTACTGCCCAATTGGAGAAGTTACAGCTCCTTCTCACTAAGAAACAAGCTTGTAATAAGGAGACTACTTCAAATTAAAAGAATTGGCCAAAACTTGACCAATATACAAAATTTGATGGTGACTCTTCCTCTGATTGGAAGCAGTTCATTTGCAGGATTGATAACTTAAAAAATTCTTACAAACTCCCAGATTAGGAAATTATGTCAAAATTAATTTCTTTATTTACCAATGTTGCCCTAATGTGGTATGAATCTTTTCTCTTGGATATAAGTGACTACTCATGGGAATATTTGAAAAGATTAATTAAAGCACAATTTGGTGGTTCCAAGTTTAGGATAGCTCAACAAAGGAAGTATGAAGAAACTATATATAGCTCTTCTACTAAAAAACCCATTGAGTTCCTGATGAAATTTATTAAAATCTTGAGGGCTATGGACCCAAATATGGAGTTTGAATTATGGAAGGACAGAATCCTCTATAAATTACCTATGTCTTTGAGAGACTTGATAGTTTCTAGGACTGAGTTCTCAAGAGAACCTTCTTCTTTCATTAATACTTGTAATGAGATCCTTCTAAACAAAAAGTATGATTCTAGAAAATTCATTCCTAGAACTCCATTAGAGAAACCCCCCAGTTACCAAAATAAACCTCTGGAAAAGGTTGGTAAACCTTCTTCCCCTGTTGCACCCAAAACTTATGCAACAAACACTTGCTTTAAATGCAAAAAGCCTTGGCAGAAAGGCTATTTTTGTGACAAGAAGATTAATCTTGTTGAGAAGACAGAGGAATATGTTGATGACACAATAGCACTGGATGATACTTCAAGTGATTGTTCCAGCAATATTTCATATGAATGTCATCAGGAAATTTTGATGCTGGAAGAGGATATTCATTATTTGAATAATATTAATATTGAGAATAATGATTTATCTACAGTAGAGGATGCTGAGATCATGAAATACCTTGAGGAAAGTTCAATTATTATTTCCCTTGTCAAGGCACCAGTCTTGATCAATGGAAAAAACATTGAGGTGGTCATAGATTCTGGAGCTGGAGGAAGTGTAGTATCTGAAAAAGCACTTGCTTCAGCGGACCAAAATTATAAATCAAAACTTATGCCTATCATTTCTGAGAATTGGAGAGGTTATGGCTCTGTTTTGTCCCCCATTTGTAAATACAAAGTCACAGTATTTTTCAAATTTAACCATGGTTTTGTAAGAGCTATATGTGATTTTGTTGTCATGAAAAATGAAAACTTGAGTAGTTGTTTCATTGTTGGAATTGAAATTTTAACCAAATATGGCATAAAATTAGATCCTGCAAATCAATGCTTCACAATGGGGATGAATGTGAAAAAAAATTTAAAATTTCCTCCCCCAAGAAATTATTAACACCAGGATTGAACACATGTCATTCTGTTGTTCAATATAAAGGAAAATATACAAGAGAAATGCCTGCACTTATGTCTGAAATTGACAATGCTTCTTTTGGAGAACAACTTTCTGGTGAGGAAAAAGATTCCATCATTAAATTGATAAAATCTTTTCCTATGGCCTTTGCTCATGGGTCACATGAATTAGGATTGATAAAAGAAGAAATGAATATTTCATTATCTTTCCCTTTAAATGAAAGACCACTAACTTAAAGAAGAAGCCTTATTCTGCTTCTCCAACAAATCGAAAATATATTGAAGACAATATCTTTACCCTTTTAAAAATGAATATTATTGAAAAGGTAGCTGAAAAACCTAAATATTGTGTTATCTTACCTGTCCTAATTTCTTATGAGAAAGATAAATCCAGGTTATGTGGTAACTATAGAGAATTTAATACTTATACTGTTGATGATATCTATCCTTTACCTAGAATTAGCTCTATACATGCTACCCTACAGGGTGCTAAATATATCAGCTATTTGGATGGTAACAAGGGATATCACCAGATACCTGTTGAGAAGAATTCTCAGAATTTTCTGATGATTGCTACTCATATGGGTATTTATAAGTATGTTAGGATGCCATTTGGCCCTAAAAATGCCCCTTAATTTTTTAAAAAAGTTATGGATAACACATTCCATCAAGAAATAATTGAAGGATGGCTGATGGCTTATATTGATGATATAATCATATTCTCTAAAACATTTGAGGACCATATTATTCACCTGTGTAAGGTATTCCATAAAATGGATGAGATAAATATGACACTTGCTTTGAAGAAATGCAAATTTGGTTTCCATTACTTAAAAGTGCTTGGTCAAGTTGTCTCAGGTTTACAGATATGTGTTGACCAAAAAAAAGTGGCAGCCATACAACAGGTGAAGGCTCCTACCACAGTTAGAGAGCACCAGAGTTTTTTGGGAATGTGTGGATACTATAGAGAGTATATTAAAAATTACCAAGTAATAGCATTACCCTTTACCCAATTGACTAGGAAAGATGTTGCTTTTGTCTGTAATAGTGTAAGACAAAGAGATTTTGACACTATGAAACATTTTTTGATTTCAGCGCCAATTCTTGATTTACCTGACTTTAATAAACCAGTTGTTTTATACACTGATGCCAGTTTTATTGGTCTTGGTGCTGCCCTTCATCAGAAACAAGTGATGAATGATAAAGTATCAGAAGTAGTAATTTTTTATATTTCAAGAACCTTTAGAAATAGTGAATTGAAATATGGTGCCACTCAACTAGAGTGTTTGGCAGTAGTGTGGGATGTAGAGAAGCTACATTATTATCTGGATGACCAGAAATTTGAACTAGTCACTGACTGAAGTACAGTTAAATCCCTCTTAAATTTGAAAACACCTAACAGATATATGTTCAGATGGCAGCTAGCTGTTCAAGAATACAGAGGGAGAATGAAAATACTTCATAGGGCTGGTATTGTTCACTCAAATGTAGATATGTTATCAAAATTACCTTTGCTTAATGATGACTCAAATCCTGCATATTTTCCTGAAGATGAGATAGTTCATATTCATGGAATATATGTGGTTGATATGGAGGAAGAGCTATTAAAGCTTATTCTGGATTCATATGATAAGGACACTGACTTAAAAAAGTTATGTACAATATTAAATGATCCAAAGAATGCTACAATACAAGAATTAATTAAAACCCTTCAACCAAAGTACAAGAAGGCTTTGGAAAAAGGTAAATTCTCAATTTATGAAGGATATCTATATTATAGAAGAAAGTTGAGTAATGTTATTGTTATTTCTCCTTCTATAAAAGAGATCATCTTGAAAATTTGTCATGATGACATATTGGCTGGACATTGTGATCTTGAAAGAACAATGATCAGAATAAAAAACACTGCTTGGTGGGTGAATATGTCTGAAGACACCAAATTATATGTTGAATCCTGTGATTCTTGCCAAAAATCAAAAAGATTGACTGGTAAAAGAGCTGCATTAATGTAACATATTGAACCTCCTGATGCACCATGGCAGATTACAAACATGGACTTTGTAACAGGATTGCCCATTGCTGAGAAAGACAGTTATAACTCTTTTTGGGTTATTTTGGACAGATTCACAAAAATTTGTTAAATTATCCCTACTCACAAGGTGTCACGCGCCACGTGACACTCGAGGCAAAAGTAGCTCATTAAATCAATACTAAAGGGCTCAAATCCATACTCGAAGCGCAGAAAGCAACTCTCCATAGCAACTGCAACTTTCCTTTGTGTACTCGCTATTCAATCTAGCTAGTCTAAACTCTAAATCTAAATTAGTCAATTTCTCAATAGTGTGTCTTAGTCTTTTTAACAAATAAGCAACGCACAGCGCAATAACCAATATAATAGTACATTAAAAGGTTTATGAAATGTCTGTGGGCTATTAAGGGGTAGTGAGCATGGACGGAATGGTTAGTGAAGGATTAAGGGGTTAACGGATGTTAGTAAGGAGGGTCCAGGTGTAATGGATATATTTTAAATGGTTTGTGGTGTGCGGAATAGTGGATGAGTATGAGGTCAATGCGAGGAGGAGTAAAGGATATAAAAAGGGTTGGGTTTTTTGGTTCGAGATTCCTTAGAATTAAATTATAAAACATATTTATAGTTAATAGTGATAAAACTCTAAAGTGAAAATCATTATTATTGTATCTTTCTTTATTTTCTCAATAATCATTTCTAAATCCTAAATCTTTGATTGTTGAGTTTCCAACCCTTTGTGAGATCTTAAGAATTTTAATATTACCTTTCAATTATATTAGAATCCTTCTCGAACATAACTCGAAGCAGTAGTTCTTCCTTCAAGTCATCTTTGAATCACTTCCTTGAACCATCCCTCTGTGCTTCAAAGAAGTATCTGAACCTTTTATCTCACTTGCAGGAACATCTTTGACCTTGTGCGTAGGTTGTCCGGTGACACAAGGATGTTTCAACTAAAGAATTAGCTTTTTTGTGGTGGTCTCAAATATTTAATACTGCTAGATTTCCTAAAGCCATAATCTCTAATAGAGACCCTAAATTTACTTCTGAATTCTGGATGTTTCTGATGGATGTTTGTGGCTGTGATCTGAAACTTTCTAATTCCCATCACCCCTAAACTGTTGGATTAGCTGAAAGTGTGATTCAGACTTTGGAGGACATGATAAGAAGGTATTGTGCCTTTGGCCTTGAGTACAAAGACAATGACAGATTTACTCATGATTGGGTTACCTTACTTCCTGGTTTGGAATTTGCTTATAATAGCACTGTTCATTCTGTTACTCAGAAAAAGCCTTTTGAGCTCTGGCTTGGATATGTTCCAAATACCCCTGCCCAAATTTTCAATAATAAAATACGTAAATTGGATTTACATCCTGGTGTAAAATCTTTTCTTCAAATGCAACTGTGCAGAAGTCATGCTCAAAAATGTATTGAAAAATCCTTTGAATATGAGAAGAAGAGATGGGACAAATCCCATAAAGAATACAATTTTAAAAAGGGTGATGAAGTACTTATTTCTACAGTTCGCTTCAATTTACAATGTAATAACAAATTGAAAGACACATTTTTAGGTCCATTTGTTGTCAGAAGAACGGTTGGTGATAATGCAGTTGAAGTTATCTTACATGCTCCATATGACAGAAAACATCCTGTTTTTCCAATATATCTTTTTAAACCTTACACATCCAATAGTGATTTATTTCCCAAAAGGAGGGGGAGACCAAAGAAAACCCCTAATGAAATCACTGAGACAGCAGAAATTGATAAGATTCTGAATGACAGAATAGTTACTGCTGAAAAAGGTACAGAATACTTATTGAGATTCAAAAATAAATCTTCTGAATATGATTCTTAGATATCTGGGAAGGAGATATCTAATCTTCCTACCTCGCTAAATAAATATAAAAAGAAAAAATTATAACATTTTTTTATTGTTTTTTTAGAGTGAGGGAGTGTCAGCCAGGCTACTAGATTTATCCAGTAAAATAATTATTTATTTTACTGAGATGAAGCCACGCCTTTTTAATTCCTGTTATAAAAAAATTATTTTATATATACTTATGTATTACTTACAATAAACTAAGTACAATAAGTAAATTTAGTATTTATATAAAATTAATAATAATGTCCCTTATATTTTTACTCCCTAAGACTGTGCTCAATAACAGGATGAAAAGGAGTAGAATTATACTAAAATACAAAAGATTAAGAAATTAAAATTTCTTTATTAAGAAATTTAAAATTCTATTAATATATAATTTTATCTAAAATGATTTACACTAAGTACTCTAAAACTATAATGTGATACCTTTTATTGAAACATCATTTTAGTATACCTTTGTTATGTGCACATTCTTATATTTGGAATGGTTTTTCTCTCACACTCTCTTATGGATAGTTGTTAAATATGTGTGTTATCTCTCTCCTTTTGCCTATAAAAGGCCTACTCTTTTGTGATGTTTTCATCATTCATTACTTACCATTTTTATAAAACATTTATTATATAAACTACTTATTACTATTATTTATATTTTTAGTATTTACATGACTGTAACTCTAAATCATAAATCATAATAATATTTATTAAATTCTACCTCTTATTATTTGAGCAAAATAACTTATAATGTAAAAAATATGTACTTGACTTTGAGAATTCCAAATCCACTTTCCAAAACCGTAAATCACCACGGAAAATCTTCCAGACCAAAAGGAGTCCCCCAATAAGTGAGCTAGTTGAAATTCTTCAAGGTGCAGAGATTCTTACATCTCTAGATCTTAGGGAAGGTTAGAACTACATATTTTTAAAAGAAGGCAATGAACACATAGTGGTTTTCTGAACTAAATTTGGTAATTTTGAATGGTTGGTAATTCCATTTGGTCCATTTAATGTGCCTTTCACTTTAAAACACTTCACCAATAGCATCTTCAGAGACAGAATAGGTATAGATGTAGCTGTGTACCTGGATTACATTTTAATATACCTCAGATCATTAAAGGAGAATCAGATACATGTAAAGGACTGGTTAAAGTACTTGAGGGAGGACTAGCTATTGTTAAATCTAGAGAAATTTTTCTTCTGAGTGAGTGAAATCCCTAACTTTGGTATGATCATTTCAAACAATAAGGTGAAAATGTATCAGGAGAAAGAAAAGGCAGTAAAAGAATGGCCAACCTCAGCATCAGTAAAGGAGCTCCAGTCATTCCTAGGCTTTGCAAATTTTACCACCGTTTAATTGAAAATTACTCTCACATTTTCCAACTATTGCACAACCTCACAAAGAAGGAAGCCAAATTTATCTGGAAAAGTACAAAACAATATGTGTTTGACTACCTGAAGAGAAAATATGTGACAGCCCCTGTTCTCACAATCCCTAATTTATTGGAGCCATTTTTTCTGGAATGTGACTGCTCAGATTTTGCACTATGTGCAGTATTATCTCAATACAGCTCTGAAAATGTCTTGCACCTAATAGCTTATTTGTTACAAACACCAATAGGCGCAAAATTAAACTATGCGATATATGAAAAGAATTTATTAGCACTGGTATAAGTGGTAATCACCTGGTGAAATTTTTTAGAAGGAGTGCCTCACAGGTTACAAGTTATTATATACACAGATCCTAAAAGCCTGGAAAGCTTTATGATCACAAAAAAGCTGACTTGTTGGCAGGCATGCTGCGCAGAACTTCTACTAGCATTAACATTTTTTAAATATTCAGTCCAGGGAAGAAAGGTGTCTAATCTGATGTGCTATCATGAAATCCTAACTTGTGCCCCACACCAGGCCAACTACACACTGTTGGGGTAATTTTGTTGAAGGGGGAACTTGATGAGGGGGTAATCCTAGACAAAATGAAACTGGCAGATGAATATTTGATGGAATGGATAATAAGAGGGCAGGAAAAGGATAGGGGAGTTAAGGAGTTGATGAAGGCACTGTTATCAAAGGAGGTATTGGTAAGGAACGGATTGGAAGAGTATCACCTGGTAGGGGGAAGGCTGTATTGGAATGGAAGGATATTGGTAGCAAATGATGAGGAGCTCAAGAGGCAGGTGTGTTAAAATTAAAGCATGATTCCCCAATGGCAGGAAAAACAGGTCTGCTGAAGACTGTAGAGCTGGTGAATCATAATTTATACTTGAAGTCCATGAAAGCATAATTCCAGCACTATGTAGCCGCATGCAACTCTTGCCCTAAAAACAAGGCTAGTCCAACAACAACACCACTGAAACCACTAAAAATTGCCAAACAGCCATTGAGTGAGCTATCCAACAATCTTATAGTGTAATTTCACAAGTCTCAAGGAAAGAATTCTATCCTCACAGTAGTCGACTGCTGCACCAAGATGGCACACTTCACCCCCACAACTACTAAGGTTACATCAGAGGGTTTTGCAGACTTAATGGTGGCACATGTCTGGAAATTACATGGATTAACTGAAAGTATAGTATCAGATAGTGGAATTACTTTTAACTCTAAGCTGCTGAAAGCAATTTATGAGAAACTTTACATCAAGCCCATCTTGTCAACAGCATGGCATCCACAGATTGATGTGCAATCTGAGATAGTGAATAAGGCGACTGAATAATTTTTGAACCATTTCATTAACTATCAGCAAGATGACTGGGTGAAGATGTTACCACTGGCTGAATTCTCACACAATAACAGGAATGTAATTCTTTTACATCAACTATGGATATCACCCAACATTCTCAATTAGTACCCCATCCATGTTACAAGTACCAGAAGCAGAAGAGCAGATCCAAAGGATATTGAGTATATGTCAAGAACTAGAAGAAGCTCTCAAGTTATCTCAACAGTCAATGAAGCATCATCACAATCAAGGATGGACCCAGAATTGTGCACTACAGTTAGGTGACAAGGAATGATTAAGCTCACACTTCCTTTCCACATTTCACCCAAGCGCTAAATTAGATCGCTAGAAAGTGGGGCCAAAAAAAGTAAAAAACAGGGTATCTGACTCAGCTTATGAACTGGAACTACCAATCTCAATGAGGCAAGTACATCCAGTTTTCAAAATTTCATTTCTCACAAAGCATAAAGAAGTTACAATCCCAGGAAGTCCAGAGGAGCCACCAGCACCAATTCAAGTGGAAAATGAAGAGGATTTTGAGGTGGAAAAGGTTATTTCTAAGAGGGTGTACAGGTGAAGGGTTCAGTATTTAGTGCAATAGAAAGGATATGGGTTTGGGTATGGGTCTTGGGGACTGATGGAAAATTTGGTAAATGCTAAGGAAAAGTTAAAGGAGTTTGAGAAGGAGCACAGGCTGCAGGAGGGGTAAAAGAGGGGGTAATTTTAAGATTTGGTTGAGAGGTGAGGAGGAAAAGCACTATGGGTGCTATGCATTGTGAGAGGTAGAAGAGGGAATATTGCATAAGGGGGTTATATGGGGAAAGAGCTGTGGAGTGCTCCTCATTGGACAACTTATATAGTAATCAAGTTACTTCTTAGTCTTACTGCTGTATCAGAATAGTCAGTCCCATCTCACTGTTGGTAATCCCAACATAGTCAGTCCAGCTAGTCTTACTGCTTAGTAGCATAGTCAGTCCTGTCCCAGGCTAGAGTCAGGGCTAGTAGTAGTCTGCCTTCTTAGGTCTTAACAGGTAGGAAAAAATAATATCCTTATATAAATTTAACTCCTATCACAATGATATTATATTTTAATTCTATAGAGTGTCAAACCAAATCCCCTCCATTATATAGAAAACTCCATCTTGCATTGACCCCTTTAATAAACTTCCCTTAATTTATCACTGACCCTCCAATACAACCCACAGATCCATTAACCTTACTTCTATCCCTACTCACAGACCTTTTTTACCCTTAGACACACAATAACTGTCAGCCTGTATATCCCCAAGACTGAGTAAAAACTACTTATAAGTTATGTTAAACACATGAAATATACATGGGAATAATAAATGAGAGTACACAAACAGTATACATAAGTAAAATTATGATAATAGACAAAAAATGCCATTATAACACCTTATATACACACATATATCCACCTTTTATAAGACTTATGTACTTAATATTAAGTTGAAATATGTTAGGGTAACCTTAAGAACATTCATTATAAGGCTGCATAATTTTTAAGTATACTTAAAGCTGTTATTTTCATTGTTTTATGCAAAAAACAAGAAATGTGCTTTATTTCACTTAAAAGTTGATTATATGTGCTATAAATTTAAGAATCTAAAAAATGTGCTTTGACAGTTCAATTTGTCTCATTTAGGACTATTGATTTGGCTACTTAAATGAATAAAAATAATATTTTTCAAATTTGGTATTTTTTATGCCAGAAATGGCTTCTGTGTACTGGCCACATACTGCCTGCATTTTTCCCATGTGAATAGCTTCATTTTTAGCAAAGTTAGCTTTTTCACACTATAATTACCCCACATTCTACGCCCACTGTGGGGAAACACGCTAAAATAGGGGAGAGGCGCTTATTTAGTGTCCTAGCTTAATTAATAATGCATTGACCCTGTTTATATGCACTAATTTCATTAATAACCTCACTCTTGGCGTCTTATTTCATCACCACACTTAAATTTACCTAAATTTAGTCAAGGATTTACCCATGCAAGGGCCTGCCAAGGACTGCATGTAGTTACCCCACATCTCATGTTCTTTTTTGAGTTTTTGGGTGGTTTATCAGTCAATATTGGTCATTTTTGAATGGGAATTTCACGTAGTATAATTTCAGGATTAGCCCCTCCATTTCTACAGTTAATCCCCCTTATTATTAAGCTATTATTAACCTTAAAAAGTCTCCTTTAGTCTTTTATATTATTGTTTTATACGCATATACTCTCTTTTTGTCTTTTTCTTTAATTTTGATGGATTTCCCTTATTATTACAGGATTTTGATGGTTGTTATTTGTCTAATTATGTCATGGGTTACTAAGGTTGTTGATGGGTAAGACTATTAGTTGTTTTGAGGCGTCATTAACTGTGTATTGGATGGTACATTAAGGAAATAATTGGGGAATTCAGTGTGTATAAAAGGAGGAGGATTTTGGGTCTTGTTTCTACATTCTTTATCATTTACAATTTACCAAATATAACCAAATAAATTACAATACATATCAATTAGTTTTTTTATAAGACTTTTTGAATAGTATCTGAATTATAAAATCTATTTTTCTACCAACTACAAATAGTGTAAGCCATATATAAAAATAGTGAGAATTATATTCCTGAGACCTTTAATTTTGATTATATTTTACTACTTATTGGATTAGTACTACAGTATTCATTCAGGACAATTAAATTCTTCCAGACAACTGACCATTAAAGCTAGTTCACGTCCTTGTACTTGACTTCAGCCTGACAATTGGGGACCTTTCCTCAAGAATTCTGTTATAATCCAGTAAGTAAAAAATTTTCAAAGAAGGTACACATAAATAAAATCCCTATAGAAATATTTGGATAATTACAACAGGTTGGGGTCACTTATATAGTGATTTCAGAAAAAGAAGCCCTGTTATAGAATAAAATTGTGATATTGAATCAACAATTTTACCACTAATTTAACATATAATTGTTATTAGTGGGTCTGTCAATAGACCAATTAAATTTGAGATCTTTGCTGATAAAATTTTTACCACTAATTTAACATATAATTGTTCTTAGTGGGAGTCTGTCAATAGACCAATTAAATTTGTGATCTTTGCAGATGATAACCAATTAAACTGATTAATTGTTTTCTTCTTACAGGACTCTTAATCCCTTTTCTATTGGTTTGTAAAATTTATTTATATTAGAAAAATAATCTTACTGACAGTTGTTTTTTTTTTGATATAAAATTATGGCTACATATTGTAGACCAGATAAATCAAGTGACCACATAAAAGCATATTTGACTTTTGGCACTTAGAAATTCACTTCATACCTATAAGTAAGCAATATAATTGTCTTCAGGTATTGATAAATACTTATAAAACTCCTTTTTGAAGTTTTCATATCTAAACTTTCAATTCTTTAAATTCCATGTAAGCATGTGTGACAACAATGACATTGTAAGTAATAAGGCAAAACCTTATAACCTAAGAACTAGAGCTGAAAGACCTGTTACAGGACATTCAAATGGAGGGTCAAGAATCACCAATAATAAACAACACCCCACCAATGTCCCTGGAGGAAAGGGAAAAACTCTTAAAACAAGTGTCAATAAAGAATTCCAAAAACACGTTGCAAGAACAAATTCATTCCCTCTCAACCCTACTGAATACCCTAACAATAAGAGTAAACAATATGGTAGACCAGATCAAAAATCTGGAGAAAAGGGCGCACAGGGCTTTATAGAAGTCAACCAGGCTCTAGTGGATATAAGGTCTCATCCACAAACAGTGGCACCAAATACCACAGCAACACCTTCAGCCCCAGAAGAGGATCAAAAAATAACAGTCAGCAAATGGAAGTGGGATTGTTATGCCCAAAACTACAACAACCCTCCTCAACAGGGATCCAGCAGTCACCCTTACAGGGGAAAGGCAAGGAGAGGCAGGGGAAGTGGGATAAGACCTTGGTAAGTCACCCAACTCCTTATAATCAATCATATCAACCTGACAATGAATTACTTATAGGTAATGAGATTGATAAGGAAATATTGGATATGATTGATAATGATTTAAAAGATTATTCATTTGAAAAAAATATGTTAAACTTGTCTTTACATGAGGAAAATTTAAATAGTTTTATTGATCACCAGGATAATGCTATTAATATAAAATTGGAATCAAATGATGAGTCTTCTGAGTTGGACACAGGATAAATAGAATATTTTTTGAAAGAGAATCCAATGGAATCAAAAATAATAAGTAAATTATTATTGAGAATTGAAAAATTGGAAGAGTTCTCAAAAGAGTCAAACAATAATACAGAAAATGTATTATTACAGATAACACAATCATTGAGTACCACAGCCAATAAATTAAAAATTATTGAAAATTCAAATGATGAATTAATCAATGAGAATAAAAGATTGATTTCTGAGATTAGAAAATTAGAAAGTAAATTAGACCATACTCAGAATGTTATGGCTACCATTGAGGGACATGTTAAAATCTCTTTTTCAAATGTAAATGATACTCTAACTCATGTACCTGTAATAAAGGATAGGTTACAAAGAGTAGAAATAGAAGTAGAAAACATATTGAAAGATACTGAAAAAATAAAAGATAACACTTCTTATGTGGCAAGAGTACCTGTTTTCATGAAACATGCAAATGAAACACCAATGATGGAACATGAACATAGTATCATGGGCTCTGAGAATAATAAGTCAGTAAAAGATGAAATAAATGATCATCTTTCTAAAGTAAGTGAATTACTCAATATTCCTCAGGTTAGGGAAGCAAAAACTAGCCAAAAGAACTGGCCTAAGTTAGATCAGTACCCTTCTTTTGACGGGGATTCAAAATCTGATTGGCAACAATTCATACAAAGAATTGATAAATTAAAATTTTCATACAAATTACCTGATGAAGGAATTACTTCAAAGTTAATATCTTTATTTACGGATGTGGCCTTATTATGGTTTGAATCTGTATTCACCACGGGAAATCTGGGGGTGAACTGCTAGCAGTTCCCTCTATTTGAAACTATCAGGAATTTGTCAGGAAACTGTTGGGAAACCATCCTGAAACTGTCAGAAAGATGTTTTTAAATCTGATGAAAAAACATTGAAAAAATAAACTGTCACAGATTGAATCCAGAACAATCCCTCCTTGAGCAGAGCTTAAGAACCACATTGAACATCAGTTAATCTCAGGTTTGCCAAAAGGTTGAACAACATCACTTAGCATACCTTAATATTCAAATTTAAACTTGAATATATGTTGCGTGTATGATATAGATGCATATGCATTTGAATTTGCATGGTGGATACTTATTGCATGCTAAAAATTGATGTGAAATGCCTATCCAAAGTGTATGCATAATGACTATGAAGAATAAATATGCATAAAAAATATGCATAGTAATTATGCATAAAAAATATGCATATTGAATATGCATAAAAATATGCATATTGAATATGCATTAAAAAATGCATATTGAATATGCACTAAAATTATGCATATTGAATATGCATTAAAAATATGCATATTGATTATGCAAAAAAAGGTGCATATATGTATATGAATAAAATATATTAATATGCATATAAATCTGTATAATGAATATGCATATGAATATTCATAAATATGCATAATGATTGAAAAATGCAAAAAAATGATGCTTAACGAGTATATTTTATGCATAAATAGAAATATGCAATATGAATTCATATTTCATACAGATAACACTGGCAAACCATTTTGACCAAAACTCATACTAAATTTTCATTCTGGACTAAAGGTGTGAGGGAAGGAAGAAAAACAGTCCGACGTTAGAAAAATGCTACATGCACTCATTTTGTAGCAGAGCAAATGAGAAGTGCTGAATTATGGTTGGTGCCCATAATTTAGTATGATATCATAATTTTATTTAATTGTTTTCAATATTGAAAAGACTTTAGGTTGGTTGGTATGGATCTAGCTGTGCCAGGGTCTAATCTAATTATTTTAACAATTTCTTAATAATTAACGGGCTTTAATACAAAAACAGGTTGTATTTTTTGTGGGATATTGGATATGATAAGGTCTTTTGTAAAAAAAACTTATATTGTTTAAAAATATTCCTGAATCAGATGTGGGATAATCACTACAAAAAATTGTAGTACTGCGGGCAATAAAATATATGCACAAGCAGTAAAGAAAGGACCAAGTGAACCCTTTTTGTGCAGTGGGAATCATTAGAGTGGAATTGTGGATGAAAAATATAATTCATTATTACCATTTTATTTAATCAAAAAATTTATAATATTAAAAAGAACTATTGATTAATTGGTATTTGACCTTTGTGCCTCACTCATATTTATCATTTGATTGATTTTTGTCACCATTATGTTATTAATATTATAAGTATAGCAAAAACTCGTGTGCCAAATGCATACCGGGTGATGTTACACCTTTTATAATATTATTAAATAAAGGTAAAAAAATATGAAAATGATTTGTTTTACAAAAAATAAATTGATATCCAAAAGCAATATGAGGGATAAAAAGGTAAAATTAAAGAAATCAAATATGAAATAAAAAATTAAAGTGAAATTCCTCCCATCAAGAGCAAGTAGACATGATGGGGTGAACGCCCACCAGTGGCACTAAACTTGGACTATAATTTCTTTTTTGTAAAAATAAAAAAAAATCCGCTGGAGCTTTACCAAAACTTCAGGATGACAATTTTGCCATATCAAACAACTTCTAGTGCAATTATTGACGAGAAATTCATTTTCATTGCAATAGAGAGAATTGATCACATCAGACTGCATGTGACCAAAAGTGTCCAGCACAAGTTCGGCCAAACTTGTGCTGGACACTTTTATGATGGAGGTTAGCTAGGGTTGAATTTTTCTTCAGTTCATCTGGTATTTCTTATAAACATGTCCACTGGTATTTGATCTTTGTGCCTCACTCATATTTATCATTTGATTGATTTTTTGTCACCATTATGTTTTAATATTATAAATATAGCAAAAACTCATGTGCCCAACGCATACCGGGTGATGTTACACCTTTTATAATATTATTAAATAAAGGTAAAAAAATATGAAAATGATTTGTTTTACAAAAAATAAATTGATATACAAAATCAATATGAGGGATAAAAAGGTAAAATTAATCTCAAAGAGATCAATTATGAAAAACAAAATACTAGTAAAATTCTTGCTCTCAAGAGCCAGTAGAAGTGTTGAAACAAATGGGAGCCATCAGGGCTAAATTGTAATAAATGATCTTTTTTTTAAAGATAAAAAATTATACACCTGAGGTTGGGAAGAACAACAGGTGGATGATTCAGCTAAACAAAACTACTTGTAGTGAAGTTTAATAAAAAAATGTTTTTTCTTGCCATATAGAGAATTGATCCCATCTGACTGCACGTGACTAAAAGTGTCCAGCACAAGTTCGGCCAAACTTGTGCTGGACACTTTTATGATGGAGAGTAGCTTGGGTGGAAATTTTCTTCAGTTCCTTCATCTTTTATTTCTCATAAACATGTCTACTGGTATTTGATCAGTCTGTATCTTTCATATTTATCATCTGATTAATATTTTATCACCATTATATTATTAATGTTATTAGTACAGCAAAAACTTGTGTGCCAAATGCATACCATGTGAAGTTATACCTTCAATAATTTTTTAAAATAGACGTAAATAAATATGGAAAGGATTAGTTTTACAAAAATTAAATAGAAATTTAAAAGTAAAAAGAGGAATAAAAGAGTAAAATAAAAGTCAAAGAGTTCAAATATGAAAAAAATACTGGTAAAATTCCTGCTATCAAGAGCCAGTAGAGGTGTTAAAGGAAATGGGAGCCATCAGGGCTTAATTGTAATAAGTGACCTTTTCTTTAAAGATAAAAAATTATACACCTGATATTGGGGAGAACAGCAGGTGGATGATTCAGCTAAACCAAACTACTTCTAGTGAAATTTGATAAAAAAAATTTTTTGTTGCCATACAGAGAATTGATCCCATCTGACTGCACATGACCAAAAGTGTCCAGCACAAGTTCAGCTGAACTTGTGCTGGACACTTCTATGATGAAGAGCGGCTGGGGTAGAATTTTTTTTCAGTTCATCTGGTATTTCTTACAAAAATGTCTACTGGTATTTTATCTTTGTGCCTCACTCATACATATTGTTTGATTAATTTTTTGTCTTAATTATATTATTAATTATATAAGTATAGCAAAAAATTGTGTGCCAAATGCATACTGAGTGATGTTACACCTTTTATAATATTATTAAAAAAATGTATAATAAATATTAAAATAATTTATTTTAAAAATTATTAATTGATATCCAAAAGCAATATGAGGAATAAAAAATTAAGTTAAAGAGATCAAATATGAAAAACGAACTCCAAATATTATTGCTAATATCAAAGGCCAGTAGAGATGTTGAAGCAACTGAGAGCCATCAGGGATAAATTTTACTAAATTGATTGTTTTTTAAAGATAAAAAATTGTGTACCTGTGGTTTGGATGAACTCTAGGTGGATAATTCAGCTATATCAAACTACATCTAGTGAAGTTTCTTATCAAATAATTTTTTTCATTGCCATAGAGAGAATTGATCCCATCTGACTGCACCTGAACAAAAGTGTCCAGCACAAGTTCGGCCGAACTTGTGCTGGACACTTTTTTGATGGTGAGTATCTAGGGTGCAGCTCTTCTTCAGTGCAACTGGTATTTTTTCAAAACATATCCACTGGTATTTGATCTTTCTGTTTTATTAATATTTTATCATAACACATACCAGGTGATGTTACACCTTTTATAATATTATTAAATAAAGGTAAAAAAATATGAAAATGATTTGTTTTACAAAAAATAAATTGATATCCAAAAGCAATATGAGGGATAAAAAGGTAAAATTAAAGGGATCAAATATGAATTAAAAAATTAAAGTGAAATTCCTCCTATCAAGAGCAAGTAGACATGATGGGGTGAACGCCCACCAGTGGCACTAAACTTGGACTATAATTTCTTTTTTGTAAAAATAAAAAAAATCCACTGGAGCTTTACCAAAACTTCAGGATGACAATTTTGCCATATCAAACAACTTCTAGTGCAATTATTGAAGAAAAATTCATTTTCATTGCAATAGAGAGAATTGATCACATCAGACTGCATGTGACCAAAAGTGTCCAGCACAAGTTCGGCCGAACTTGTGCTGGACACTTTTATGATGGAGGTTAGCTAGGGTAGAATTTTTCTTCAGTTCATCTGGTATTTCTTATAAACATGTCCACTGGTATTTGATCTTTGTGCCTCACTCATATTTATCATTTGATTGATTTTTTGTCACCATTATGTTTTAATATTATAAGTATAGCAAAAACTCGTGTGCCCAACACATACTGGGTGATGTTACACCATTTATAATATTATTAAATAAAGGTAAAAAAATATGAAAATGATTTGTTTTACAAAAAATAAATTGATATACAAAAGCAATATGAGGGATAAAAAGGTAAAATTAAAGGAATCAAATACGAAATAAAAAATTAAAATAAAATTACTGCCATCAAGAGCAAGTTGACATGTTGGGGCAAATGTCCACCAGTGAGGCTAAACTTGGACTATAATTGCTTTTTTGAAAAACAAAAAATTGCCAATCTGAGGTTTAAAAAAACTTCAGCAGAACCATTTAGCCATATCAAACAACTTCTAGTTCAATGATTGAGAGAGAATTGATCACACCAGACTGCATGTGACAAAAAGTGTCCAGCACAAGTTTGGCCGAACTTGTGCTGGACACATTTATGATGGAGAGTAGCTAGGGTAGAATTTTTCTTCAGTTAATCTGGTATTTCTTATAAACATGTCCATTGGTACTTGATCTTTGTGCCTCACTCATATATATCATTTGATTAATTTATTGTCACCATTATATTATTAATATTATAAGTATAGCAAAAACTCGTGTGCCCAACGCATACCGGGTGATGTTACACCTTTTATAATATTATTAAATAAAGGTAAAAAAATATGAAAATGATTTGTTTTACAAAAGATAAATTGATATACAAAAGCAATATGAGGGATAAAAAGGTAAAATTAATCTCAAAGAGATCAATTATGAAAAACAAAATACTAGTAAAATTCTTGCTTACAAGAGCCAGTAGAAGTGTTGAAACAAATGGGTGCCATCAGGGCTAAATTGTAATAAGTGAAATTTTTTTTAAACATAAAAAATTATACACCTGAGGTTGGGAAGAACAACAGGTGGATGATTCAGCTAAACAAAACTACTTGTAGTGAAGTTTAATAAAAAAATGTTTTTTTGTTGCCATATAGAGAATTGATCCCATCTGACTGCACGTGACTAATAGTGTCCAGCACAAGTTCGGCTGAACTTGTGCTGGAAACTTCTATGATGGAGAGCGGCTGGGGTAGAATTTTTCTTCAGTTCATCTGGTATTTCTTACAAACATGTCTACTGGTATTTTATCTTTGTGCCTCACTCATACATATTGTTTGATTAATTTTTTGTCTTAATTATATTATTAATTATATAAGTATAGCAAAAAATTGTGTGCCAAATGCATACTGAGTGATGTTACACCTTTTATAATATTATTAAAAAAATGTATAAAAATATTATAATAATTTATTTTAAAAATTATTAATTGATATCCAAAAGCAATATGAGGAATAAAAAATTAAGTTAAATGGATCAAATATGAAAAAAAACTCCAAGTATTATTGCTAATATCAAAGGCCAGTAGAGATGTTGAAGCAAATGAGAGCCATCAGGGATGAATTGTACTAAATTGATTGTTTTTTAAAGATAAAAAATTGTGTACCTGTGGTTTGGATGAACTCTAGGTGGATAATTCAGCTATATCAAACTACATCTAGTGAAGTTTCTTATCAAATAATTTTTTTCATTGCCATAGAGAGAATTGATCCCATCTGACTGCACCTGACCAAAATTGTCCAGCACAAGTTCGGCCGAACTTGTGCTAGACACTTTTATGATAGAGAGTAGCTAGGCTGCAGGTCTTCTTCAGCGCAACTGTTATTTTTTTAAAACATGTCAAATAGTATTTGATCTTTCTGTTTTATTCATATTTTATTATCTGATTAATTTTTTGTCATTAGAATATTATTAATTTTATTAGTATAGAAAAAACTTGTGCGCCAAATGCATGCCATGTTATATTACGCCTTTTATAATATTATTAAAAAATGTTAAAAAAATATGAAAATGATTTTTTTTCCAAAATTATAAATTAATATCCAAATGTAACATGAGTGATAAAAAAGTAAAGTAAAAGAGATCAAATATGAAAAAGAAAAATTCAAGGAAAATTCCTGCCTTCAAGAGCCAGTAGAGGTGTTGAAACAAATGGGTGCCATCAGGGCTAAATTTGACAAAATTTAATTTTTTTTAAAGATAAAGAATTTTTCACCTGAGATTTGGAAAAACTCAAGGTGGATAATTCAGCCATACTAAACTACTTCTAATGTAATTATTTAGCATTTTTTTTAATTTAATTTCCACAGAGAGAATTGATCCCATCTTACTGCACCTGAACAAAAGTGTCCAGCACAAGTTCGGCCAAACTTGTGCTGGACACTTTTATGATGGAGAGTAGCTAGGTTGGAAGTGTTTCTCAGTACATCAGTTTTTTGTTCTTCACATTTCTATTGGGTTTTTAACTTTTTTTTATCATTAATATTTAACTTAAAATTAATTTTTTGTCACCATATATATTATTAATGTTTCTAGTATAGCAAAAACCTGCATGCCAAATGCAAAATTGGTGATGTTACAACTTTAATAATATTATTATATAAAGTTAAAAAAATAGGAATATGTTTAGTTTTTAAAAAAATAAATTGATATTTAAAATTAAAAAGAGTAATATAAAAGTAAAATGAAAATAAATGGGATAAAATACGAAATAAAAAATACAAGTAAAATTTTTACTATCAAGAGCCAGAAGTGGTGTTGGGACAGTTGGGGACCCCTAGGTCAAGACTTGGTCTAAACTTACTTTTATTTATAGCTAACAAATTTTGAACTGAGGTTTGGAAAGACATCCAGGGGACAATTTTACAATATTAAACATTCTTTACTTCAATAATTGAGTGAAATATCATTTTTTATTTCCATAGAGAGAATTTATCTCATATGACTTCATGCAACCAAAAGTGTCCAGCACAAGTTCGGCCGAACTTGTGCTGGACACTTTTATAATTGAGAGTAGGCATACAGCAAATCTTCTTAAACTCAAAAGGGATTTCTTATAAACATTTCCACTGGAATTTGATCTTTCTGTGTCATTTAAATTTACCATTTGATTAATTTTTTGTCATCATTATATTATTAAGGTTATTACTATAGTAATAACTTGTGTGAAAAATGCATACCAGGTGGTGTTCCACCTTTAATCATATATTATTAAATAAAAGTATAAGAGTATGAAAATTATTTATTTTAAAAATTAAAAATTGATATCCAAAGTAATATGAGCAATAAAAAAGTAAAATAAAAGGGATAAAATAAGAAAAAAAAATCTAAGGAAAATTCCCACTATCAATAACAAGTAGAAGTGTTAGATCAAATGTGCACCACCAGGGCTAAACTTGCACTATATTTTCTTTTTTGTTAAACCAAAGAAAGTGTCCTGATGAGTTTTGAAAAATTATCAGGAGGACATTTTGGAAATATCAAACTACTTATTGTGCAATGATTGAGCAAAATGTCATTTTCATTTCCATAGAGTAAATTTATCCCATCTGACTGCATGCAACCAAAAGTGTCCAGCACAAGTTTGGCCAAACTTATGCTGGACACTTTTATGATGGTGAGTATCTAGGGTGCAGGTCTTCTTCAGTTCATCAGGTATTCCTTATAAACAAATCCACTCGTATATGATCTTTCTGTGTCATTCATATTTATCATTTGATTCATTGTTTTTCACCATTATAATATTAATGTTATTAGTATTGAAAAGACTTGTAAGCCAAATGCATACTGGGAGATGCTACATCTTTCATAATCTTATTAAATAAAAGTAAAAAAAATATGAAAAGTATTAGTTTTACAATAAATAAATTGATATTTGAAAGCAAAAACAGGAATAAAAAAGTAAAATAAAAGTGATTAAATATGAAATTAAACATTCAAATAAAATTTCTGCCATCAAAGATAATTTGAGTTTTCAGACCAAATTTGCACCACCAGTTCTAGATTTGGAATATGTTTTCTTTTTTTAAAAATTAATAAAAGTGTCCACCTGAGGTATTACAAAAAATCAGGAGGATAGTATAGCAGTATAAAGCTACTTCTTGTGCAATGATTGAGCAAAAATTCATTTTAACTTCCATTGAGTAAATTTATCCCATCTGACTGCATGCAACCAAAATTGTCCAGCACAAGCTCAGCTGAAATTGTGCTGGACACTTTTATGATGGAGAGTAGCTAGAGTGCAAGTCTTTTTCACTTAATCTTATATTCATTTTAAAAATGTCTATGGGTATTTGATCTTTCTGTGTCATCCATATTTATTATTTTATTATTTTTTAGTCACCATTATATTATTAATGTTTTTAGTATAGCAAAAACATGTGTAATGAATGTACACTGGATGACTTTACAACTTTAATAATATAATATAATAAATGTAAAAAAATGTGAAAGTTATCAGTTTTACCAAAACAAAATTGATATTCAAAAGCTAAAGGATAAATAAAAGGGTAAGATCAAAATTAAAGAGATCAAACATGAAATAAAGATATTAAGTATAATTTCTGCTATCATGAGCCAGTAGAGGCTTCAGAAAAAATGGGCACCATCATAGATTAACATGGATCAAATTTACTTTTTACCAAAGGAAAAAATTGTCTACCTTAGGTTTGGACAAACTTCCAGGGGACAATTTGTCTATATAAAACTACTTTCAGTGCAATGATGGAGTGATAATTTAGTCTCATTTCCATAAAAAGAATTGATTGCGTCTGATGGCATGCAACCAAAAGTGTCCAGCACAAGTTTGGCCAAACTTGTGCTGGACACTTTTATCATGAATAGTAGCCAGGGTGCAAGTCATTTTTAATCATCTGAAATTTCTTATAAACATTTCCACTGTTATTAAATCTTTGTGCCTCACTCATATTTATCAATTGATTAATTTTTTGTCACCATTATATTATTAATATTATCAGTATAGCAAAAACTTGTGTGCCAAATGAATACTGGGTGATGTTACACCTTTTATAATATTATTAAATAAAGGTAAAAAAATATGAAAATGATTTATTTTACAAAAAATAAACTTCTATCCAAAAGCAATATGAGAGGAATAAAGTAAAATAAAAGAAATCAAAGATGAAAATTAAAATCCAAGTTAAATTCCTGCCATAAACAGAAAAAAGAGATGTTGAATCAAATTAGCACAATCAGGGCTAAACTTGCACTAAATTTTCTTTTTTGTAAAAATAAAAAAAAAATCCACTTGAGCTTTACCAAAACTTCAGCATGAAAATTTTGCCATATCAAACTACTTCTAGTGTAATTTTATATCAAAAATTTATCTTCATTTCCATAGAGAGAATTGCTCCCATCTGACTGCACCTGACCATAAGTGTCCAGCACAGGTTTGGCCAAACTTGTGCTGGACACTTTTATGATGGAGAGTAGCTAGGGTAGAATTTTTCTTCAGTTCATCTAGTATTTCTTACAAACATGTCTACTGGTATTTTATATTTGTTCCTCACTCATTAATATCATTTGATTAATTTTTGGTTGCCATTATATTATTAATTTTATAAGTATAGAAAAAACTCATTTGCCAAATGCATACCAGGTGATGTTATGCCATTTATAATATTATTAAATAAATGTATAAAAATATGAAAATAGTTTATTTTAAAAATTATTAATTTATATCCAAAAGCAATATTAGGAATAAAAAATTAAGTTAAAGGGATCAAATATGAAAAAAGAAATCCAAGTAATATTCCTACTATCAAAGGCCAGTAGAGGTTTTGAAGCAAATGAGAGCCATCAGGGATAAATTGTACTAAATTGACTATTTTTTAAAGATAAAAAATTGTGCACCTGTGGTTTGGATGAAATCTAGGTAGAAAAATTGCCTATGTAAAACTACTTCTGGTGAAGTTTTTTATCAAATTATGTTTTTCATTGCCATAGCGAGAATTGATCTCATATGACTACAACTGACCAAAAGTGTCCAGCACAAGTTCGGCCGAACTTGTGCTGGACACTTTTTTGATGGTGAGTATCTAGGGTGCAGCTCTTCTTCAGTGCAACTGGTATTTTTTCAAAACATATCCACTGGTATTTGATCTTTCTGTTTTATTAATATTTTATCATTTGATCAATTTTTTTTTACCAGTATATTATTATTTTTATTAGTATAGCGAAAAAACATGTGCCAAATGCTTACAGGGTGATGTTAAACCTTTAATAATTTTATTAAATACAGGTAAAAAATTATGAAAATGATTTGTTTTACATAAAATTATTTGATATCTAAAAGAAAAAAGGGATAAAAAGAAATAGGTTGAATAATAGGGATTTTATATGAAATTCAAAATTCAAGCTGAATGCCTACTTTCAAGGCTCAGAAGAGGTGTTGGATAAAATGGGCATCATCTGGAATAAAATTTTACTTAATTTGATTTTTTGAAAAAATAAATGAAGTTTTCAACTGATTTTTTTTCAATATTTAGTTGGACACTTTATCTATATCAAATTACTTCTAGTACCATGATTGACCAAATTAAATCCTCATTTCCATATGCAGAATTGATCCCTTATGGCTGGACCAGGCCAAAGGTGTCAACCACAAGTTTGAGAACTCTTCTGGTGGACACTTTTATGATGGACAGTAGTAGGGTGCAAGTCTTCTTTAGTTAATCTAGTATTCCTCATAAACATTTCCAACTTATTTTTGGCCAAAAATCAGGTGGAAAGTTTTTCCATATAGAATTACTTCTAATGCCATGATTGACTAAAAATTGATTCTCATTGCCATATAGAGAGTTGATCCCATATGAATGGATCTGGAAAAAGTGTCACCACAATTTTTGATAAACTTAAGTTTGAAAATTTTATGATGGAAAGTAATTGCAAGTCTTCTTCATTTCATTAAGTAATCCTCATAAAAATTTCCACCTGTATTTTGGCCAAACTTCAGGTGGACACTTTGGCCATATTAAATTAATTCTAGTTCCATGTTGATAAAAAACTGATACTTATTGCCATATATAGATATTAAGCCCATCAGACTGTGCCTTTCCAAAATTGTCTACCTGAATTATGGCTAAACCTCAGTTGGACACTTTTATGATGCAGAGTAGCTAGGGAAAAAGTATTCTTCAGTTAATTTGGTATTCATAATAAATTTATCCTCCTGAACTTTATCCTAACTTGAGGTGGACAATTTCAGAAAGCACCAGTTAGTCACTATCCATCAAAAAAAGTGTTCACCAAAATTTTGGCTAAACTTGTGGTGGACCCCTTTGATCAGCCACAGTCAGATGAGATCAACTCTTTAGATGGAAATGACGATGATGTTTTAGTCAATCATGGAAATAGAAGTAGTGTGATGTGGCCAAATTACCCCCCTGAAGGTCAGACAAACCTCAGAAGGACACTTTTTAGCAGAAAGTAACTGAGAAAAATCCATTTATCAGAAGGAAAATTTTTTATTGGATAGATGCCAAGGTTTCATACTTGTCTATTATGGTCAGTATTAATTTTGAAAGTGTCTGTCCAAGCAATTTCATTGCCCATCATGACTCATTTCGTTTTAAATGTTTCAAACTGCGTGATACAGTATTAAGGTGTCACATAGTATAATTAAGTTCTATTAAGTGCCCTCCTATGATGCCTAAATTTATAATTTAATATCTTACATAATAATTTTTTTATATAAATTCATCAGTATTTTATTTTATTATCAAATTTAATAGAGCAAGTATCCTGAATTATTATATATGCATAAGCTTAGGTTAGATCAATTTGTGCTCAATTTGTGCTCATCAGAGGACCAAAATCAAGTTCTGGAGGATCAACTTGTGCATAATTTGGAATCAGTTGATATTCTGTCTATAATCAATCTGAGAATAAATGTAAATCTAACTCTAATTTACTTATGTTTATAAAGTATTCATAAACCTGGCATATTTAAGGGACACTCTAAATTTCAAGAGAGGGGATTGCTAGCAATTCACCCCTAGATTTCCCATGGTGATTGAGTGAGGGAATTAATTACTCCTGGAATGAATGGAAGGCACTAATTAAAAGGCAGTTTGGTGGCCCATAATTTAATATCACTCAACAAAGATTGTATGAAAAGGCCAGATATAATCCAAATGCTGGAGATAAACCTATGGTATTTTTAATGAATTTAATAAAAATCATGAAAGCCATGGATCCAAAAATGGATTAAGAAGAGTGGAAAGAAAAGATAATATACAAATTGCCTATATCAGTTAGAGACATTATTGTAGCTAGAACTGAAATCATCAGAGATACCTCTGGGTTCATTAATATATGCAATGAGATATTATTAAACCACAAATATGAAACCAAGTATAAAAATTACAGACAAATTGTTGACGTGGTAAAACCTACTACAAGTGAATTACCAGTGGAGAAGAAAAAACCTTCAGCTCCCCTTGTCTGCAAAAGACAAGAGAATAAAACTTGTTATAAATGTAATGAACCTTGGGTTAAGGGTCACACGTGTAAGAAAAGAATAAATGTTATTGAAACCTCACAGAATTCTGAACCTAGTAATCATGAAGATGAGAATGTGGAATCTAGTGAGGATTGCAAAAGTGACATATCTTACAGTGATGATGAAAATGAGATATTTGTATTAGAACAGGATAAAATGTTCCTGAATGATGCTATACCTCATACAGACACATCTTTAACTTCCATTGAGGAAGCTGAAATAATTAAAGATGTAACTCATGATACTTACAAAATAACACCTATCAGAGCACCTGTTATTATATGTGGAAAAGAAATGAATGCCATTCTTGACACTGGGGCTGCAGGTAGTGTAGTTTCTATTAATACATTAATGAAACTTGACAGTAAGAATAAGGAAAAACTAGAACCTTTTCAAACAAAGAACTGGAGAGGTTTTGGTTCAGTATTAAATCCAATTGGCAAATACAAAACTGCTGTGTTCTTTAAATATAATATTGGATATGTTAGAGCAGTATGTGAATTTGTAGTAATGGATAATAAAAATTGTAGTGATTGGTTTTTTATTGGTAATAACTTATTGACAAAATTTGTCATTAAACTAGATCCTGCAAACAGTTGCTTCACTATAGGTATGAATGGTAAGAGAAAATTTAAAATATGTTCTGAAAACTCAGTATATACCATTTCTCATAGAGATGAACAACTGCAAGTTGGAAGAACTACCACTGAAATGGTTGAATTGGATAATGAAATCCAAAAGGCTTCTTTCAGTCCTCAACTCTCAAAAATTGAAGAAGAAAATATTTTGAGATTGATTAAATCATATCCTATGGCATTTGCTCATGGTTCAAATGAACTAGGATTGGTCAAAGACCATGAGATGAAAATCTCTTTAAGTTGTGATTGGGATAATATTCCTGGCAGCTTGAAAAAGAAACCTTACCCAGCTTCTCCTGAAAAAGGAAAGATATTGAAGACAACATAAAAATGTTGTTAGAAATGGGTATTGTTGAAAAAGTAGACACAGCACCTAAGTATTGTGTTATTTCACCAGTATTAATCTCTTATGAAAAAGATAAGGCAAGATTATGCGGTGATTATAGAGCTCTGAATACATACACAGTAGATGATATTTACCCTCTACCAAGGATAGCTTCTATCCATGCTACTTTACAAGGAGCAAAATATATTTCCTGTCTGGATGGAAACAAGGGTTACCGCCAGATTCCTGTGGAAAGAAATTCTCAAAATTACTTATTAATAACCACACATATGGGTATATATAAGTATGTGAGAATGCCATTTGGCCCAAAGAATGCGCCTTCAGTCTTCCAAAAATTGATGGATAGTGTTTTTCATCTGGAAATGGTTGAAAGATGGCTATTGGTCTATATTGATGACATCATAGTGTTTTCAAAAACATATGATGAACATTTAAATCACCTGAAAAGAGTCTTTCTAAGGATGGATGAAATTAATATGACAATTGCATTAAAGAAATGTAAATTTGGATTTCAATCCTTGAAAGTACTTGAACATGTTGTATCTGGATTACAAATTTGTGTTTACCAGAATAAGGTGGCAGCAATTAAAAACATAGGTATACCAAAAAATGTAAAAGAGGTTCAAAGTTTTTTGGGTATGTGTGGATATTATAGACAATATATAAAAAACTACCAATCCATTGCAGCTCCTTTAACAACATTAATCAGGAAAAATGAGGCTTTCATTTGGAATAATGAAAGACAACATGCCTTTAATAAATTAAAGGAATGCTTAATGTCAGCTCCAATATTGGGACTGCCAGATTTCACCCTACCTTTTATCTTGTACACTGATGCAAGCTTCATAGGTTTAGGTGCTGCTTTACAGCAGAAACAGATAATAAATGGAAAATTATCTGAAGTAGTTATCTGTTATATATCCAGAACCTTAAGAAAAACAGAATTAAGGTATGGTGCCACACAGCTAGAATGTTTAGTCATGGTGTGGGCTTTAAAGAAACTTCATTACTATCTGGAAGACCAGAAGTTTGAACTTATAACAGATTGCAGTGCAGTAAAATCATTACTAAACATGAAAACCCCTAATAGGCACATGTTTAGATGGCAACTAGCTGTACAAGAGTACAGAGGAAGAATGACAATCACTCATAGAGCAGGAACATTGCATTCTAAAGTGGATTTATTATCCAGAAGTCCTTTGCCAAATGATGCTGACAACCCAGCTTATGTACCTGAAAATGAGGTTATACATATATTTGGGATTTATATAGTGGACTTAGAAGAAGAATTTATGCAAACTATATTGGAAAATTACTCATCTGATAAAGATTTGTCTAAACTATCTACCATTCTAAATGATCCAACTAATGCCTCCATGAGTGCATTGATTAAAACCTTACCTCCAAAGTATAGAAATGCGTTGGAAAAAGGTAAACTGTCAATTGAAGATGGATATATATATTACAGGAAAAAGCTAAGTTATGTAATATTAATACCACCTTCTATGAAAGAGTTAATTTTAAGTACTTGTCATGATGACATCTTAGCTGGTCATTTTGATTTAAACAAAACATTAACTGGAGTTAAAAACACAGCCTGGTGGATAAACATGAAAGAAGATGTACAAAAATACACTGAAACATGTGACTCTTGTCAGAAATCTAAAAGATTAACTGGGAAGAGAGTTGGGTTGTTACAACAAATAGAGCAGCCAAAATCTCCATGGGAAATAATAAACATGGATTTTGTAACTGGCTTGCCATTAGCAGGAAAAGAAAGATTCAATTCTTGCTGGGTAATAGTAGATAGATTAACAAAAATGTGTAAATTTATCCCTACCCATAAAGAGGTATCTGCAAAAGACTTGGCATTACTATGTTGGACTCAGATGATGAATACTGCTGGGTTTCCTAAAGCCATAATCTCTGACAGAGACCCTAAATTTACTTCAGAGTTCTGGACATCTTTGATGGAAGTATCAGGTTGTCAATTGAAATTGTCTACAGTACACCATCCACAAACTGATGGGCTGGCTGAGAGAATGATACAAACTCTAGAAGACATGATCAGAAGATATTGTGCCTTTGGATTAGAATACAAAGACAATGAGAAATTCACACATGAATGGGTAACATTTATTCCTGGCCTTGAATTTGCTTATAACAGCACAACTCATTCTGTAACAGAGAAGAAACCATTTGGACTCTAGCTGGGATACGCACCAAATACCCCAGTAAATCATTTAAATAAGCTACCAAGGTTGGATATACACCCTGGTACTAAATCCTTTATTCATATGCAACAAATGTGTAGGAAGCATGCAGAAGAATTCATCCAAAAAGCATTTGAATATGAAAAGAAAAGGTGGAACAAATCTCATAAAGAATTTTAATTCAAAAAGGGAGATGAAGTCCTTATATCAACACTACATTTTAACTTACAAGTTAATGTTAAATTAAAGGATCCCTTTGTAGGACCTTTTGTAGTAAGCAAAATGGTAGGTAATAATGCAGTGGAAGTCATATTATATGCTCCATATGATAGGAAACATCCAGTCTTCCCTATCTCATTATTGAAACCTTACCATGCAAATGATCCTGACTTCTTTCCAAAAAGAAGGGGAAGGCCTAAAAAGCAACCTGAAGAAATTGTGGAAAAAGAAGAGATTGAAAAAATACTCAAGAAAAGGATCCTTACTAAAGAAAAAGGAACTGAGTATTTACTAAGATTTAAAGGGAAATCAAATGAATTTGATAAATGGATACCTGAAAAAGAAATTTCTAATTTATCCACCCTTCTTAAAAAATTGAAACAGAAATAAATTTCTGTTCAACCAGCTGAGAGGTTAAAAAACCAGTACTCATAATATTCTATTATGTTTTATTTCTTTAAAGTATAATCTTTAATGCTACAGAATTTGTTGGTCAGTTGTCTAGAAGAAGGTAAGAAAAATAGGAGAAAAAGGAGGAGAGAAGGAGGAGGACAAGGGAAAATAAAGGAAATAATTTATAATAATATATTTAATTTTATTTAAGAGGGAAAACAACGGTGAGCAACTTTGAGAGATGACAAAAGCTTAGTATTTATTAATAATAATATTATTCAATGTAAGGGTTCTGCGCGGCAAACACTTTTAATTACTATCAGACTTAAAGCACCTTTAATTTGTTATATAGACTTTTAATTAGAATTGTATTACTAATAAAAAAATATAAACATAATAAAATAGTTATTTAATTTGTTGAGTGTTTAATAAGTGATGAGGCTACAGGGGATTATCCAAGGCCCTTTTATAGGCAATGGGTCCTCTGAAGCGCTACTATATTTGTAAATACAATGATTAGAATAGAATAAAACAAATATATCAAAGAGTAAATGAAACATAACAATGTAGAGAAAAACATGAAACAATTAATTAAAACCCCAATTAAGAATCCAATTTTCCCGCCATTAATTCCCAAATCAGTAAATGAAAATAGTGAATAACTAAACAAGATTGGAACATAGGAACTATGAGAAAAATAATTCCAAACAGATGGTACAGTCTGATTAAAAGATATTTTAAGTGAAACAAAAAATACTTTGATGCAACAAAACACGTAATTAATCTCAATTTAGTATAAATTAATTTATTTGTTTTTGCTAACACAATTAAGGGTCAAAAGAAGTGTCATTAATTATTTTTTAGTATTATATGAGAGGTGTTATTTAATATATAAATTTAAATAATTAATTTAAATATATTATAAGTCAATTTTACACTTATAATTATAATATATGTTTTTCAATTAATTAAATATAAATTTATAATTATTAAATACATAAAAATGCGCCCTTATTTGTAGAATATATTATATTATGTTCAATTTAACTGTATATAAAAATTTATATAACCAATAAATTTAATGTAACACTTGTATATAATAAAATACTTATATAATTTTATTATGCAATAAAATATTAAGTTATATTCATTAAATACAATTCTTACACACTCTTTCAGGTTTTATAAGTTACATATCATTTACTGGACTCCTGGAATAGCCTGGCTGACACTCCCTCACTCTAAAAAAAACAATAAAAAAATGCTAAGATTTTTTCTTTTTGTATTTTTTCAACAGAGTAGGCAGATTTGAAATTTCTTTGCCAGGTATCCATGCATCATGTTCAGATGATTTGTTCTTATATCTCAATAAATATTCAGTACTTCTTTCAGAAGTGTAATTCTATCATTGAGAATTTTATCAATTTCTGCTGTTTCTGTGACTTCCTGAGGGTTCTTCTTAGGTCTTCCTCTTCTTTTTGGAAATAAGTCACTGTTGGAAGTATAAGGCTTAAGCAAAGAAATGGGAAAAACAGGATGTTTCCTATCATATGGAGAATACAATACAACTTCTACTGCATTTTCACCAACCATTTTTTTAACAACAAATGGTCCTACAAAAGGATCTTTTAATTTGTGGTTACCTTGTAAATTGAAATGGACAGTAGAGATCAACACTTCATCACCCTTGTTAAATGTGTATTCTTTATGGGATTTATCCCATCTTTTCTTTTCATATTCAAATGCTTTATCAATACAACTCGGAGCATGATTTCTGCATAGCTGTTGCATTTGCATAAAAGATTTTACACCAGGGTGTAGTTCCAACTTAGGTAATTTATTATTAAGAATCTGAGCAGGAGTGTTTGGGACATAACCTAACCAAAGCTCAAAAGGCTTTTTCTCAGTGACAGAATGAACAGTGCTATTATATGCAAATTCAAGACCAGGCAAAAGAGTGACCCAATCATGAGTAAATCTGTCATTGTCTTTATATTCTAAACCAAAGGCACAATACCTTCTAATCATATCTTCTAGAGTTTGAATCATTCTTTCAGCTAGACCATCAGTCTGAGGATGGTGAGCTGTAGACAATTTTAACTCACAGCCACAAATATCCATCAAAGAGGTCCAAAACTCAGAAGTGAATTTTGGATCCCTATCAGAGATAATGGCTTTTGGAAAACCAATAATATTAAACATGTAAGACCACCATAAGAAAGCTAATTCTTTGGTGGATACATCTTTGTGGGTTTGAATAAATTTGCACATTTTTGTGAATCTATCAACTATTACCCAACAAGAGTTAAAGCTGTCTTTACCTGCAACAGGAAGACCAGTGACAAAATCCATATTAATGATTTGCCAGGGAGCACTAGGTGCTTCAATATGTTGTAATAACCCTGCTCTCTTACCTGTTAACCTTTTAGATTTTTGGCAGGAATCACAAGATTCAACATATAATTTTGTGTCTTCAGACATATTAGCCCACCATGCAGTGTTTTTGATTCTAATCAATGTTTTTTCAAGATCAAAATGTCCAGCTAATATGTCATCATGACAAAGTTTGAGGATAGTTTCTTTCATTGAAGGAGGAATAACAATTACATTGGTAAGCTTCCTTCTATAATATATATAACCATCTTCAATAGAAAACTTTCCTTTATTTAAAGCATTTTGGTACTTTGCAGGAAGAGTTTTTATTAATGCTTGAATTGAAGCATTCTTAGGATCATTCAAAATAGTAAACAATTTATTTAAATCAGAATCTTTATCATATGAATCCAGTATTAACTGTAATAACTCCTCTTCCATATCAACTATAAATATACCATGGATATGAACAGTATCATCTTCAGGTACATAAGCAGGATTGGAGTCATTATTTGGCAGAGGCAATCTGGAGAGCATATCAACATTAGAGTGAACATTTCCAGCTCTATGGATAATTGTCATCCTTCCTCTGTATTCTTGAACAGCAAGTTGCCACCTGAACATATGTCTGTTAGGTGTCTTGAGGTTTAAGAGAGACTTCACAGCACTACAGTCAGTTACCAACTCAAATTTTTGGTCATCCAAATAGTAATAAAGTTTCTCAAGAGCCCAAACAACTGCTAAGCACTCCAATTGAGTGGCACCATATTTCAATTCACTATTTCTTAAGGTTCTTGAAATATAACAAATTACAACCTCTGAGGATTTATCATTAATAATTTGTTTTTGGTGAAGGGCAGCACCCAGACCAATAAAGCTAGCATCTTTATAAAGGACAAATGGCTTGTTAAAATCTGGAAGAGCCAATATAGGGGCTGTCATTAAGCAACTTTTTAATGTATCAAAAGCTTTCTGACAGTCATTATTCCAGAGAAAAGCAACATCTTTTCTGGTCAGTTTTGTAAGAGGCAAGGCTATGACCTGATAATTTTTAATATATTGTCTATAATAGCCACACATACCCAAAAAACTTTGGATTTCTCTTACAGAAGTTGGTGCTTTCACATTTTGAATGGCAGCAACTTTATTATGGTCTACACAAATTTGTAAGCCTGACACAACATGGCCAAGGACTTTCAAAGATTGAAAACTAAATTTACACTTTTTTAAAGATAAGGTCATATTGATTTCATCCATTTTTTGGAAAACTCTATTCAAGTGAATCATATGTTCATCAAAAGTTTTAGAAAAAACAATAATATCATCAATATAAACCATGAGCCAACCTTCAATAATTTCTTGATGGAAAGTGTTATCCATGACTTTCTGGAAAACTGAAGGAGCATTTTTAGGGCCAAATGGCATCCTAACATACTTATATATTCCCATATGAGTAGCAATAAGCAAAAAATTTTGAGAATTTTTCTCAACTAGAACTTGATGATAACCTTTATTACCATCCAGACAACTAATAAATTTTGCACCTTGAAAGGTAGCATGTATTGAATTAATTCTGGGTAAAGGATAAATATCATCAACAGTATAAGTATTTACAGCTCTGTAATCTCCACATAATCTAGCTTTATCTTTTTCATAAGAAATCAAGACTGGGGAGATGACACAATATTTGGGGGTGACATCCACTTTCTCAATGATATTCATTTTCAATAAAGTTTCAATATTATCTTCAATATCTTTTCTTTTTGATGGAGAAGCAGGATATGGTTTTTTCTTAAGGGAAGGAGGAATATCACTCAAATTACAGGATAAGGTAATTTTCATCTCTTCCTGAACAATTCCCAAGACATGAGAACCATGAGCAAAATCCATAGGGAAAGAGGTAATAGAGGCAACAATAGAATCCTTTTGTTCACTAGTCAACTGATCACCAAAAGAAGCGGTATTTATTTCATGTAATAAATCATCCATTTCAGTTGTTGTTCTACCTTTACATTGGATTAGTGAGTTACAAGATTTCAACAAATGCCCAGAAGTTCTAGGAGAAGAAATTTTGAATTTTCTTTTCCCATTCATTCCTAAGGTAAAGCAATTATTTGCTGGGTCCAGTTTCACACCAAACATGGTTAAAATATCATTTCCCATAATAAACAAATTGCTCAAATTATCATTTTTCATGACAACAAACTCACAAATAGCTCTGAAAAAACCACCATTATATTTGAAGAATACACACTACGCAATATAGGGGGTGGACTTGCTAGCAAGTCCTCAACCTGAACTCAGATGGAACTCAGATGGAACTCAGACTGAACTCAGACTGAACCCATACTGAACTCTACTTGAACACCCACCTAAAACTGTTCTGCTGAGTGGTGTTCATCCCTGATTGTATGGTTCCTTTATCAATAGCTCAATGTGTGTTCAATCTATGGTGAGTTTGGGTCCAAGGTTGCGGACTTGCTAGCAAGTCCGCCCCCCATATTGTGTGGTGACAGAGGTTTTGTATTTGCCAATAGGAAATAAGGTAGAACCATACCCTCTCCATTTTTCAGAAGTTATAGGTAATAATTTACTCAAATATTCCTTATCCACTGAAGCCAAAGCTTTTTCAGATACTACACTTCCTCCAGCACCAGAATCAAGAACTACATCAACATTTTTACCATTAATGATAACAGGTGCCTTTAAAGGGGATATAGGAATAGAATTGTTAGTAATATCTTTAATTATCTCAGCATTTTCTACTGAAGATAAATTCAATACACAATCTTCAGATATATTATTTAAATAATGGACATCATGTTCCAACATTAAAACATCTTTACCAGATTCATTGTAATAGGAGATATTACTTTCACAGTCACTGGAAGAATTATTGACATCAAGTTCAACTTCATCAGTGTCTTCATTTTGTTCAACAAGATGAATTTTCTTGTCACAAACATGACCCTTCTGCCACGGTTTGTTACATTTATAACAAGTATTTGTTGCATATTTTTTAGGTGCAACTGGGGCAGAGGGTTTACCATATTTTTCTGGGAGCTTTATAGAAGGTTTATTCTGATCATTATAAGATTTACTAAGGTAATTCTTTGGTTCATATCTATGGTTGAGTAGTACTTCATTACAGATATTAATGAAAGAAGAATTTTCCCTTACATGCTCAGTTCTAGCAACAATCAAATCCCTAAGAGAATTTGGTAATTTATACAAGATTTTATCTCTCCAAATATCATAATCCATCTTTGGATCAATTGCTCTAAGGATTTTAGTTATTTTCATCAGAAAAACAATGGGCTTTTCAACAGAGGAGGATACATATCTAGTATTCTCATACAGTCTCTGCTGAGCTAACCTGAATTTTGAACCCCCAAACTGATTCTCAATCAAGGATTTCCAATCATTCCATGTATAATGATTGTTATCTAAAAGGACAGATTCATACCACATCAAGGCTACATTGGAAAATAAAGAAATTAGCTTAGAAACAATTTCCTCATCAGGTAGTTTATTAGATCTCTTTAAATTATCAATTCTTTGGATAAAGTGTTGCCAATCAGAGGAAGAATCACCATCAAAGGTAGGATATTGGTCTAACTTAGGCCAATTTTTCTGACTACTGGGATGGTCCACTTTTTGGTTTGAATTATTCATTATTAACAATTCCTGAAGTTTAGCCAGGTGTTCAGAAATTTCATTATTTACAGAAACAGCTGGTGCATGACCATCACAAGATTTTTTGCTAGTAGCAAAATATTTTACAGACTCATTGTCAGTTTGTTTAATGGATGAAATATGAGGAAGAAAGGATGAACCATGCTCAGGTTTTTTCCCTTTATTTTTATGCAGTTTATTTACAGAAATCTCATTTAATTCATTATTGATGGTTAAGGTTGAGAACTTTTCCTGTAGGTCAGACACATAGTTTCTTATTCTTGGAATTTCAGACATCTGGTCATTTACTTTTGCAAGAGATAGAACATTTCTGTCCTCAGAAAATGAGTGTTTGGTACTTAGTGCATGGAAATCATTTTTTAGCTTCTTAAACTCATTTTGCAGAGATTTTATTTCATTCTTGAATGAATAATTTTCCTCAATAAGGGGTTTCAATTCACTCAAGGTCTTATGTAGACTGATATTTCTATCTGAGATAGCTCTATAGTCACTTCTTATTTGTTTTTGTTGACTAAGAACAATATTCAAGGTTTCTTTGATTTTTAAATAAGCTGTATCTTGTACAGAAGAACTCACTTTACATTGCAAGTGTAAATTATTTAATCTATCATTTTCATGGATTAACACATCTCTCACATGTTTGTCTTTCACAATATTAAAATCAAGGGTATCTTTCAATATTTCCTCAGAAGTTTTTTCAATTAAGGTATAGATTTCAGGGGGAACAGAATCATTTTTAATTGCAAGAGAGGGATTAATTAAAGATGTAGAAGCTAAATGTAAAGGTTCATCAAATGACAATTTGCTAATTACATCAATAGGGCTACTTGTTACAGGAAGCTGTCTTTTAACAGGTTTAACTGTTCTTTCACCATGTTCAATAACATTACCATGGCAGAGGAGGAAACTTCCCCTGAGACTGGGTTTGGGATTGTGCTTGGGCCTTCTTTCTCCTGCCTTGTTGGTAGGGATGAGGAGGTGGATGGAAATTGGGTGTTCTGGATGGGCCAGGCTGATGATGAGGAGGGTGTTGCACATTCTGTTGGTAGTGACTCATTAGATAATCCCATTTCCATTGCTCTACTTCCATAGTATTTGGATTTTGGATGGTTGAGCTGGGTGGCTGTGAAGGTTGAGCCTGAAACTGAGGCTGATTGGGAGGCAACTGAGGAGGGGCCTGGGCCTGAATCTGGTTCCTGAGTTCTTGGACCTGATCCCACAATGTGTCTACCTTTGCTTTGTACGTTATGGTAAGGTAAACTCTTACAGTCGCCTTGCTGTAAGCAGAATCCGGAGGAGATATGTGGATTTAGCTGAAAACCCCGTCCTTCCAATAAAAATAACAAAATGGGAATTCTAAATCACTAAGCTAACCAATCTACTTGGATCTGATTGATGAAAATAATGAAACTCCAAAATAATTAACGCTTATTGAGATTTAATGAAAGTAGCTGTTGAGGAAAGAAATACTGATAACAACAATTAAGGTGTACCAGTGAAAGATCTGAAAAGATTGACTTTTATGTTTTTATAATGATTTGAATTTTTATGAGACAGCAATAATCAAGTCCCAGCGACGAAGACCTTTCTAAGGATACCCTGTTTTGAAGTGTGATTTAAATTGTTGAATAGTATTTCTAAAATGTTAAGTATATAAAAAATATAAAGTTATAAGGGTATTACAAATTTATTTAATTTGTTGAGTAATAAAAAATGAGACCGTGGTGGTTAATGATTAAGCTGTATGATGTATCCCCCTTCTCAATTTCGAGTTTGAGAAGCGCTTAAGTATTCCTAGTCACATGCCTAAGTTTTCCCCTCCAGAGCTCTTCCAGAGTCAATCCGGAGCCCGTACGGAGTCCGTCCGGACTTCCGGACTCAATTAGAACCTTAAAACTATAATAAAAAAATCTAGAAAAATTACACATAATAGAGCTACTTCCCCTTTACATACCAAACTAATTTTCGTAGTCTGCGCAGCTCTAATTACCCCGTGAAAATTCATCAAAGTTAAGTAATTTTTGAAAACGTAAATATTTCTATAAAACTTTAAAATTCATTTAAAAATATAAGAAAAATAGTAAAAATTCTGGGAAAATTTCCCAAGGTTCTTGAGTGACTTGACTTAATACTTATAAATTTTTCAGACCGTAAAAAATAAGTTTTCTCCGTAAAATAAATTGTTTTTGTGTAGGCATTCGCTCGTGACCAATTTCTTCATATTTTAAACTCCAATAAATTAAATAAAACCCTTTTATATAAAAAATAATAACACCAATCTTGCATGCCGTGATAACTCCATTTACATATTTAGGTGCTGTACTAAACTTTAGGCTACCACATCCTCCCTCCAATTGAGAATGTCCCCATTCTTAAAACTTTGCATAAGTGGTCGAACACAATATTCATCTTTAACCTTCAACCACCATCTTCTATAATCAACTATAAAATTCATCTTCATCAATATGTCTTCCAAAGAACTTGTCGCTCCATGTGAACTCTGCGCTCGATACCAGGTACCTTGTTTAATGTCCAACCCTAATCTTCCTGGCAGAACAGCTTGCGACTTATGCCGTGTGAAAAAAGTCAAATGCAACCGGCCAATAGTTCCTTCTAAAACAAACGTATATTTAGGACCAGCAGCTCTCCCTGATCCCTCAACTTCTAAAAGGCGATCCAAAATTCCTATCTTCTTAAAACGAATAAGATCAAAAACAGCTTCAAAAGTTCAATCTTCATCAACGGATCCCGGCCTAATTTTGCCTTCACAAGATCCTAATCCTATAACGCCAGTACCCCCAACTAACTTTGCTGAGACTATGTTTCCTGGCTCTAAATGTAAGACCCTATTTATCTTACTAAAAAAAAACTTTTAATCAAAATTGACTAAACCTATGACTTAATAACATATTTGAACTTCTAGCTGTCGAAATAACCAACACTGATAATGTTGGTAGAGTGAAGACGGACTATATCAATCATTACCCAAATTTTCATCGCTATCTTTTTCTTGACTTTACTAATGAGTTGAAACGAAAAATGCTGGCCTATTTTCAAGAAACTCCAGCTAATAACCATGAAGACCTCATGAAAAGAAGAATTTTAATGCAAAGCTTTGATAATGATGTTGAACAATTTCAAAGAAATTATCTTTTCTAACAGTATAACTTGATAAAATTTTGTTTTTGCTTGGTCTTCTTAAACTTTCAACATAAATGATGTTTTCTTTCTTCTCTGGCTTGATATAACATAAAATAAAATAATATAAATCTTGTGATGATTCCACTACTGAGAGCAAGGTTTGAATCCCTTCAGACTCCCATATACCAGTCTTCCTTCTTGTCACAGCATTGAGAGAGTGGATCTTCCTATGAGCCGAATACTCCTGATTCCAACCTCATAGGGCCCCCCACTGAGCCAAATTCTATGATTCCAATCTCGCCATAAGGTCCTCCAAGCTTCACACCAAAAAAAAAATGGCCTAACTATGAGGCACTAAAAAAATCATTCCCTAAAATCCAACTACCATCCTAACTTCTGATTCCTTCATCACAATTTTCAAACTTTGCTATACAGCAAACCCATAAAATACTTTTGCCAGGCTTCCAATAATAATATTAACTTTAGACCATGTTAAAGCGCCACAAATTTCACCTAATTAACATTATGCTTTCCATAGCATCATTACCACCTAAAATTTTAACCTCCTAAAGCTTATCAGCACCCAATTCTAGAAATAATTGAATAACCAGTTTAGAGTCATAGTGGACAGTGATAAATTAAAAGATTGAATTGAGTTATCCAAACAAGATTGACATTCCAGTTTAAAGTCTTGGTGGACCAAAAATATAATCGATTGCCAGTTTATGGTCTTGGTGGACCAAAGATCGTTTAGGTGCATAAATAACTTGATATATTCCTAAGTAAGGCCTAGGCTTGACCAAAGATTGAATAAATTTGATAATCCAGTTTAATGTCATAGTGGACCAAACATTTGATCGACAAGTAATCCAGTATAAGGCCATAGTGGACCAATGAATGTTGAATTATCCTGCAGATATTAATTTTCCAGTTTAAAGTCATAGTGGACTTAAACAATGAATGAACTACCAGTTTAAAGTCATGGTGGACCAAACATTTAATCGATAAGAAATCCAGTAAAAAAAACCTTAAAGAACGTCTTGAAAAGTAGCCAGTTTAAAGTCTTGGAGGACTAACAGATGTCTTGAAGTAAAATCCCATAGGTATTGAGTTCCCCTAGACCCTGTTTCCTGTCTAAACTAAATAAATAAAACTAAAAAGAATGAAGACTGAAAAATAAAACTAAGAAATATAATAATATTTTTGATTTAATTAATTAATTTTTTTTTTTTTTTATTATTATTATTATTATTTTTTTTTTTTTTTTTTTATTTTTATTTTTATTTTTTATTTTTTATTTTTTTATTTTTATTTTTTTTATTTTTTTATTTTTTTTGTTTTTTTTTTTTTTATTTTTTTTTTTTACCTTTAAAATAAAAGATTTTAGAAATGATAGTTTTGAAATAAAAGTTAAAATTTAATTTTTAAAGAAAGATAAATGAATGTAAAAAAAAGATAAAAAAAAGTAATAATAATAAAAAAAATTCAAAATAAAATTTTTAAAAGATGCCCCCCGGCCATTTGATGAGCCGTACCCTCGACATCATACCCACATCCAAGTGCAACTTGATGTGGTTACACAATTTTGAGAAATTGAAAGAAAAGAGAATAAATGAAAGTTTTTAGAAGATAATTTTTATAATGATGATCACTGGGTGGGCTCCCTCCAATTTATAAAAATGATTAGAGACCACCAGTGAGCATCACCTTTACATTAATTCATAATATATATTAAAGAAAAGAAATCACAATCTAACATAAAAAAAAAATCAAAAACAAAATAAAAAAAATCTTGAATCCGGCGTTGAGAGCGGTGTCTCTTGATTCGTTCCAGTTTATAGTCTTAGTGGACTTCCTATAATTAAAAGACAAAGCCAGGATTCAACTAGAAACAGGGAAAATTTTGGAAACGAACATTATGGGGTAATTGTGTATAGAGCAGCCAGCCCATCAATTACCCCCACACTTGCCAATATTTAATTAAGAAGGTTCCCCTGTGAACACTTCTTCCAATAAATTTTAAAATTTTTCCAACACTATCTTCACCCATATTTTTAAGAATTTCAAATTTTGAAAATTTTCAATGAAGGTTTTCTCGTATTTCGTTATGTTTCATCATAGTTTCGTCGCCCATATGCAGTGTAACGATAGTAAAGTATTTTTAATAAAAATAAGAAGATAGTTTATACTCGTTGCGGAGGAATCCATAAAATTTCGTAGATATCATAGTTTATCCTCATTGCGGAGGTATAAAATTTGATAAATGTAATTAAAATGGTAGTTTATCCTCATTTCGGAGTTATAAATTTAATAAAAAACATTAAAATTGTAGTTTATCCTCATTTCGGAGTTCATCATAAAATTTTGTTAGTATTATAGTTTATCCTCATTGCGGAGTTATAAATTTAATAAAAAACATTAAAATTGTAGTTTATCCTCATTTCGGAGTTATCCATATAATTTCATAAATGTCATAAAAATTGTAGTTTATCCTCATTTCGGAGTTATACTTCGGCACTCCTGGTGCCTCTAGGATAGAACCGTTTCACTTGATCGGCCGCTACCCTCTTCTTCAATACTACTCCATCCAACTCTTCTAGCACATATGAACCGCCGGAAACTTGCTCCTTGATTTTATACGGTCCATTCCACCTATCTGCAAACATCTTTCCCCACCGACTTTCCAAACTCCTATTATACACCAGGAGCATATCCCCTGGGTTCAAAGGTTTCCTTAATCGATGTGCCAACCGCTCATCCCAATATCTGACTGATTGATTTCGGATCTTCATCATCCGGGAATATGCCTTTTCTAAATATTCTTCTTTCTTTTCTAGCTGCATCATTCTTGCACACAATAATTCTTCAGTAGTTTTGACCGTGTCCCAGTCAACTCCAAGATATGATTCAGCTTCTAAATCAACCGGTAAAACTGCTTTCTGTCCAAAAACAAGTTCATAAGGTGAAAATCCGGTCGTCCTTTTGGCAGTGATTTGATCAGCAAATAAAACTAAAGGTAAATAGTGCCTCCACTTTTCGGCACTTGTCCCACACATTTTAACTAAAGCATCCTTAATAACTTGATGCCCTCTTTCAACCATGCCTTCAGCTTCAGAATAATATGGGGTTGCTACCCTAACCTTTGATCCAACTTTCAATACGGCCTCTTTAAACTCTGTCCCAAATTCAGGACCTCCATCTACTGTTACCAACTTCATCACCCCATACCTATATACCCAATTATTCAAAAAAAATTCTGCCACATTTTTGGCAGTTAAATTAATAAGAGGCGCTGCCTCTACCCAACCAGATAAATCATCTCTGGCCACAATTAAATATTTATACCGTCCCTCTTTTATATGAACAGCATCTAAACTAACTCTCCCAAAGAGCGTATATTCACCGGTCGCGCGTCCAGGTTCTTTTGGCCTTAAATAACTTCGTCTTTGACATTCTTCGCATGACTGAACCCACTGTTTAACAGCCATCTTCATGCCAGGCCACCAAAATCGATCAGAAATTCTTCTAAATGTTTCTCCAACGCCTCTATGCCCGAGGTCTTCATGCAGTGATTTCAAAACTAATTCTTGCCCCTTCTGTTGAGTTATAACTACTTGAGGATTTGGATAATTTCTCCTCATTAAACGTCGACCAGATAGGTAAAACGTAGATGACTTCCTCTTGATAGCCACCCATTCATCGTCTTCACAATCTTCTGGCCTCTCTAAAGTCAACAAATATTTGACTAACAAAAAATAAAAACCAGTCTGACCCCAGACTTCATCTTGAAAATCGATTAATATAACATCAATAGGGACTTCTCTATCACCAATATCACCTGCACATGAATGAGCCAATAATCGTTGACCCCTAAATAAATCTTTAATCGAGCTATGTCGTCGTTTTTCTTCTGAACCTTTGGATCCTTCAAAAACTGTATTTGAAAATACCTCTTTCTCTTTATCCACCCTTTTATTTAAATTCTCTAATTCTCCAACATATACACCATTCCTTAATTTACTACTATCCCACACTACCAATCCATCTTCCTCTACATACACCACATATTCTTCTACCTCCTCTCTGCCGAATTTATCTACACCTTTTCCAACACCTTTATTAACATAAAAACTATTTTCCCGTTTATCCTCTTGGTGGAGGTCCGTGATAGAAGGAGATAATTGCAGTTTAACCTCTTGCTGGAGGTCCAAAATAGAAGGAGATAATTGCAGTTTAACCTCTTGCTGGAGGCCCATAATAGAATTTTCACAAAAATTATTTTTTTGTGTTTTAATTATACTGAGATTTTTAATTTGGTTTTGATGAGATTTTCGCAGTTTACCCTCTTGCTGGAGGTCCATAATAGAAGGAGATAATTGCAGTTTAACCTCTTGCTGGAGGCCTGGAATAACCTTTTCACATAAATTATTTTTTTGTGATTTACTTATACTGAGATTTTTAATCGAGTTTTGATGAGATTTTCGCAGTTTACCCTCTTGCTGGAGGTCTGTAATAGAAGGAGATAATTGCAGTTTAACCTCTTGCTGGAGGTCCAAAATAGAAGGAGATAATTGCAGTTTAACCTCTTGCTGGAGGTAATCAAACATACCCTTCCCATTTTTATCCAACCTAATTTGGCCCATTTTGCCTTTTTCACCGTTTTTAAATTTAATAGAAAAACCGGGTAAATCCAATAAACATATAGAAAAGTCCAAAATGTATTTGCACTCCAAAGTAATATTAACAGAAAATAATTGAGAATCCACTTGAATTATCTCCAAGTGAGCTGACCTATTGCAATCCGGGATCTCATCCTGAGGAGAGATTACAACATTAGAGTGATCAGCCCCTGCTACCCCAAAAAATGAGGGCATTCATAATAATTTGAATCCTGAATAAATTAAAGACATAACGATAAAAGAAAATTTCAGCCCAGTTTAGGTAGTTTATCCTCATTTCGGAGGAATTAAATTCTTGATATCCCCTGGAGATAATCCATAATTTTGCCCCAAGGGCTTATCCACCGATTCCATAAAACCCAAAAATAAACTCCCAGAATTTCTCCTATAAAAGGACATAAAAAATAAACTACCTTTTTCCAAAATATGAGTGCATCCACTTTATGCACCCTATTGTCCAATGGCACTACACTCTCTATTAGTGCAGGAAAAACCATATCCTCCATAAAAATCTCTTCCTGAGATTGAAACAAATCCACCATACATATACCAGATTCATAAACCATATCCACATCTGAATTGCAGACAGTCTCCGCTTTTGAAGACAAAACCTGAGGTAAATATTCCTCTAAATCAAATTCCAAATTATCCAAAACAAAATTATCCCCAACATCCAAATTTTCTTCATCAGTGACAATAATATCTTCATCTTCAGAAACCTTTTTTTTCCAAACAGAAGAGTCAACAAAAATAATATCTTCAGGCTGGACAAAATCTTCAGGAATGGCTGAATCCGGAATTTCATCAGTAACTAGTTCTTTTACACCATCCTCTTCTATCTCTTGAGCGACCTCAGTGTCTTCTCCAGAGTCCAAATCAACAGAGTTATGAGTATCCAGATGTTCCAAAATAACCTTCTTTAGCACCTCCATACCAGGAATCCTAGTTTCTCCATCTGGAAGATCCTTCATTAAATTTGCTTTAATAAGCACCATCAAAACATCTTTCTTAACCTTTTCCCCCATGGCACCCCAATAAACATACTTTGATGCATTATCATGAAATAAAATTTCATACTCCAACAAATAATCCAGAACCACCTGAAATTCAACCATAAACTGATGATACTGATGCAGAGATGTTACACCACCTTTTGATTCCCATTTCCTAGCTATATCCTTTAGATCCTCCAATGAATAAACTTTTGGCCACCTTTTTTCCATTTCCATCTTGAGCTCTCTCCAATCTTGACCTTTATAACCATCCATAGAAATAACCTCCTTTTCCACCTCTCTGTCCAAAATAAAGAACCTAATCTGCTTCACCATATCCAAAGGTAAAGCACCATCAATCGCAGCTGCAGTTTCATACCTATGTAAAAATCCTTCTAAATCATCTCCAGAAAACTTGGGCCCAACCCAAGATACAATCCTTACTGATGCCCTAACAGGTACACCAGCAGCCAACACAGCAGTTCCACTAGTAGAAGACATCCCAAAACATAAGAAAAGCGTTAACAACCATTAAAATAACAAGCCTCTTGCAGGCCAATAACAAATTTCAATTAGAGTTCCAGAGAATAAGCCTCTTGCAGGCTAAGAAAGTCCTAGATCCAAGTAAGTCTTTAAAGAAAGCTAGAGAAATCGAACCCCACGTTGGGCGCCAACTATGGTAAGGTAAACTCTTACAGTCGCCTTGCTGTAAGCAGAATCCGGACGAGATATGTGGATTTAGCTGAAAACCCCGTCCTTCCAATAAAAATAACAAAATGGGAATTCTAAATCACTAAGCTAACCAATCTACTTGGATCTGATTGATGAAAATAATGAAACTCCAAAATAATTAACGCTTATTGAGATTTAATGAAAGTAGCTGTTGAGGAAAGAAATACTGATAACAACAATTAAGGTGTACCAGTGAAAGATCTGAAAAGATTGACTTTTATGTTTTTATAATGATTTGAATTTTTATGAGACAGCAATAATCAAGTCCCAGCGACGAAGACCTTTCTAAGGATACCCTGTTTTGAAGTGTGATTTAAATTGTTGAATAGTATTTCTAAAATGTTAAGTATATAAAAAATATAAAGTTATAAGGGTATTACAAATTTATTTAATTTGTTGAGTAATAAAAAATGAGACCGTGGTGGTTAATGATTAAGCTGTATGATGTATCCCCCTTCTCAATTTCGAGTTTGAGAAGCGCTTAAGTATTCCTAGTCACATGCCTAAGTTTTCCCCTCCAGAGCTCTTCCAGAGTCAATCCGGAGCCCGTACGGAGTCCGTACGGAGCCGGAACGGAGTCCGTACGGAGTCAAAGCGGAGTACGTACGGAGTCCGTACGGAGTCTGTCCGGACTTCCGGACTCAATTAGAACCTTAAAACTATAATAAAAAAATCTAGAAAAATTACACATAATAGAGCTACTTCCCCTTTACATACCAAACTTATTTTCGTAGTCTGCGCAGCTCTAATTACCCTGTGAAAATTCATCAAAGTTAAGTAATTTTTGAAAACGTAAATATTTCTATAAAACTTTAAAATTCATTTAAAAATATAAGGAAAATAGTAAAAATTCTGGGAAAATTTCCCAAGGTTCTTGAGTGACTTGACTTAATACTTATAAATTTTTCAGACCGTAAAAAATAAGTTTTCTCCGTAAAATAAATTGTTTTTGTGTAGGCATTCGCTCGTGACCAATTTCTTCATATTTTAAACTCCAATAAATTAAATAAAACCCTTTTATATAAAAAATAATAACACCAATCTTGCATGCCGTGATAACTCCATTTACATATTTAGGTGCCATACTAAACTTTAGGCTACCACAACGTCATATTTTCTGTCTTCAACTCTTTTATATGACTGGATAGGTTGCTGATTTGTTGTGGCAGAGGAAGCTTTTTTATTTTGAAGCCTTTTGGAAGACCTTCTTTAGGCACTAGAGGCTTTACTTCCTTCTGTGGTACTGGGGGAAGGGGGTTTGGTTTGTTTGCATTTCCTGTCATTTCCACATCCTGCAGTATGTGAATTCTTTGTGTTAGAATAAGATTTTTTATGACCAACTTTAGAAGAACTTACAGTGTCAGCATCATAGTCAATTTCTATTTCATCCACTTGCATGTTATCCATTTTTTCTGCCAAATTGTTGGACATACTAGTGGGAAGATTTATAATTTACTTTTTATTTTATAAAAAAATAATAAAAGTTAGTCAATAATTGCTCCAAATAATAAAAAAAAAAATTTATTAATTAAATTATAGAAAAAATAATTTTCAATATAAAGTAATAATTAAAAAAAAATTAATTTTAAAAAAAATGGATTGCAAGGTTAAATTGGGAATAACAATCAAGTTAATTCAACCAATTAATTACCAATATTAAATATGGCAATATATTTGGGACTAAGCACAATGTACTTTTAAGTCAACCAAAATTAACAATAATTAATAATAATAAAAAATTAAATTAATAATTCAATTTGTATTAATAAAAAATGTCAATTCTTCTAGGACTAAGAGGATTTAACACTCTATAATGGTCAACTAGGAAAAAAAAATTTTAATATTTGAACACTTACACTCAGTGAATCAGCAATTAAGCCACAATCACTGTTATTGCAATAAAAATATAGTAATATGAGTGAGAGGCGCAAAGGTGAACTTACTATAGTGATCGAAAAATCACTTCAAAATAATATAAAAATTAATATAATATAAACCTAAGATGTCGAACCCAAGTTCGAAACACAGTCGCGGCAAAAGTTTTGTTTTTGCTAGGTGGTCCGTGCGTTTTGTTGTTCGTTGCCAGGCTCGATCGTCGTCGTCGTTTGGAAAGGTCCCCAGTTGTCGGTCAGTTGTCTAGAAGAAGGTAAGAAAAATAGGAGAAAAAGGAGGAGAGAAGGAGGAGAACAAGGGAAAATAAAGGAAATAATTTATAATAATATATTTAATTTATTTAATTTTATTTAAGAGGGAAAACAACAGCGAGCAACTTTGAGAGATGCCAAAAGCTTAGTATTTATTAATAATAATATTATTCAATGTAAGGGTTCTGCGCGGCAAACAATTTTAATTACTATCAGACTTAAAGCAACCTTTAATTTGTTATATAGACTTTTAATTAGAATTGTATTACTAATAAAAAAATATAAACGTAATAAAATAGTTATTTAATTTGTTGAGTGTTTAATAAGTGATGAGGCTACAGGGGATTATCCAAGGCCCTTTTATAGGCAATGGGTCCTCTGAAGCGCTACTATATTTGTAAATACAATGATTAGAATAGAATAAAATAAATATATCAAAGAGTAAATGAAACATAACAATGTAGAGAAAAACATGAAACAAATAATTAAAACCCCAATTAAGAATCCAATTTTCCCGCCATTAATTCCCAAATCAGTAAGTGAAAATAGTGAATAACTAAACAAGATTGGAACATAGGAACTATGAGAAAAATAATTCCAAACAGATGGTACAGTCTGATTAAAGGATATTTTAAGTGAAACAAAAAATACTTTGACGCAACAAAACATGTAATTAATCTCAATTTAGTATAAATTAATTTACTTGTTTTTTCTAACACAATTAAGGGTCAAAAGAAGCGTCATTAATTATTGTTTAGTATTATATGAGAGGTGTTATTTAATATATAAATTTAAATAATTAATTTAAATATATTATAAGTCAATTTTACACTTATAATTATAATATATGTTTTTCAATTAATTAAATATAAATTTATAATTATTAAATACATAAAAATGCGCCCTTATTTGTAGAATATATTATATTATGTTCAATTTAACTGTATATAAAAATTTATATAACCAATAAATTTAATGTAACACTTGTATATAATAAAATACTTATATAATTTTATTATGCAATAAAATATTAAGTTATATTCATTAAATACAATTCTTACCCACTCTTTCAGGTTTTATAAGTTACATATCATTTACTGGACTCCTGGAATAGCCTGGCTGACAGAATTAATCTGAATACCTGAAAATTACAAATAAATAAATAAAATGTATAACTTATCATTTTTTTATTGTTTTTTTGGGTGGGCAAGTGTCAGCCTGTATATCCCCAGGACTGAGTAAAAACTACTTACAAGTTATGTTAAACACATGAACTATACATGGGAATAATAATTAAGAGTACACAAACAGTATATAAAAGTAACATTATGATAATATACAAAATATGCCATTATAACACCTTATATACACACATATATCCTCCTTTTATTAGTCTTATGTACTTAATATTAAGTTGGAATATGTTAAGGTAATCTTAAGAACCTTAAGTATAAGGCTACATAATTTTTAAGTACACTTAAAGCTGTTATTTTCACTGTTTTAAACAAAAAAACAAGAAATGCGCTTTATTTCACTTAAAGTTGACTATATGCGCTATAAATTTGAGAATATCAAAAATGCGCTTTGACAGATCAATTTGTCTCATTTAGGACTATTGATTTGGCTATTTAAATGTATAAAAATAACACTTTTCAAATTTGGTGTTTTTTATGCTAGAAATGGCTTCTGTGTACTGGCCACATACTGCCTGCTTTTTTCCCGTGTGAATAGCTTCATTTTTAGCAAAGTTATCTTTTTCACACTATAATTGCCCCACATTCTATGCCCACTGTGGGGAAACACACTAAAATAGGCGACAGGTGCTTATTTAGTGTCCTAGCTTAGTTAATAATGCATTGACCCTGTTTATATGCACTAATTTCATTAATAACCTTATTCTTGGTGTCTTATTTCATCACCACGCTTAAATTTGCCTAATTTTAGTCAAGGATTTACCTGTGCAAGCACCTTCCAAGGATTGCATGTAGTTACCCCACATCTCACGCTCTTTTTTGAGTTTTTGGGTGGTTTCTCAGTCAATATTGGTTATTTTTGGATGGGAATTTCACATAGTATAATGTCAGGATTAGCCCCTCCATTTCTACAGTTAATCCCCCTTATTATTAAGCTATTATTAACCTTAAAAAGTCTCCTTTAGTCTTTTATATTATTGTTTTATATGCATATACTCTCTTTTTGTCTTTTTCTTTAATTTTGATGGATTTCCCTTATTATTACAGGATTTTGATGGTTGTTATTTGTCTAATTATGTCATGGGTTGCTAAGGTTGTTGATGGGCAGGACTATTAGTTGTTTTGAGGTGTCATTAGCTGTGTATTGGATGGTACATTAAGGAAATCATTGGGGAATTCAGTGTGTATAAAAGGAGGAGGTTTTTGGGTCTTGTTTCTACATTCTTTATCATTTACAACTTACCAAATATAACCAAATAAATTACAATACATATCAATTAGTACTTTTATAAGACTTTTTGAATAGTATCTGAATTATAAAATCTATTTTTCTACCAACTACAAAGAGTGTAAGCCATATATAAAAATAGTGAGAATTATTTTACTGAGACCTTTAATTTTGATTATATTTTACTACTTATTGGATTAGTACTACAGTATTCATACAGGACCATTAAAATCTTCTAGACAACTGACCATTCAAGCTAGTTCACGTCCTTGTACTTACCTCAGCCTGACAATAACCCAACATTGAAACTATACTATTGATCCTAGCACTAATGCATTGCACATTTGCTTAAAGTTGAAAAGTATAAGCAGATGATTGGCTAATTTAGATTTAAGGTTTAGATAGTGCAGTTGCTAGTGTGTTTGAATCAAGACAACAAAGGGCAAAAGCAGTTACTAGCACTACAATAAATGTTTGTTTTGTCTTGGGGAACAACAATGGCACAACAATTACACAGCAGTTAAGTAACAATTATTTTTTTGAACTTAAAGGTCTTAGGTGGGTCTTAAGTGCAAAAAACAATTGTTTTGTAACTGTTGCACAACTATTGCATAATTGTTGCACCCCATGGCAAAATAAACATGTGCTGTAGTGTAGGTAGATTTTCCTTTCTGCGCTTTGAGTATGGATTTGTGTACAGATTTATGGATTAAAAGATTGACTTTTGCTTTGAATGTCACGTGGCGCGTGACAGTTAAATTTATAAAGTTGTTAGATTTGTTAAATTTTTAAATGTTAGTAAAAATTTTTAAATTATTTATAAACTGTGAATTTAATACAGATTTCTCAATTTTGAAAGTCGCACTTGTTGTTGCTTTGTAACCTGGAAAAAAATCAGGTTACCACTAAGCAGGAGTGCATATCCAGAAATAAGAATGGCACGCAATCTCATCAGATTCTTGAGTTCATCATACTCGGGTGTTTTTTTATTGTAGATCTTGCTATTCATTTAGATATGAAAGTACTTGATGGATAAATATACAAAATGAATGTTATATGCAAAAAACAAATCATGAAAAAATTTGTCAACCTCGATTCATAGATTTTAGCCTCAGCCCTAGACCGCAATCAACACTGCTAAAAAAAAAAATAATACTCATTGAGTACGTTCACCTCAGTTTTCAAAATATATTTCCAATATTTCTTAAAATAGTATGTATCTTATTCTTTTTAAAGAATTGATATCGTATATTGATTGGACTTGTTTACGCAGAGAAATATATCTATAGATTCGTGGGCAGTTTAATTACCTTGTGTTTTGTGACCTTCGATCATTCACGCGCACACACACACAAAATACAAATAATAAATAAGTCTAGCTAAGGGCAAGAAGGGTAAGAACTTCCTAAAAACCGTTACAATTTTTTATAATCAGAAAACTAAAACGGTCAACAGTCTTTTTTATTTATTTATTTGATCATCGCTCTTCAATTCGAAGGATTTGACTTAAAGCGAATTTAAAATATCAACATAGATGGTGATGATGATGAGGATGATGATGAAAAACTCTGTGGGCAAGGTAGGATTTCGAAGATTTGGGTCTTATCATGTTGGCGATTGCGTTAGATCGTGCCGAGCTTTTGAGGTGAAGAAAACTGTAGGAGTTGGCTCCATTCGTTTTCAATCAAGTAGGAATATTGTATTGATTGACTAAACCCGTGATTTTCCCAGTAGTTTGACTTTTTTTTTTTTTTTTTTTTTCAATTTTTTCTGACTCTTTCTGTTGTTCGTCAGCCAAAAGATACACAGTTGAACATGAATGGGTTTCTTATGACAAATCCACCAAAGTTGGGACGATTGGAATAACTGATTATGCTCAAAAAAGTTTAGGAGACGTCGTTTTCGTGGAGCTTCCTGAAGTCAATCAAAATGTTTCCACTGGAGGTGTGCTCAAGATAAATTTCAATTATCATTCCAGATCTCTTAATTCCTAAAGTGATCGTTTTTTTCTATCACGCCCCATTCCATTCTCACGGCATTCTTTCACATCTTTACCTTCTTCTTTGTGAATCTCTGAAACTTTTACTTTAATTCGATTTGCCATAATCAAAATGAATGCATGGTCAGATCAAATTGGCGCGATTGAAAGCGTGAAAGCAGCATCAGATATATTTGCACCGGTATCAGGAAAGATAAGTGCAGTGAACACGAACCTTACGGAGCAAGCCAGCTTGATTAATTCAAGTCCAGAGTCAGATGGTAAGAGTAGATTCTTTGCGCTTTTTAAACCAGCCTTTCTCCATCATTCAGGAGATAAAGAGGACTGTTTGAGTACTGATGGGACATGGTAACAATTAATAGGTTGGGTTGCAAAGATTGAAGGGGTTTCAGAGGCGGAAGTAGATCAGCTATTGACAGAAGAGGCCTACACAGCACATTGTGAAGGATCAGAATAAATAATCATACGGTTGGCAAACGTGGGATTTGATGATGATGATGATGATGATGATTTTTATTATTATTATTATTATTATTATTATTATATTTTATTTTTGTCTGTGTGAGTTTTTGAAGCATGGAAAAAGGGAGACGGGTAAAGATGCCAAGCCAGGAAAATATAAGACATTGATGGCTTTCAGATGTTTACTGGAGAGATGAGAACTAGAGTGAGACAGTCAAGTCACATGGTGTGGGGTTGTATTAGATGAATGATTTGTATGTAAGAGTGTTGGAGTGAGAAAAAGAGTCCCCCACTCAGATCTTCAGCAACCGGCATGAGTCTTTCTTCGCATTCTTCGGATTCTTGTGACTCATCCATCTCTCGCTCAGTCTCGCCCTCATCATCGTCTGAGCAGTCATCATCCACACTCGCCTCTCATCCTCACTACATCCCTCCACCTGACTATGCTCCTCTTCCTCCACCCACCATCAACCTCCTTCCTAATAAGCAACAGGAGCTATGGGCTATTCGTCTTCCCTTGGCCGTTTGTCCAACCCCTCCCATCATTTCATTTCTCCAATCCACCCATCCGCTCATTCCTCTCTCTCTGTCTCTCTCTTGCTATCATGTTTTAACAGGTGAAACCAAAACACTTGGCAAATCTTAACCTGGATATCTCAAATTTGGTTCCTCCTTTTAAAGAGCCCGTTAAAGTCGGCGAATTAAAAATTAAAAAAGTCATTTATGATGTTTTTATTGAAGTGACAACGTGTGATACGCTCCATCGTAACGGTAATGTTAATCAATCCACTGATCAAATCGATGATCTGGATCGATTGGTTGATCGGAACTTTGCTCCTGAATCCACTGAGCTTTTGAGTATGGTCCCAATGGTTCCGTCAACAAAGGATCAAGGATTGGTAATGGGTATGGATATTTCCCTATCTTCACCAATCACTTAGTCCATGGGTTTCTGTAATATATACAAGCAGTGTATTCTCACATAGCTCTTTTAATATTTATATCATTCTGGTTTTATCTCGTTCATCAATCAAACATTGATCAGCGCCTGTAGCAATTCAAAAAACCTTATTTGTTAGAAGACAGATCCCAACATTGGCTTTTGACGATATAGCCTCCGATCCGACGGCTATAACATCTAAAATAAAAGAAAACCCCCTTGATAATCCATCACCCAAAAAACGACCTTGCGTTCAGTTAGATGGTCGGTTTATTCCTTACGGTACCCATGCTCAAAATTATGGTTCTTCCGAAAAAAAGCCATCGACTTTAGAGTTAAATGGCAAGCGAAGACGTACTTTAGGAAAACCTATCATTAATGGTGTAAAAAAACCTGAAACTACAACTTGATTGGCAATGTCACATCACATGATACTTTATAAATCAAATCTTAAACGTATAGTGCACATGTAACTAATCTATCTATTAGAATTATGGAAGGGGCTATATTCTCTTAAGAAATTGTTGAGTTGTATTGGGGGTCACATTATAGTTGAAAAAAGGTATAATATAAAGATGTTTCTTGTAAAAAAATCTTAATAAAATCAGAAGTTTTTCTTTTCTTTTCGTACTCAAGCAAGGTTGAAGAGGAGAGCAGCATAAAAGAACAGATTTTGAAATGGAAAACAACTTATTATTTCAAGTTCCTAAATATTTTTTTCTAATGATAACAAATATAAAACTAAAATTAGCTAGTTAGTAGAGGTTGTCAAATTGTATGTACCAGATGTAGAAGTTTTAGCACAGGGGAAAGCTAAATACAGGTCAATCAGCAACTGTGCACCTTACAACAACAAGTAACTACAACAAAGCATGTGCTAAAACTGAGCAAAAGACTCTATTCTCCCCACACAGTGAAATGACTGTCAGAAGCAGCCAAATGGGAAGCAAGGGACAGGAGGAAACAAAGGAGGGATCAAAGAGAATAAAATGAAAAAGATTTGGATGGGGAAAACAGAAACAGCAAGCAGAGTGTTACATTTTAGTATAAGTATTGTTAACTTTAACCTTATTAAGTGAAACCCCACATTCTTTCAAAGAAGTTTCCATGTTCCATTCTCCCCACAATAATCCCCACATTTCCATTGTACTTGTGTTATATTCTAACTCTATGTAGTCATGATGTACTAATCCTGTATTTAGTTAAGATATAAACAAAGGATGAGCTGGGAATGTTTACCCAGAGAATCCTCTTTGCATGTTCTATTAATAAATAATAATAATTTACCTTAGGGGTTAACACAGAGGCATGATTATATGATAAAGTCCACCGTTATAAAAAACCAAAAGCAACTTAACATCAATAGAAACTACTAAACTACAATACAGAAACAGAAAACAAAACATAACAGTCAAAGACATGATTCCCACACAGTGACATGTTCACATCCCAAGTACAGAAACATGTCCTTGAGGTCCAGGTTGAGGAATATGACTCCAGGTGGGAAAGAAAAGTTGCCCTCAATGCTGGAGCCTGTATCTTGACAATTCCTTGGTGGAAGAGACCAGGAAAAGACAATATGAGCATGGAGAAGGAGTGGGTCAGGTATTAGATGCAGAAATTTCTACACCCCCCCCCCTTTTAATACTAGACCCATGAGTTTAAGGAGATGAGACAGCTTTACTCTTCCCAGTGATTTTGTGAGGCAATCAACAATCATGTGCTCAGTGGAGATGTGTCAAAGCTGAAAATGATTTTTGTTAAGGCTTTCAGTTATCCAGCAGATTTGAGTGTCAACATGTTTGGATCTTTGATGGTATCTGAGTGAATCCTTGCATTGAGAGATGGAACTGGCATTATCTGCAAGGATTAAGTGTGAAGGTTATTTGGGAATGTTAAAAGAGGTGAGGAATTTTTTCATCCAAATTGCTTCACATACAGCATCAACAATGCCTCTAAATTCAGCTTCAGTACTTGAAATGGTAACATCTTGTTGCTTTTTAGAGCTTCAGGAAACAGCTCATCCATTTAGCATGACAACATACCCTCCAGTTGAGCACCTAGTGTCATGATCTCCAGCATAATCTGTGTCTGAATAGATGGGAGGACAAAGAGATGGATGATTAGGAAAGGGACATTTGTCACACACCATGTGACACTTGAAGCAAAAGTACCTCAATTACACCACTATTCAAGCCTAACTCCTAGCAATATGTAAAAAGCAATCTTGGAACAATTACCTTCTATTGTGCTCTCAAATAAGCTGCGCTATTCAAACTTTAAAGTATCCTAAATTTAAATATGCTTATACTTTTCAAAAATAAGCAATTTACATGCACTCTTGCACTAATGTCAAGGCAGTATTCAAAGGGGGAAATTGTGGGTCTGAGGGTAAATTAGGAGGTCTGTGATAGAAGGTAAAGTATAGAAGGAATATAAATTTAGATTATTGATGGGAATTCCAGTGGAATAAATGGGTCTGTGGGTGTATGATAGCTGAATATTTGATGGGTCAGTGTGAGGAGGAATAGGATATTTAAAGGGGGTTTCTTTGGTTTGACTTTCTCTAGAATTAAATTATAAAATATATTTGTGATAGTAGTCAAGCTCTTATTAGGCTATTATTATATTTGTTTTTTTATCTCTTAATAATCAATTTTGTTAAAATCCTAATAACTTAAAATTCCCTTTGATTATTAAGTTGAAACCCTTTGTGAGATTCACCATAATAGTTAGTGTCCTTAAATTATACATTAATTATTCCTCAAAGATAATTAGGAACCATTCTTGGTTACTCAGTTCCATCTTTGAATCACTTCTTCAAAGTAATCCTCTGTGCTTTGAAGTTGTAATTTCCCTCATCCCTTTATCTCACTTACTTTGGGATCATCCTTGACCTTGTGTGTAGGTTTTCCAGTGACAGTATAATTTAATTCTCTGTAGTTCTCATTCTTTGTACCACTACAATTTTCAGGTGCTAAATATAAAAATGGTGCCTGTCTGACGCACTCCTCCCAAGGGCGCCACTACTAGAGCTCATGCTAGGGATAGGCCAACCTCATTAAGTCCTGTTTCTTGCACTCACTCCCTCAAACCACTTAATAGGGGGTGTCAGTTCTGGAAAATCCGCACTTAACTTAAGTGCAGATTTCAAACCAAATCAGCACTTAAATTTTGCAAAAAAAGTCACTTATTTCAAAAATGGGTGTCAGTTATGACCTCAAATCAGCACTTTTTTCCCGTTTTTTTTCACAACCACATTTCGGCCACAAAACATCCCTTCCTTTCTTACCCCATCCCTGTCACATGTGACACACTGACCTTCCTCGCTACCTACCCATCAATCCTCGGCACACACCCCTTCCTGACATTTTCAATATTTTGACCAGGCATGTTTACATTCTATTTTACTTATTTCTTCTACCTCTTAATCTTTTTTCTTGTTATGTGCCAGTTTCATAATGCCTCCCAGACATTCCAAATATCAAAAGGTAACTCAAAAATCTGCTTCATCACAAAAGTCTCCTTGTAAAGCAAGCCCTACACCTGAAAAATCAAAGTCAGGTTCAGGTCAGCTTAAAAAGGATGATTATCTCATCATAATCAACTTCCTTAAAATAAAATCAAATTTTGAAGCATGTTTTGGATGTGAAAAGTCCACTTGTATTGGACGTCCACCTTCTTCAAAGGTTAATGGCTACTTATTGATGGCCAATGAAGTAAGGAAGAAAACAAGGGGGAGAATTGATATCAATCCTAAACAAATGAAGGAGAGATTTAAGAGTTACCAATCAAAATATAAAAAGACTCATCATGCTGCAAATGAAACTGGCTTTGGTATTGACGATGATGATTTGGAGATTGGAATTACTACTGTTTCCAAAAAGCTCAATGTCATGTGTCCTTTCTATGAGGAAATGGATAATCTTTTTGGCTCCCGAGTTGATGTAAACCCTTGGTTTCTACATGATACTACTAAGAATATACCCTCTGGATCTTAACCATCAAATAATCCTCCTGAAATACCTGTACATCAACAGAATCAATCCCCTCCACCTTCTAACCATAGTTCAGCTGAAGATGATCCCGACTATCAAGCAGAACAATTATATCGCAGCAGATCTGAATCCTCAGAGGCCCAAAATTTAAATGTATGTTTACTTTTTGTTTTTTCTTCAATTCTTCTCTGAATTTCTCTTTCTTTCTAGTCTCCTCCTACTCAAACTCAATCTCCATTAAATAATCTCAATTCTGGAAATGTGAATCCCACTTTAGAAGCTGCTTTAGATGAACTTCCTGAAGCCTCTTGTTCAAACTCCAAACTAAAGTGTCAAGCCTCAACTTCAATGAACTTGAACCATCTATTAAAACATGGTAATACTTCAACAAGCTCATTTGGCTCCCTTGAGGATTACTTTGAAAAAAAGATATAAGTAAGTTTTGTTTACTATATATCTTAATCATTAACTCATTTATTTATTTATTTATTTCAATTTAATTTTCTCAGCAAAATCAACTATTGTGAATAATGCCCTTGACTTTGAGAAGATGAAGTTTGATCATATGCTAAGGAAAGATCAGAAAGCTTTAGATTTGGAAGAAAAAAAATTTGAGGCAGAGCAGATGGAAAGAGTAAATGACCGTCAATTTCAAAGAGAAATGGCTACTTGTGAATTGGAAAAACAAGAGAGTTTTAAAAAAAAGATTTCATTATGGAATGTGTAAAAAATGGCCAATCTTATGAGGACATTAAAAAATTACTTGACCTTTTCAATTGATAGATTGTTTTTAAAATGCATTTTTACTCAAGCTAACTCCAAAGTGGCAGTCAATTAATCCTGTTTTTCACATATCTCTCTTGGAACTGGCTTGATAAATATACCTGGGCAAGAAATATCCTCCTCCAGAGCTAGTCAAAGTAGAAGATCATCTAGAGTGGGAAGTAAGCCAGATTCTTAATTCAAGAAGGCACAATGAAAAACTTTAATACTTCATGGAATGGGAAGGCTACCTCAATGATACTAATAAAACATCCTGGGAACCAGCCATTAACCTTTCTAATGCTCCTGAACTTATCAAATCTTTTCATTTAAAATATCCTTCAAAACCTAAACCTTAAATTCTTTCTCTGTTTTTTTTCTTTCTTTTTTCTCTCTTCTTTTTTTCATCTCTAAAAACTTAAATCTTAAAATATTCAACATATCTTTCAATTTAAACTTAAAACTTCATAATCATTCAAAACTTAAATTCTTTTATCTATTCTTTTCAATTTCAAGTTTCTGCATATTTCTTTATACTAAATTTAAAACTTTAAAATAAAAATAAGATAAAAATAAAATAAAAATAAGATAAAAATAAAATAAAAATAAAATAAAATAAATTGAAATAAAATAAAATAAAACCAAAATAAAATAAAATAAAAAATAATAAAATAAAATTACACAATAAATAAAACATATATTAAAATAAATTCATTTTCTCTTTTTTCTTTCTTCTAAAATTGATTTGCATATTATGTATCATATTCTCTTCCAAATCTTTTTTCTTTCTTTTCTTTTCAACATTCGAACTCTTTTATTTTCATTCTATTTCTGTTTTCCTCAAAACTCTAACCCTCAAAAACACCCAAACAATCAACACAACTGTCTTCAACAATCAATCTCAAATAAAATTTCTTTTAAATTATAAATTTCCTCTATTTTCTTCTCCCTAAATTTTCTTTCTTAAAATATTTCTTTTCTCTTTTCTTCTCTTGAAAATTTCTCTCTTAAAAAACAAATTTTTCTTTTTTCTTTATTTTCTTCAATTTACATAATAAACCAAAAAATAAAACAAGCAACAAAATAAAACAATAATCAAGAATAAAACAATATACAAAAAAAAAGAATTCTTTTCTTTTCTATTTTGATTTTTTATTTTCTCTAAATTATTTTTTCTTCCAATTTTATTTGAATCAATTCCTTCATCTTCTCCATGACTTGTCAAGTTCCCTTTTGACTCTTCTCAAAGACTTCATCACCTTCAGCAAATACCTCCTCCCCAATATCCAACAATTCTTTGGCTATAACATACGTGGTGCAATATGGGAGGTGTACTTTCTAGAAAGTCCGCAACCTTGAACCCTAATTTATATATAATTGAGCACACATTGAGGCAGTGATGAAACAATCATGAAGAAATAGTGAATTTACTTTTAAAACACCTTGAAACTAATTTGAACACTCATTGAACCAAAGTTTATTAATAGCTCAAAAAATATCTATACTTGAATTACAGGATTTGTTGAAGGGATAAAAAATAAATGAGCCCCACTATCAATCTAGCCTTGTGGCTTCATAAGATTTTTAAAAATTGTAATTTTTTTTCATTTTTTGAATCTTATGAAACCCTCAGATACTTTGAATTATAAGAGATTTCACAAAATATTATAGGGTATTAACCCTATGAATATATAGATAAAACATCCAATATTCTAAGAAATTATTCATTAAGAAATATTTATTGAATTTCTATATTTCATTAAATTTTTATCAGTAAAAAATTGAGAAATTAACGCCTTTTCTCATTATATCAATCAATATTATTATTTATTTATTCATTTTCAAAACATTTGTGGAAAATGAAACACTCTTTAAAATAATTCAACATTAAATTTAGTCAATAGAAAAATTTGTAAGATTTATTTACATCTCATATTTAAATAAGCTAAAACAGGAAATAGGCCCAATTTTATTAAAAATATAACTTATCATGATCTTCATTATATCAAAAGAATAAAAAATCCAATTTTTATGAGAATAAAATATATGGTTAATAAATATTGAAAAATATTTTTGAGTTTTTTTTGGGATGTTTCATGCCATTATGATTTCAAAGTCTCAAAATATATTATATAAATTTTGTGCTTACATTGTTTTAAAATGTTCCTTAAAAGTACATTCCTCCCTTAAACTTCAAACCTCATTCTTCCCAAATCTAAAATTTTCTCCCTCTTACATTTTATTTAATTCTACCAAGAACTGTCCCATCCCAAACCCTTATTCCCCCTTCTCCACTCCAAATCATCCCATTACACCCCTTAACACCCTATTTATTCCCCTATTCATCACTTTCCACCCCAGCTTTCTTGATATCACTCCTTTTTCTCCCCTTCTAGCCCCTTTTACTCTATAGGCAGGAAAGGAGGTCATTTGGAAAGCCATATGGGTTGGATGAAAATTGAAGGGGTGGATTGGGGTGGGGTGGGGAATTTTCGGGGTGAAGAGTGAAAAAACGGGGGTTGAAAGCAAAAGCATTTTAATTATTTATAAAAAGAGTGGGGTGGAGTTGAGGCAAAAATAGGTACTTTAAGGTTGAAAAGGGTGGGGAAGGGTAGGGAGAGGCAAGAAAGGAGTGGTGAGGGATGAGGATGGTAGCAAAAGGGGTGTATTTGTGTTAAAAATGAAAATAGAGTTGAGGGGAATAGTAAGGAGGGCTTAAACTTGGATTTTGAAGCTTAGAGGGTGTAGCAAATGAATCAGGAGGGCAATAAAAGGGTGGGGGCTGGTAATAGAATTCATAGAAATGACAAGGTAGAAAAAGTTGTGTGGAGAGATTGTGAGGTTTCCTATTGAGTTAGCAAAAAATGGAAAGTGTACTCTATTTGGGCAAATATCAGAGTCCACCCCCTCAATCTACAGCTCTATTCTTCCAATATGAAAAATGATTGATAATTATCTTTTATTGATATTTTTGAACTTAAAACTATAGTTTATACATCATTATTTAATATTTATTATTTACAATGAACTTTAAGACTAAGAAAGTAATATAATAAAGTGATTGGTAACAAAATACTATTTTGATTTTTTACACAAGAATTGACAGTATGCTCCACCATGCAATATGGGGGGGGTTTTGTTAGCAAGTCCACAACCTTGGACTCAAATTCACCACAGATTGAACACACATCGAGTTATTGAAAAAGGAACCATAAAATCAGGGATGAACACCACTCAGAAGAACAGTTTTAGGTGGGTGTTCAAGTAGAGTTCAGTATGGGTTCAGTATGAGTTCAGTCTGAGTTTCATCTGAGTTCTGTCTGAGTTCAGGTTGGAGACTTGCTAAAAAGTCCACCCCCTATATTGCGTAGTGCTTCTGATAAGTATACATGATATAAATTAATAATATAATAAGAAAATTGAAGCAAAAAGTTGAAAACTAAAAAAAAAATTTTAAGAAATTTAAATCAATTGAAGTTATGTATTTTATGAGTTTATTGTATCTATTGTTAAATGTAATAGTAAAATATGTTGGTTTATATTAAAAATATCTTTGAATTAAACTAAATAATCCAAGTAAAGTTTGAAGAAAAGATCTATCTACATATATAACCAATTAACTTCTTTTCTTGTTTTGTGATTACTATATATAACTGCAAACTTAAGAAACTTTAATAATTTATCTGCCTCAATAAATTTGCAATAATCTTTTCAGTAACAGAAAAAAAATTCTGAGTCCTTTCTTTTACTAGTTTTATTCATTGCAATGACTATATATGTTTTCAAAAAAAATATTCATCATGTTTTTGGTGGAACTTAGATTGAACTCTCAATACAATCCTGTTTCCAAGTGAGGTTCAAGTTAAGTTAAGCCATGTAAAAATTTATACTTCTATAGAATTTTTATTAAGTATTTTTAAATATAAAAATAATAATATTTTTATACTAAAATATTTTTATTAAATACTTTGAAGTTGTTAAAACAAGTACAAATTAAGAATCATTTTGATAAAATATCATATTAAAAATAGTTTTAAGTTGATCATAAATTATTATGACATGAGTTCTTTCCATATGGTAGATTAAGAAAATAAATTAAAATTAATTTTATACAACTATATTATATAAAAAAGTATCAGCTCTTTTTCTTAGATTTGAAGTACTTCAAAAAAAAATTTTTTTTACTTTAGGTACACATCACATAGAGTCTTCAAAGCATCATATTAATTTTTTAGACTTATATTTGTAAGTTGTAGGGAAGCCTCACAGGATTAAATTGGTGGTTTTGTAAAAAAAAAAAAATAAATGTGAAGACAAAGGGTGGTGGTGTGTTGGACATATCTAAGAAGGTGGTTGAGAGCAATCTAGTGGGTGGCAGTAGGTATGGAGGAGAAGTGTGCCAAAAAGTTGACTGGGAAAGATAGATCTGGCCTAGTTGCTACCACCACATAGCTGAGAGCACCTAGAATAGAGAGATATTTAGTGGTCTTTATAGCTACCTCTTTATCCTTTGCTGTGGTGATTTCCAAATTTTTTGGTAGAGGTGATCTTGTGTTAAAGCCAGAGGGGTTATGAGTCTGTAGAATCTTTTCAATGAGCTGAAAATTGTGCAGAAAAAAACCTTCTGGAACTTCTTTGATAGCAACACCTACTATACCATCAACATTATCATTTCACTTTACCTTTAAACTACCATCCAAACCATCCTCCAACTCCTTTAACACCTCCTCACTACTTCCAGTAACTATACCATCATCAAAATGTATCCATATCACACCCAAACAATCCTTCTTCCTAAGAACATAGAACCTTTTATCATACTGACTTGCCTTATACCCCAGAGAATCCAATTTTCTGGCTATATGAAGCCACCAGCATCTTTCCACATGCTTGATACCATAGAGGGCTTTCTTTAAGTGTAGCGCATTGCCAATGTCACGTAGCTGGCAACCTTCAGGAGGACACACCCAAATTGCTTCCTCAATTGGACTGTGAAGGTAAGCAGCAGTGACATCAAAAGATTTGACAGGCCATTTGTGATAAGTTGCTAATGTGAGGAGAATGTGTTGTGAAGCAAAAGTGGCAGTTGGGGAAAAGGTGTCAGTAAAATCAATACCATACTGTTTTAAAAAACCTTTTGCTACGTATCATGCTTTGTAGATTGGATTTTTGGAAGGATTTTTGATTGTGAAGATCCATTTTGAATTGATGAGCTTGGCGCCAGGGGGAAGCTTTTCCTCATACCACACATCCATATCTTTCATGTTCAATAGTTCCCTTTTGCATTCTTTGTCCCACTTGTGACTGTCAGGTGAGATCATAGCTTGCAGATGTGTTCTGGGAATAATGGATGATTGGAACAAACCTTTTTTAACAGTATTATGTACAGCTTTTTCCTGAGAGAGAAGAGTTTCCTCATCCTTGAAATCACCTAGTTTCATTTTATTGAGTATATGAGTAAGAGATCCTTTGGATGGTGGTGGTTGAAAAGAAGTGTTGTGAGAAGGCATTTGGTCACCAGGGAAAACAGCCATCACAGATTCAAAAAAGAGTTTGATTCTTGGTGCCAAAAAATCTAACCTGCATTATTCAAAGAATAACCTACACACTTACAAATAAAAGCACGTTGGTCCAGTTTACATCTAGTTTCTTTATGGATATGGACAAAAGCTGTTTCACCAAATATTCTGAGGTTTGAGTAAGTTGGGTCACAATTTTACATGAGCTTCAGGATAGTTTTGTCACATGTCTTGACATTGGGGAGCCTGTTGTGAACATGAGCTGCCCATTTGTAAGCCAGGCCACAGAAACATTAAGGTAGCTCACTTGCTAGTAAGATTGTTCTGGAAATGTCACCAACAGTTCTGTTGAAACGTTCAGCTGATCCATTTTGTTCATGATGGTGAGCACAAGTTATTTCATGAGTAGTGCCAATGTCAGCCAGGATCTGAGCCATCTGTTTACTGTGCATTTCCCCCCCATCGGTCCTTAATGATTGTAATTTCTTACCAGTAACATTTTCTAGCTTTTTATAAAAGGTGACAAAAGCAGTTGTGGCCTCAGATTTGTAATTGAGCAGAAATACCTCACCATAGGAAGTTGAACTTTCCCTAAACATTGCAGCCCATATTGCCCCATGAACAGTAGGATCTATAGGACCAACCAGGTCTCCAACAATTAGGCTCATCATAGATTCTGGTCTTGATTCCTGTGTAGCTGAAAGTTTCCTGGTACTTTTTTCTATCAAGCAATCTTCACAGTCAATCTTACCTGGTGGCATAGAGAGGGGCAAGCCAGTACCAATTCCAGTTCTGATGATAGTTCAAATTGTGTTTTCACTGGTATGGCCAAGCCTTCTATGCCAGTCCATGAGGGAACCTTTTGCAGCAGGGAGTCGGTTGATGGTTTCATTCTTTTTAACAGTACGTAGGAGGGAAGGATTCAAGGAAAAATGGTAAGAGGAAACATTTTTATTGCAGTCACTAAACCTAATTACATCTAAAATCCATTGTCTCCTTATACTTTCCAACCGTCATGTCATAATCAGATCATCTTTAAAATAAATCCCTAAATTTTTGTCTTCAGAAAAAAAATCAAAACAAAAACCATTTTCCACCAAACCAAAAAGAGAAATAAGAGTAGTTCTAACTCCTGGACAGTAAAAAACATTTGTAATAGTAACAACTTTCCCATCTCCTTTTATTTTCAGGTCCCCTATGCCAGTGATAAATGAGGAAGGACAGTTAGTTGCTACTTTGATAGGGATATGATTTTTAAGAGGTCTGAAATTTTTGAGAAGGCTCACATTGCCAGTGACATGATGGGTGGCACCAGAATCCAATATTGCCACATTCCCCGCAAGCACTTCAAGTGACCATTCTGCACTGTTCAGATCAACTTGTTTTATCTGTTCATACAGAGCCTCCACATTTTCTTCAAAGATAGTGACTTCATCTGCTTCAATTTGTACATCTCTTGCTCTAATCAGTCTATGTTGTGGTTGTTTGTAAGGGATGTATATGGTTTTTTTTTGCATTTGGGTCAGATGCAAGGGTTGTGGCATGTTCTCTCATGAGGTAGAGTCTTGCAGAAAAGGTGGATGAGTTAAGGTTGTTGGGACAGTGGGTAAAAAATGAGCTGTCAATTTGCATTCAAGGCATTGTCTTTGAGCACCAGGGGGTCTGTAGGAGTCTGTATGGCGTTGGGGGTGAGCTGCCACATTAAAGATGGGTTCAGTGGAAAAAGAAGTAGCAGTATTTGTTGAAACAGATTCTCTACTCACTCTGTTATGAGTTAAAAATGGCATGAGTTGGCAGAAATATTCAAAAGTGATTGGTTTTGAGTCAGTACAGTTGTCCAGAGAAACACAGAGATCAATGTAAAGGTCCTTAAGGGATGACAGTAATAAGGTGTGGGACATTAGTACTTTGAACACCTTATGATAAAAATTGATTCCTTGAAGTTCAATTGCTTCAAAATACTTGTTGAATTACTAAAGATACTCACTGTGGGATTTAAACTGAGTTTGTTTCAGATTGATGAAATTGCATATGGCTGTCATTTTAGAAGTATGGTTAGATATAGTGAATTTGTTGTTGATATGAAGATAAGTTTGGGGGGCATTCCAGTCTGTCAATATTTCATGCTGAAGATTTTGAGAAATGGAATGTACCAGAAGTAAGTGAGTGACTCTATCTTCAAATTCATCAGGTCCTTTTTATCATTAAGGGCATAAGCTCTTGTTCCAACAAAATCTTTTATTAAAGCCATTATATTGCTATACCAATCTGAGTAGTTACTGCCATTAACATCAAGAACTAGGATGGACTTGGTGAATTCAATGACGTTACGTAATGTCCTTTGCCTCTTTATCATACTAATTGACTGATGGGTAGACATGTGGGGGGGAGGTTGGCGTGCACAACCGACAGGATTGACCTGTTTATATGGTGAGGCCAATTGCTCCAACAGTGCTGCCATTGTAATGCTAGGGGCAGTGATAGTTGTGGTTAGGGGTAATGGATTGGGGGGTAGGGGATTTGATAGATGAGGGGGAAAGGCTGGGGTTAAGGTGGGTAGCAACGGGGATATTGGTGGAGGGGGGGCCTATGTTAAGGTCACCAATGGCCTGTGCGAGGTCGTCGATTGTAGTCAGTGATTTGCACAGGTGCAAGGGGGTAATAGTTGGGAATTTGTGCAGTTGCGAGGGGGTAGAGGAGGGTAAAGTAGGAGATTTTGGGTGGGAAACAAGTGGGGGCGAGGGATAATGTTGAAGCAGAGATGCCGGGATAGGGGTGAGGGTAGGGGTTTGATTGGTGGAAGATCACGTTTGTCTGTGGGAGGATTCTATTGAAGTATTTGGGTTATGAGGGTTTATGCCGATGCCGCGTAGCTCTCGGTTGAAAATCAAACGGGAAGGTTTCTTTTCACCAGCACAATTAGGTAAGTCTTTTTCAGACATACGCTGGGGGTCTTTTGGCTACTAGCACTCCTAGTGTCTCTAACGCAAGTGGAGTTTTTTTATGGCTAACATTTCAATGCCCGCGGGTACAGCCCATAACCTGTAGCATGGTGTCAGCCTGTACAACTCCGGAAAGAACCGGAGAACAGGGGGCGCCGCCACTACAGACTATATACATTTGCACACATAACTAAGTACATAGTCCTAGTGACTTAACAGTATATAGACTGTAGTCATGGTATCTCCTGTTCTCCGGTTCTTTCCGGAGTTGTACATGCTGACACCGTGCTACATAAATCACCTGTGAATATACCTGTTGGGTATTTTTTTATTTTATTTTATTTTATTTATTTCATACAATCTCACCCAACAAGGGGCATGAAGGATAGGAAAACTAAGTAAGTGTATTTACAAGTTAGGGGGAGGCAAGATAAGGACTGTAAGGGCAATAGAAATAAAGATAAAATGGTTTTATTTTGGGAGGGGATTGTTGTTGGGGAATCTACCAGAAGATATAAGAAATTTAGCAACAGATGAGGAGATAGGTGAGGCTGAGAGGAGGTTAGATGTTTTAAAAGGGACTTTGTGTTTTTGAGAAGCCTTTAAGAGGGTGTGTCTTTGCTCTGAGTGAGAGGGGCAAAAGAGTAAAACATGTTCTGGGGTATCAGGCGTTGACATATGACAGAGGGTGCAGAATGGGGATGGGGAGGCTTTAAAGCAATAAAGATAGTGTTTGAGGGGGGAGTGACCAGATCGACACTGAATAAAAGCAGTGGCAAGAGCTCTGGGGAGATCAGCCAGCGTTTTATAGGTGCCAAGCAGATCAAATCTCCCTCTGAGTTTTTTGATGTCACTTGGGCTAGGGGGGGTAAGAGAGAGGGATTTAGCATGTGATTTCAGAACTTTTTTCAAGTATGAGATGGAGGGAGGAGGTATTTGAAAGGAAAAAAAGGAAATAGCTTGTTTAGAAAGATGATGGGATCCGTTGGCAAGGGAGTCTGCAATTTCATTGCCTTTGACACCCATGTGGCCAGGACACCACTGAATAGTGAGAGACAGTTGCGGGCATTGAGCCTTCAAAAGGTGGGTACATGAGAGGATAGCTAGTAGAATGGAGGCATTGGAAGTTGAAGGGGATTGGGAGGAGAGAGTTTTAACAACAGATTGATTATCTGTGAAAATGGTGAGGGCAGAATAGAAGAGATGCATTGGGTTATGAAGAAAAAGGCAGAGCCCCAAAAGGACACCTATCAATTCTGATTTGAAAACTGAGAACATTGATGGGTCTCCTAGTTGAGCAACAAAAGGGACTTGTTGGTGAGGGTTGAACGCTTCCGCATAGGTGCCATCACTTGACAGAGAACCATCAGTATAGATGAAGTACAATGATGAGGGGGATCACAGTGTGGTTAGGGTGACATTAGATATTGTGTCTTCTTTTGAAGGGTCAATGACACCACAGAATACTGAGGGAAGCCAAGGGGGGAGGGGAATAGGAAGTTGGTAGTCCATGTTTCCCAAAGGGGTAGAGGTGGGGAAGAGATTAAAAGAGGACATAAGGTGAAGTTGGTGGGGGTGTGATTTGGGGAGAGAGGAGTTTGTAAGAGATTTTGTGAGTCTGGCCATTGGATTGGAAGACGGGATTGTGAGAAGCTGAGCCCAGGCTCTATTGACAGCAAGATCCAAACGTTTTTTGCAGGTAAGTGAGTTAGAGTCGTGAAGAATGATGCAGGTTGGGGTGGACCGGAAACAGCCCAAAGCACGTCTGATTGCTTTGTTTTTGACAACTTGGAGGAGACGTGTTGTGCGGGTAGGCTTTTTAGGGTTATGCCAAACTATTGCAGCATAATCAGTACGTGAGTGGACGAGGGCAGTTATGAGGGTTTTGTATTGGCGGAGTGGGATACCCCAGCCTGAGGAAGCTAGGTGGTGGATAGAGGAGGTAGCCTGTAAACCCAAGGCAATCAGCCTATTGCCATTGGGCCTAAAGGATAAGGTGGGATCAATTAGGACTCCCAGCCATTTCAGGCTTGAGGAGGCGAACAAAATCTTCCCATCGAACTGAAGAGTGGGAGGAGCCTTAAGAAGAGAGGGTTGTTTGGTCAGTAAAAGCCACTTAGTCTTAGAAAGATCAAAAATGGCTGCGTGGTTGATGCCCCATGTGACTGCATCTGAGCCAATCTGCAAGAGTTTGTTGAGCACATTGGTGTGATCTGTGTCTGCAGCTAGGTAAACTACATCATTAATGTAGCCTGGGGCTAGAGATGAGCGGGAGAGGGAGGGAAGGGTAAGAAGTTTAGCATTATATATTATATACAAAATAGGAGAAAGAGGAGATCCTTGTGGAAGTCCTTTTGGGAAGAAGATTATTGGGGATTCATAGGAAGAGAAAGCAATGCTTGTTTTCCTATTTTCAAGTGAGTTGATGATGAGGTTGACTAGGTTGCTGGGGAGGGGGAGAGACTGAATGATCAAGGCTAGTTTGGGGATGCTGACAGAGGGGAAAGCCCCCTTAACATCTAATGATAGTGCTCCTACTACTTTACCTTTCCTCCATTGGTCTTTAGTCCAGGTGGAAAGGTGGAGAAGTGCATCAGAAGTGCTTCGGAAAGGGCGGCCTTCGTAATGGGTTTCTGGGAGGAGGTTGCCAGATTCAACTAGAAATGAGAGGTGTTTGGTCAGCAAAGCATCAAGGAGTTTGCCCATTGTATTGAGTAAAGCAATGGGACGATAGGCATTTGAGACTGAGTAATCTGGGCAGCCGGGTTTTGGGATGATGACAGGTTTTGCCTCCTTCCATGGGCTTGGATAGTGGCTTAGGTTGAGGCATGCTTGAGAAATGGGAAGGAGGATTTTGGAGATGGCTGAGGGGTGGCTGTGGAGGAAAGAGTTAGTGATGCCATCTGGACCTGGCACCCTACCTTTTTTGGTTTTTAGAAAGGCGGCAGAGATTTCATCCAAGGTGAAAGGTGGAGAAAGGGGAAAGGGGGGAGGAGGGGAGGAGAGGTGTCAGAGAGAGGACATTGAATGGAGGCGACTGATGTGCCTTCAAATAGCATTTGAGCTTTTAGGAGGTTATCAGAGAGAGGGACTCCATGATCATCAGTTAGAGGGGGGTTAGTACGGTTATCAGAGATGTGATGGGAGAACTTAGCAGGTATGAATAAGGATTGAGGGGTGAGGGTGGACAGATAATTTTGCCAGTGTTTTTTACACAGGTATTTAATTTTTGCACAGAAAGTTTTCCTTGCTGCAAGGAACTCGGCTGCGACGTGAGGGGCAGGGGAGGACCTATATTTTCTCTGTGTCCTATAGCAAGCTTTCTTGAGGGGATCCAAGATGCCACGATTCCACCATGCGTAACATGAAGAGCCGGGCTGCTGCAGCGGGACAAAACTTTCAATTAGTTCAGTAAATTGGGAAGTAACAAGTTCTGCAGCCTTATCAATAGAGGATGGGGAGGACATAGGGAGAGAAGTGAGAGGGGATCAAAGAAAGAAGACTCATCAAAACCTTTCCAATTACGGTAGGGCTTTTGACAAGCAGGAGGAGGGGGTGGGGAGGAGATGAGGGTTGCAATTGATTTGTGATCAGAGAGATGGGAGTTGTAGCCTTCTGCATCTGTTTTGCAGCTGATGAGCAATGCTGAGGCCTTGTGATTTGCAAAAACAAGGTCAATTACCAAAGTAAAATTTCTTGAATTGCAGAACGTAGGGATCCCAGGTTGGGACACCAGCAACATATCAAGGTTGGAGAGGGCATCTAGGAATGGGGAAGATTCAGGATGATTAGTGTGATGTTTATTGGGGTCAGCCCATAGGTCATGATGTAAGTTGGAGTCAGCAAAAAAGAGACAGGGAAGGTGATGGAAAGGAGAAAGTGAGGGGGAAATGAATTGTGTAGTGGTGAACGAGGTGGGGGGATTGTATAAGTTGGCACAAAAGATGGGGGCAGGAGAAAAATTGATGAGGAGGAGGGAAAGGTCAAGCGAAGGACTGGGGATTGAGTGAAAAAGGTGGATGGGGAGTCTCTTATTGACATAGAAACAGCACCGGGTTGGGGAGGGGGGAGGGGAAGAGGGGGAGTGGAGGGGGGGAATTAAATGCCAAGCTTTAGAAGTGGCTGGTGAGTGGTGATCAGGAGAAAGAAACAGTTCCTGAAAAACCAGGATATCATATGTGTCAGTGTTAGGGTCATTAAAAATAGAATGAAAGACATAAAAGGATTGGTGGCAATTGAGTTGGAAGAAAGAAAGGGAGGACAAGCTCCTGGGCGACTGAGAAGGGTCGACACTCATTGGGATTTATTGAGAGGGCAGCTTGGATTGTGGGGGAGGTGGAAGATAGGGGGGGCTGTTTTGGGATTTTTGAGGAGAGAAGGGAGGGAGACAGTTGAGTTTTTGAGGGGGTGATCATGTGGAAGAGTGTCTACACATTGGAAACAGACAGGGGAGGGGAGCTTTTGAGACTTGCAAAGTTTAGAGTTGTGGTGACCAGCACAGTTGGAGCAGCAAGGTGGAAGTGAGAAGTGAATGGAGAGGTGCCCTCTACCCCAACACTGGAAGCAAATGCTTCTTTCCCGGTTGACTGCTTCTGTGCGTCGAACTTGGCCTTTAATAATAAGTGGGCGAGGGGGGAGGGGAGAAGTGAGGGAGTCTGCGTCATCTTGGTCAAGGAGATGGAAGACTACTAAGGAATGATTTTTACCAGCCCTAGCCTCTGGGAGCCTGAGCCAAGAAATGCAGTAAAGAGACTTGAGTGTGTCAGGGTTATCTTCAATAATTGAATTGATGCATGCTTGGTCGTTCAGATCGTAATAAGTGGGGACTCCATGAGCAACAACTGGAAATGTTGGGGGTTTGTAAATCATCCCTTGAGGGATCCATTCTTGCCAGGAATTAACAAGGAGGAGAAGGTCCGCTTTGGATGCAACAATAATCTTGAGGTCATTGGATTTGTGTCGGATGACACCTTTGACTTTGATGGGAGAGTTAGGCTTTGGGTCAATGATCTTCTTAGTTGCAATACGGTTGTTGATGAAAGATAGGAGTTTGGGGTTGGGGAATTCTTTGAGGACAGGGGAGGCAGGGTCAGATTGTTTTATGTTAAAGGAGGGGAGGCTAGTGCGTATTTAGGGAGGGTGAGGAGATTGTTGGGGGGGTTGGAGACCAGCAGCAGTGGCTTGTGCAAAGGAGGGGCGGGGAGGGGCTGAGGGGTTGTTAGAAGGGGGAGCTACCTTTAGGAGGAAGCTGTTTGAGGATTTCATTGAGCTTGGTGTCAATTGACTTGGCAAGTGAAGGGGGCAAAGTTGTAGTCTCTTGATGGAAAGATGAGTGAGAGGCAAGCGGGGCTAATGCAGCAGCCAATGCCTGAATATCAGAGATTGTTGCGGTGTGGATAGTGATTCGGGAGCCTTTCCTGGGAGGGTCTCGGATAGTGCCCAAAAGATTATTTAGGCATGAGACGAGGGCATGAGGGTTGTTTGCATGGTCCAAACCAACAAGCCTAACAATATGAGCGGCAGGGGAGTTAGGGTCCACTGAGGAGGGGAGAGGGCTTGAGGGGCAGAGAAGAGGCCAAACCCAGAGAATGGGTTATCCGGGTTGTGTATAGAGTCATTCAGGGAGGCTGGGGGAGCGGGATCACCTGAAGTAGGCCTTAAGGGGAGTGGGATAGGGTTGATTCTTGGAGGGAGGGTAGGGGTAGCGCTTCCATCCGAGGGCACAGGGGAAATGGAATCAGGAAAGAGTTCTGGGTGAGATCTCCTAGCTTCCTCAATTGAGTCCTGAGACAGGAGAGGGCACCTCATTGAGGGGGAGTAGTAACGGCATTTTTTGGCAGCTGGATACTTGGTGGGACCGGGAGGAGGAGGGGAGGGAGGGGAGGGGGAAGTCTGATAAACTGTATCAGGGTTAAAGATAGGAGAAGGAAAGGGGGGAATCAGGGAGAGAGGGGGCGGGAGGGAGAGGTCATCTGGATCTTGAAGAGGGAGGGGATCAGGTGGGGAAGGAGGGGGAGACGCGTGTTTTTCGTTCGCGGGCGGCGACGCGTGCATTTGCACATCGTGGTTGTCGGAGTCAAGATCCATGTACCTGTTGGGTATATCACACTTTTGGGTTAGTTTATTATGGGCGGAATTGAAGCAAAAAAAAAACAAACAGAAACTTGCAAGGTTTTCTCATGAAAGTTTATCAAGTGGATGATCAAGCCAAAATTTCATGCACATATTGCCAAAAATCCATTTACGTCTACACTGATTGCTCGAGCACCTTGATATATTACACAATGATCACGCTGATTAATAGTTTTGTTCTCTATTCAATTTGAATCAGGATGCCTTATGGACCATAAATATGTTTCACTGTTCTTGTCTTGAAATTCTACAGCACATTTTCTTCATTAGATTATTATCAGTTCTGTAGTACAACTTCAACAATGGAAAAAATAAATGAAGCTATGAAAGCTGTCAGCTAATTTTATTTTACCCGTTAATGCTAGCATATTGCTTAATGATCGTTCTCATCCCACGGTAGGCACAAAAAGACGGATTTCACAATTTGAAGGAATTGATGGCTAATCTGCCTCAGCTGTATGCTCTTCAAAGCCACCATTCATCCTATTCCCCAACATCTAATATATTTCACTACTTGTTCTATCTTTTTTGCTTTTTCGTGTTGTTAAATAATATATTATTTTCTCTATTTATCAACCAGCAATGAACAAACCCCCGAAACTATCACTGAAAACACCATTTTGGTTAGTGAACACTTGAAATTTCGGTCTAACATGCTGTCTCTTTCAATTTGTTTAAAATGCTTCACCCACTTATGTTTTATAGATAAACTGCCACAGTTGCCCAAACGCTCGGCTTAAACTATTGATGAAAAGTCTTGTTACTCATCTTCACGATTTCGCCAGAGAAGTTGATTTGCAACATGATGAATGGGTGCGTATAGAGACTGACCACTAATGTAGAGGAAGATCAAAAAATTGTAAAAAATAGAGAAAGACTGACACTTCTAAAATTACAAAACATCAAGCTTGCTGCCCTTGAATTCCTTGTAGCAACTGGGAAAAAAACGTCCAATGTACGCCACGGTGAGGCAGAATCTGAAAACCGTTCTCCATCGGCTGTGATGCTGACTCCATCTTTCTCAACAGAATTCATGCTTTTGTCGGACGTTCTGGGACTTTCTGCTCTTGTGGACTCTTTATCAAATCCCAAGCCGGAAGGATGCACTCCTTCCACCATTCTAGGACCTTTTCACTCTGACGAAGTTGTTGAGAGGCCTACAGGTAGTAGGCAAGTCAAAAACACTCTGTTACTAGCTTTTTCTCCTTTTCTGTCACCTTTGGTAAGAGCAGACTTTCATGTAATATTTTTTGGTGTATGGTAGTATTGCCTCAGAGGGGAAAGGTGAAAAGCTTTTGTTTCAAGGCACCGTTAAAAACACCCGCGGTGAAGGACTAGCTGGTAAGTGATTAATTCCGTGTAAATCGGATTTCAAGGCATACTTTATCTTCTCAACGTATCTTAATTGGATCTGAACACCGAAATCCCGCCATCTTAAATTAAAGGTGTCAAAATTGATGTGTGGGTAAGTGGACAAAAGAGCATTGTCTTCTGAAATATTGAGTTCCTTTTGACGTGTTTGGTTCAGAAAGGGATTAACCATTATTTCTTATTCTGGTTAGGAAGCGGATGCCGATGGATTTTACGATGTTCAGTACCCTGATCGCGATGGACCCGATTGCCGTGGAATCATAACAACGGACGAAAATGGGGCTTATTCCTTTGAAGGGATTTTACCAGTAGGAACCCAAAAATCATTCATTTGAAAGACATTAAAATTGCCTGACTAACAATATTTCTTCAGAGTCCTTATCCCATCCCTACTGATGGACCTGTGGGTCAACTACTTCTCACATTCAACAGACATTGTTTTCGTCCAGGTCATATTCACTTCAAGCTACACGCTTCAGTAAGAGTCATTCATTGTTCTAGTCGGAAGAGACTTCTTAGAGTCTAATATCTATTCCTTACTAATTTAACTCTTTTATCAACTCATTACATTAATTTCGTTAAAAATGTTATCAAAATTATAACCTCAGGGATATGTTCCTTTGACGACTATGCTTTTTGTCAAAGATGACCCATTCTTATCTTCTGACGCTGTTTTGGCTGTAAAGGAAAAACTTGTTGTGGGAATCACTAACGGAGAATCAAATGGGAAACCTTGCGCCAAGCTCGAGTACGATTTTGTATTGGCTACAGAAGAAGAAGCCAGGAAAACAAAACAAGGCACTAAAAAATCATCTATATGATTTTCATACAAGAGCTCAGTCAACTTTCAAATCTGTTCAAGTGTTGGAAATGATGCTTCAAGTTTTTTTTTGTTGAGATCAAACTCACACATTCAGCAGGGATGTAATCAGTGGTAGATATATGTTTTATTACCGGCGTGTATTCTCAGTTATTTAAAGATAGGAAGCAGGATGAGTAAAAAAAATATCATCCAGCTGGAATTGTAAAATCAGTTTACAAGTGATTTGAAGTTGTGTTGCAAACTACCCACCACAATACTTGTGATTGCACCTGTCATAAGATCCTTATTTTTATCTTTTGACCATCTATAGCAATCACATAAACTTCCCCACTAAAATCTCTATGAAAATTTAAGGTAAGGAATACACTGAACATTGATGGTGATGGTATTGTACGAATATATAGTTGTCCGGAAGCTTAGGAAGTGGTATAAAATTACTATAATCAAGTGAAAATTTCTTGACATTAATTGTCGAAGCTGTCAGAATTTAGAGTCATATTTGTTATGTACCTAGATCCTTATGTACTTAGCTATCAACTATATCTACCTGGAGACATGTCATCACTGGTTCCTCCAGTTCTATCTGGAGTCTTGCAGATGCTGTGTCAACGGGTAAAGTAATATACCATGGTTCTTTCCAGAGTCTTGGGTGCTGATACCATACAACAGATTATGGGCTGTCTTTTCACCACACAATATTGGGGAGGGGGGGGGGGGGGTGGACTTGCTAGCAAGTTCTCAACTTGAAAACAGATGGAACTCAGGTGGAACTTAGACTGAACTCTTCATCAACATCAACTTGAGCACTTCAGAAAAGATGGATGAGTCTATACTCAAAAAATAGTGAACATTCAATGAAAACAGAATAAAAGCCAGAATAAGGAAATCATAACATGCTGCTGAATTGACTGTTGTTTTAATAAAATATATTTGGATTATCTTTTTCAATCCTACCTTATCAAAAGAAAGACAGATACTTACATTATTTATTTCTCAAGTGTCACTTTTAATTGATTTTATAATTTAACATAATATTTTTTAAAACATTGAAGACTCAATCAGTGCCTTTTCTATGGCTAAAACCAATTTATTGAGAATTTAAAAGTGTAATTTTATAATGGAAAAACTATAAGCTGAAATTCTCTCTGATGTCCTACAGAAATTTTCAATTAAAAAATATTATTTGTTAAACTTACATGACCTACATGGAAATTGCATAGAACCATTGAAACTCTTAAGTTTTGGATTCTAAAATACTGTACAGAACACACAAAACTGAAAAAATAATGCACAGTAACATGTTATTTGGTCATTTCTAGCTCAATGACTGTTAGGACCTGAGAAGGTGGACAAATACTTGTGCTGATGCTAGTCTTCAACAAGACTGACTATGCTGGTACAGCAGTGAGACTAACTAGACTGAATATGTTGGGACTGCCAACAGTGAGGGAAGATGGGACTGACTCTGCTTATGTAGCAGTGAGACTAGAGAGTAACTTTATTACTAAGTAAGTTGTCCAATGAGGAGTGCTCCACAGCGCTTGCCCCCTATAACCCTGTTATGCAATATCCACCCTTCTGCCTCTTTACAATGCATAGAACCCATAGCGCTCCTCTTCCTCACCCCTCAACCCAAATCCTAACATTACCCCCCCTTTTACCCTTCCTGCCTCCTGCACTCCTTCTCAAACACTTTCAACTTTTCCTTAGCATTTACTAGATTTTCTACTGGTTCCCAAGACCTGTCTCCAACTCCATAAACCTTCCAATGCACCAAGTACAGAACCTTTCCCCTATACATACTGTCAGTGTATGCTAGTGTCTAAGTATGATTTAATACTAAATATTAATGGTCCTACTACTTATTGATAAATGATTTAGTGATTTAACCTCAGGGAAAGACTAATAAAATAGTTATTCTCAATATAAACTCACAATACTTGGATTTATATGCGTGCTAGTGGTGGAAAATAGATCAATAAAATATATTTATAGCTTATATAAAGATAATATCAATTTATAGAGGCTTTATAATATATTTATATATGATAATAATTGTGTTGTAGTGTTTAATTGATGTGTAGTAAGTAAGTGATGCCCAATAACCCGTCAAATCCTCTCTTACTTATACCAAAATCCACTGGAGTGCACAGACCTTCAATCCAGATGATGTCACTGCTATCCCCAGCAATTACAGCACTGTGAGGGCCCATAACCTCCCCATGGCATCAACTTCAAGAAGATTCAACACCCAGACCTCCAGTAAGGACCCTCCATCACAATTAATGATACCACAGACCCATACCATAAATAGAATAAACAGATAAAAGCGGATACCATAAAGAAACAGGTAAAATAACTCATCCAAAGAGAATATAATGAAACACAAAGCATATAAAGGAACCAAATTAGCAGTCCAAGCATCCATATTAACCCAGTAATGATCTCCCAACCCATAAATCCATGAAAATCCATCCAAGGAAGCAGATTAAGTTGTCCAAACTGAGTATATGTGCTTGAAATAGGTGTATATGCTTTTGTAGGCATTGTGAGTCCACTGAATATGTCCATATGACCTAAAATTAGCAGAAAAACAAAGGTTATAGGCTATTAAGAGGTTAAAACCCACTAATAGACCTAAATATACATAATATAACTACATATTTCACTGAATATGAGGTTTATGTATACATATAAGCTTATGTATGTCTATAATTACTTAATATAATTTAAGATAAGTATATTGCGACTCCATTAACACCTTAATAAGTATTATTAGTCTATGGACAAGCTATTTGAACTACTATAAGTCATATAATAGTGTAATAATTATATATATATGTATTATAACCATATATATAAGTGTTTTAACCTTATCTTAAAGATATAAGCTTGATGTAATTAAGGTTATCTTATTTTAAACATAAGAAATACTGAGTACTGGGGATACCTAGGCTGACACTCCCTTGCCCCAAAAAACAATAAAAAATGTTAAGACATTTTCATTAATAAGTAAGGAGTGAATAGAAAAATAATTTTTAAATTTTCCATAATACATATACTGAATAAACAGTATTATTTGAATTTAAATTTTTTCAAGAGATTTTTAAGATCAGAGATTTCATTTTCTGGAATCCACTGGTCATATTCACTTGATTTATTTTTAAATCTTAATAGATACTCAACTCCCTTTTCTTTTGTAAGGTGTCTCTTTTTAAGTATATTTTCAATTTCTGCTTTTTCAACTATTTCTTCAGGTTGCTGTTTATGCCTTCCTGATCTTCTTGGAAATATAGCAGTATCATTAGAATGGTATGGTTTTATAAGAGAAATAGGAAATACTGGATTTTTTCTATCATATGGTGCATATAGAATAACTTCAACAGCATTATTACCAACCATCTTTTTCACTACAAATTTTCCAATGAATGGATCCTTCAATTTAACATTACCATTTAAATTGAAATGTAGTGTAGAAATAAGGACTTCATAACCCTCTTTGAAAATCTGTTCTTTATGGGCTTAATCCCATCTTTTCTTTTCATACTCAAATGCCTTATTTATACATTCTTGAGCATGTTTTCTGCATAATTCTTGCATCTGAATAAAAAACTTAGTACCTGGATGGATATCCAAACTAGGTAATTTATTAAGAGTTTTAGCAGGGGTATTAGGTACATAACCCAACCATAACTCAAATGGCTTTTTTCCAGTGACAGAATGTACTGTACTATTGTATGCAAATTCTAAACCTGAGATAAGGGTTATCCAATCATGTGTGAATTTGTCATTGTCTTTAAAGTTAAGACCAAAAGCACAATATTTTCTTATCATATCTTCTAAAGTTTGTATCATTCTTTCTGCTAGCCCATCAGTTTGTGGATGGTGGGCTGTAGAAAGTTTTAATTGACACCTTGAAACATCCATGAGTGATGTCCAGAACTCAGAAGTAAATTTAGGATCTCTGTCTGAAACTATTGCTTTGGGGAAACCTGCTATATTTAACATTTGTGTCCACCATAAAAAAGCCAAGTCCTTTGCAGAAACCTCTTTGTGGGTAGGAATAAATTTACACATTTTTGTAAATCTATCTACAATCACCCAGCAGGAGTTATAGCTCTTATTCCCTGCTATTGGCAAACCTGTTAAAAATTCCATGTTATTTATTTCCCATGGAGCTTTTGGTTGCTCAATTTGTTGCAATAAACCAGCTCTTTTGCCTGTTAATCTTTTAGATTTTTGACAAGAATCACATGTCTCAACATATTTTTGAACATTATCAGACATGTTAATCCACCAAGCTGTGTTTTTTACTCTGGTTAATGTTTTATGGAAGTCAAAATGACCTGCTAATATATCATCATGACATATACTTAACATTAACTCCTTCATTGAAGGGGGAATTACAATTACATTACTTAATTTTTTCCTGTAATATATAAAACCATCCTCAATGGAAAATTTTACTTTTTCTAATGCTTCCTTATACTTATTTGGTAATGTTTTTATTAAAAATTCATTAAAGCATTAGTTGGATCATTTAATATTGTAGTAAGTTTACTCAAGTTAGGATCTGAAGCATAATTATCAAGAATTGATTGCATAAATTCATCCTCAAGATCTACAATATAAATGCCATAAATGTTAATAATCTCTGACTCAGAAACATAAGAAGGATTATCATCATTATTAGGTAGAGGTTTTCTAGATAACAGATCTACATTAGAGTGCAAGGTTCCTGCTCTATGTGTAATAGTCATCCGTCCTCTATATTCTTTTACAGCTAATTGCCATCTAAACATGTGTCTATTAGGAGTTTTCATGTCTAAAAGTGACTTAACTGCACTAAAATCAGTTATTAACTCAAATTTTTGGTCTACAAGGTAATAATGTAGCTTTTAAAGAGCCCACACTACAGCCAAACATTCAAGTTGAGTAGCACCATATTTCAATTCACTACTTCTTAGAGTACGTGAAATATAGCAAATTACTACTTCTGACATTTTCCCTTCAATAAGTTGTTTTTGATGCAAAGCAGCACCCAGACCAATAAATCTTGCATATGTATAAAATACAAAAGGCAATTGGAAATCTGGTAATCCCAAGATAGGAGCTATCATCAAAAATTCTTTTAACTTATCAAAAGCCTGTTGTCTTTCATTATTCCAAATGAAAGCTTCTGATTTCTTTATCAATGTGGTAAATGGTACAGCAATTAATTGGTAGTTTTTTATATATTTTCTATAATAACCACACATACCAAGAAAAGATTGTACATCCTTTACATTTTGAGGAATGATAATATTCTTTATTGCAGCCACCTTATTTTTTTCTACACATATTCGTAAGCCAGATACAATATGACCAAGCACTTCTAAAGACTCAAACCCAAATTTACATTTTTTCAATGCAAGGGTCATTTTTATTTCATCCATTTTTTGAAATACCTTCTTTAAATGGATTAAGTGTTCATCATATGTTTTAGAGAACACTATGATGTCATCAATGTATATCATTAACCATCCCTCAATCATTTCATTATGGAATGTTATATCCATTAACTTCTGAAATACTGATGGAGAACTTTTTGGTCCAAATGGCATTCTGACATATTTATATATTCCCATATGTGTTTTTATCAACAAAAAGTTCTGTGAATTATTTTCTACAGGAATTTGATGGTACCCTTTATTTCCATCTAGGAAACTTATATACTTAGCACCTTTAAGGGTAGCATGTTTAGAGGCAATCCTTGGAAAGGGATAAATATCATCTACTGTAAATTTATTTAATGCTCTATAATCACCGCACAGTCTTGCTTTATCTTGTTCATAAGTAATTAGCACTGGTGATATTACACAATATTTTGGAGTAGTCTCAAACTTCTCAAGAATGTTCATTTTTATAACATCTTATTATTATCCTCAATGTCTTTCCTATTCATTGGTGAAGCAGGGTATGGTTTCTTTTTAAGACTAGCAGGAATATTATTCATATCACAGGTTATACTAATTTCCATCTCATGATCTTTTACAAGGCCAAGTTCATTGGTCCCATGTGAAAAAGCCATTGGAAATGCTTTAATTAACTCCAAAATATTTGTCTTATCAGTTTCACTTATCTGAGTTCCAAATGATGCTTTTGAAATTTCTGTTTCCAGAAGTTCCATATCGTTGGATTCTCTTCCTTTGCATGGAATATTTATCACTGACTCAATGTGTAAGACTGTGTTAAAAGAATTTATTTTAAATTTCCTTTTACCATTCATTCCAATTGTAAAATTTTTATTAGCAGGGTCTGATTTCACACCAAACTTAGTCAGAATGTCATTTCCAATGATAAAACAGTTACTACAGTTAGTATTATCCATTACTACAAAGTCACAAGTTACTCTTACATAACCATGTTGATGTTTAAGGAAAACAGCAGCTTTGTATCTACCAATGGGGTGTAGTACTGATCCAAAACCTCTCCAATTTTTACTTTGAAGGGGTTCAAGCTTTGACTTATACTCACCATCAATTTTCTGTAATGTATTTGTAGAAACAACAGAACTAGCAGCTCCTGTTTCCAATACTATATTACATTTTAACCAGAAATGATAGCTGGAACTGTAATAGGTGTCATCCTTAAGTTATCAGCTTGTATATCCTTAATGATTTCAGAATCCTCAAAATTCATTAAAGATTCATTTGAGTCCATATTTAATATTGGGTTTTCAAAGATGGAAAAATCACCTTCCAACATACAGACTTCCTTTTCATCACTATATGAGATATTACTGTCATAATCACTTGAATCTTTACTTTTTTCTGTTTCAATTTCAGATTCATGTTGATTTTCAACAATATTTATGTTTTTTTTCACATTTGTGACCTTTAACCCAAGGCTTATTAAACTTATAGCAAGTATTAGTTTCATACTTTTTAGGTGCTACAGGTGCAGTAGGTTTTTTCTGTTTCTCCTGAAGTGTTTTTGAATTCTGATTTTTAAAAGGTTCAATATTTTGTTTATAAGTGGTTTACCTTGCTTCATACTTATGGTTTAACAATATTTCATTACAAATATTAATAAAGTCAGAATATTCAGTAAAATTAATTTTTCTAGCTACAAAAATTTCTCTGACAGATATAGGTAATTTATATATTATCTTATCTTTCCATTAGTTAAAATCCATTTTTGGCTCAATGGCTTTTAATATTTTATTCAAATTCATTAAAAATACCATAGGTCTGTCACCATTCAACAGATTGTACTTAGTTTTTTCATATAGTCTTTGCTGAGTGAGCCTGAATTTAGAACCTCCAAATTGTTTTTCAATTAGTTGTTTCCATTCAGCCCAAAAGTAAGTAGATTGAAATGGACAGTAGATATCAACACTTCATCACCCTTGTTAAATGTGCATTATTTATGGGATTAATCCCATCTTTTCTTTTCATATTCAAATGCTTTATAAATACAGCTTTGAGCATGTTTTCTGCATAGCTGTTGCATTTGCATAAAAGATTTTACACCAGGATGTAGTTCCAACTTATGTAATTTATTATTGAGAATTTGAGCAGGAGTGTTTGGGACATAACCTAACCAAAGCTCAAAAGACTTTTTCTCAGTGAAAGAATGAACATTGCTATTATATGCAAATTCAAGAGCAGGCAATAGAGTGACCCAGTCATGAGTAAATCTGTCATTGTCTTTATATTCTAATCCAAAGGCACGATACCTTCTAATCATATCTTCCAGAGTTTGATTCATTCTTTCAGTTAGACCATCAGTCTGAGGATGGTGAGCTGTAGACAATTTTAACTCACAGCCACAAATATCCATCAAAGAGGTCCAAAACTCAGATGTAAATTTTAGATCTCTATCAGAGATAATGGCTTTTGGAAATCCAACAATATTAAACATGTAAGACTACCATAAGAAAGCTAATTCTTTTGTGGATACATCTTTGTGGGTGGGAATAAATTTTCACATTTTGGTCAAACTATCCACTATTACCCAAAAATAGTTATAACTGTCTTTACCTGCTACAGGAAGACCAGAAACAAAATCCATGTAAATGATTTTCCAATGAGCATCAGGTGCTTCAATATGTTGTAACAATACTGCTCTTTTACCTGTCAATCTTTTAGATTTTTGACAAGAATCACAAGATTCAACATATAATTTAGTGTCTTCAGACATATTAGCCCACCAAGCAGTGTTTTTAACTCTGATAATGGTTTTCTCAAGATCAAAATACCCTGCTAATATTTCATCATGTCAAAGTTTTTAGATGTTTTATTTCATGGAAGGAGGAATAACAATGACATTGGTTAGTTTTCTCCTGTAGTAAATATAACCATCTTCAATGGAAAATTTTCCTTTACTCAAAGCAGTCTGGTACTTTGGAAGAAGAGTTTTTATCAATGCTTGAATAGAAGCATTCTTTGGATCATTCAAGATTGTAACCAATTTATTCAAATCAGAATATTGATCATATGAATCCAGAATTAATTGTAACAGTTCCTCTTCCATATCAACAATGTATATACCATGTATATGTACTGTATCATCTTCAGATACATAAGCTGGATTGAATAAATCATTTGGAAGAGGTAATTTAGACAATATATCTACATTTGAATGAAAATTTCCAGCCCTGTGAATAATATTCATTCTACCTCTGTATTCTTGAACAGCAAGTTGCCACCTAAACATATGTCTATTTGGTGTTTTCAATTTTAAGAGGGATTTAACAGCACTTAAATCAGTAACTAATTCAAACTTTTGATCATCTAAATAATAATGAAGCTTTTCTAAATCCCAGATAACTGCTAAGCACTCTAATTGAGTGGCACCATACTTCAATTCACTTTTTCTTAAGGTTCTTGAAATATAAAAAATTACTACTTCTGAAACTTTTTCATTAATACTTTTTTTTTTGATGAAGAGAAGCTCCAAGTCCAATCTAACTTGCTTCTGTATAAAGCACAAAAGGCTTATTAAAATCTGGAAGGGAAAGGATTGGAGCTGACATTAAACATCTTTTTAATGTATCAAAAGCTCTTTGACTTTCCTCATTCCATATATAAGCCACATCTTTTCTTGTTAGTTGGGTAAGTGGTAAGGCTATGACTTGATAATTCTTTATATATTGTCTATAGTAGCCACACATTGCCAAAAAAATTCTGTATTTCTTTTACAGAAGTTGTTGCTGACACATTTTGGATAGCAGAAACTTTTCCTTGGTCCACACAGATCTGTAAGCCAGAAACAACATGATTCAGGACTTTCAAGGATTGAAACCCAAATTTACACTTTTTAAAGGATAAAGTCATGTATTTCATCCATTTTCTGGAAGACTCTATTTAAGTGTTGGATATGTTCATCAAAAGTTTTAGAAAAAATTATGATGTCATCAATATAAACCATTAACCAACCTTCAATTATTTCCTGATGAAATGTGTTATCCATTACTTTTTGGAATACTGAAGGGGAATTTTTAGGGCCAAAAGGCATCCTAACATATTTGTTAATTCCCATATGGGTTGCAATTACCAAAAATTTTTAGGAAGACTGTTCAACAGGTATTTGATGATAGCCCTTATTACCATCCAGACAGCTTATGAATTGTGCACCTTGTAAGGTAGCATGTATAGAGCTAATTCTGGGTAATGGGTAAATATCATCCACAGTATAAGTATTTAATGCTCTATAATCTCCACAAATTCTAGCTTTATCTTTCTCATAGGAGATTAAAACTGGAGAGATGACACAATATTTGGGTGTAACATCCACTTTTTCAATTATATTCATACTTAATAAAGTTGAGATATTTTCTTCTATATCTTTTCTCTTTGTTGGAGAAGCAGGGTACGGTTTTTTCTTTAGGCTGGGAGGTATTTCATCCAAATTGCAGGATAGAGAAATTTTCATTTCATCTTTAACCAAGCCCAACACATGGGAGCCATGAGAAAAAGCCATTGGGAAAGATGTATTTAAGGCTACTATTGAATCTTTTTTGCCATCAATTAATTGATCACCAAATGAAGCTGTTTCAATTTAAGACAATAATACATTCATTTCCTCTGTTTTTCTGCCTTTAAATTGGATCAAAGAATGACAAGATTTTAATAAGGGTGAATAATGCTTTTTAGAAGAAGAAATTTTAAATTTTCTTTTCCCATTCATTTCCAAAGTAAAATAATTGTTTGCAGGATCCAATTTAATGCCAAAAATGGTTAAAATTTCATTTCCCATGATAAACCAATTGCTTAAATTGTCATTTTTCATCACAAAAAATTCACAAATATCTCTGACAAAACTACAATTATATTTAAAGAATACAGTGGTTTTGTATTTGCCAATGGGACATAAAACAGAACCATAACCTTTCAATTTTTCAGATGTTATAGGAAATAATTTGCATTGATAATCCTTATCTATAGAAGCAAGTGCTTTTTCAGACACTAGACTTCCTGCAGCACCAGAGTCAAGAATAACCTCAACATTTTTACCATTTATAATAACTGGTGCTCTCAAAGGTGATATTGAAATGGAACTGTCAGTAATATCTCTAATTACTTCAGCATTTTCTACAGAAAATAAGTCAATATCACAATTATCAGACCAATTATCCAAATATTGGATATCCTTTTCTAAAACTAGAACTTCCTGAGAAGACTCATGGTCATAAGAGATATTGCTATTACAGTCACTGGAGGAATCATCAAGATCAGCTTGAGTATTTTCAGATTCCTCAGTTTTTTCAACAAGATGAACTTTCCAGTCACAAATATGACCTTTTTGCCATGGTTTGTTACATTTTAAACAAGTATTAGTTGCATATTGCTTTGGAGAAACTGGGGCAGAGGGTCTACCAGTTTTGTCTGGAAGTTTTGTGGAAGGCATTTGCTGGTCATGATAAGATTTAACAGGATAATTCCTTGGTTCATATCTATGATTAAGTAGGACTTCATTACAGATATTAATAAAGGAAGAATTCTCTCTCACATACTCAGTCCTTGCCACAATTAAATCTCCCAGAGAATTTGGTAATTTATAGAGAATTTTATCTCTCCAAATATCATAATCAATTTTAGGATCCATGGCTCTAAGAATTTTTGTAATTTTCATAATGAAAAAAATAGGTTTTTTAGGAGAGGAGGACACATATTTAGCATTCTCATATAATCTCTGCTGGGCAAGCCTGTATTTGGAACCACCAAATTGATTTTTAATCAATGTTTTCCACTCTTTCCAAGTATAATGTTGATTGTCCAGTAAGACAGATTCATACCACATTAAAGCTACATTGGAAAATAAAGAAATTAATTTAGAGACAATTTCTTCACCTGGAAATTTATAAGAGTTTTTCAGATTATCAATTCTCTGAACAAAGTGTTGCCAGTCAGATGAAGAGTCACCACCAAAAGTGGGATATTGATCCAGTTTGAGCCAATTTTTCTGGCTACTGGGATGGTCCATCTTTTGGTTTGAATTATTTAACATCAATAATTCTTGAAGTTTAGCCAGGTGTTCAGAAAATTTCTTATTTACAGAAACAGCTAGTTCATGACCATTAAAAGATTTTTTGCTAGTAGCAAAAGATTTTACAGACTCATTGTCAGTTTGTTTAATGGCTAAAATATGGGGAAGAAAAGAGCTGCTTTTTTCAGGCTCCTTTCCTTTATTCTTATGCAGCTTATGGGCAGCATTTTCATCTACACCATAATGATTGATAGTTAAGGCTGAAAATTTTTCCTGTAGGTCAGACACATATTTAATTATCCTTGGAATTTCAGACATCTGGTCATTCATTTTTGCAAGGGATAAAAGATTTCTGTCATCAAAAACTGTGTTTGGTACTCAGTGCATGGAAATCATTTTTTAGCTTTTTCAACTCATTTTGTAGAGACTTAATTTCACTTTTCAATGAATAATTTTTCTCAATAAGGGGTTTTAATTCACTCAAGGTTTTATGCAGATTGATATTCTTATCTGAGATAGCTCTATGGTCACTTCTTATTTGTTTCTGTTGGCTAAGAACAATATTCAAAGTTTCTTTGATTTTAAAATAAGCTGTATCTTGTACAGAAGAACTCACTTTACAATGCAAGTGCAAATTATTCAATCTATCACTCTCATGTACTAACACATCTCTCAAATGTTTGTCTTTCACAACATTAAAATCAAGTGTATCTTTCAATATATCCTCAGAAGTTTTCTCAAGTAAGGAATAGACTTCAAGGGAAACAGAATAATTCTTAATTGCAAGAGAAGGATTAATTAAAGAAGTAGAAGTCAAATGTAAAGTTTTATCAAATGATAATTTTCTAATTACATCATTGGGGCTACTCATTAAAGGAAGTTGTCTCTTTATGGGTTTAATTGTTCTTTCATCATGATCCACAATATTACCTGTGGAAGAAGATTTGTTTTTATACATACCAACATGTTTATCAAACAAATTACTTACTATGCCAAGGGACGAAATTTTCCCTGTGCCTTCTTTCTTCTTCCTCCCTGATAAGGATGGGGAAGAAGAGATGGATGGTAGGTTGGTGTCCTGGATGGGCCAGGGTGTTGAGCTGTTGGTTGCTGAACATTCTGTGGGTTATGGTTCATCAGGCAATCCCATTTTCAAGCGCCATGTGACAATCAAGGCAAAAGCAGCTCATTAAATCATTAATACGGAGGTCTAAATCCATACTCAAAGCGCAGAAAGCAATTCTCCATAGCAACTGTGACTTTCCTTTGTGTACTCACTATTCAACCGCGCTAGTCTAAACTCTAAATCTAAATTAGTCAATCTCTCAATATTGTGTCTTAGTCTTTTTCTCAATAGGCAATGCACAGCGCAATAGTCAATGTAATAGTACACTAAAAAGGTTTATTAAATGTCTGTGGATTATTAAAAGGGGTGGTGAGCATGGACGGAATGGTTAGTGGAGGATTAAGGGGTTAACGGATGTTAGTGAGGAGGGTCCAGGTGTAACGGGTGTATTATTTTAATGGTCTGTGGTGTGCGGAATAGTAGTTGGGTATGAGGTCAATGCAAGGAGGAGTAAAGGATATAAAAGGGGTTGGGTTTTTTGGTTTGACATTCTTTAGAATTAAATTATAAAATGTATTTATAGTTAATAGTGGTAAAAGCTTTAGGTTAAATCATTATTATTGTATCTTTCCTTATTTTCTTAATAATCATTTCTAAATCCTAAAATCTTTGATTATTAAGTTTCCAACCCTTTTGTGAGATTTTAAGAATTTTAACATTACCTTTAAATTATATTAGAATTCTTCTCAAACATATCTCGAAGCAGTAGCTCTTCCTTTGAGTCATCTTCAAATCACTTCCTCGAACCATCCCTCTGTGCTTTGAAGAAGTCTCTAAACCCCTCTTCTCACTTTCAGGAACATCCTCAACCTTGTGCGTAGGTTGTCCGGTGACACCCATTTCCGCTGTTCCACTTGCAGAGTGCTTTGATTTTGAGTGAAGGAGCTGGGCGCCTGATGGGGCTGAGGTTGAGGCTGAGACTGAGACTGAGACTGAGAGGCTGGGAAAGGAGGAGGTTGAACTTGTTTGTGATTTAATAGCTCCTGAATCTGTTGCCAGAGTTTGTCTACTCTTGCCTTGTATTTCATACTTTCTGCCTTCAGTTCTTTTATGTGACTGGAAAGGTTGTTTATTTGTTGTGTCAGAGGAAATTTTTTTATTCTTATACCCTTTAGTGGATTTTCTTGATTTATCTGAGGTTTAGCTTCTTATAGAGTTTTTTGGAGAGGGGGGTTTGTCACTTCTCCTGCCATTTCTACGTCCTGAAGGGTAAGAAGTTTGTTTGTCAGCTGAAGAATTTTTGTAAGTTAATTTAGAAGAACCTACAGATTCAGTGTCAACATCCACTTCAATTTCATACACATGTAGGTTATCCATGCTGTTAGCCAAACTACTGGACATAAAAACTGTGAACAAAAAATCAAAATGATTTTAATGATTCAAATTAGTATTTTCAAAATAAAAATAATCAAATGATTTTTTAACAAAAATAAAAAAATTTAAATTTTATTCAAAAATCAATCAATTAACACAAAATTTAATACAAAAAATATGAAATCACAAGTTGTTTTATCAAGAAATACCAATAATTAATATGGGACCAACCAAAAAGGTTTAATAAGTCAACCAAAAATAATTAATATTAAAAAATATATTGGCAATATTGGGACTAAGCCTTGAGTACTATTATGGTCAACCAATAAATCAAAGAAAATTTCAATAAAAATTAATTTAATAATTTATTAAAAATATTAATGATCCTCTAGGACTAAGAGTATAACTCTATTATGGTCAACTAGGAAAAAAATTAATAAAAAAATTGATCACTTACACTCAGTGATTCAGCAATTAAGCCAAAATCACTGTTATTGCAATAAAAACTTAATAATATAATTGAGAGGTGAAAAGGTCAACTTACTATGGTGATCAAGAAATCACTTTAAAAATATATATTATTTAATATATTATAAACCCAAAATTTCAAACCCAAGTTCAAAACAGGGTCGCGGAAAAAATTTGCTTTTTAGTGCTAGGTGGTCCGTGCATTATGTTGTTTGTCAAAAAGGTGTTTTAGATTTTGGAAGGGCCTTAAATTGTTGGTGGGTCTTCTTGAGGAAGGAGAAGAAGAGGAGGAAAAGGAAAAATAAAGAAAGTGTTTACAAAAGTTAATAAGAAATGAAACTAATAAGAGTAATAAAATAATTGAATTATTTAAAAGAGATGCAACAAAAATTTCTGAAGAATGACACAATGGTGAGGTTTTATTTAAGTAAGTCAATTTTTATCTGCGTGGTTAAAAATTATTATTATTAATTAACTTAAAGCAACCTTAAATTAATTATTGATTATTTATATTAGAATTGGTAGTACTAATAAAATAATAAATAATGTGTTGTATATATTAAAAAATATGTTAGAGTTGAGTGTAATAAGTGATCCTGCTACAGGGGGTTACCCATGGCCTTTATATATGCAAGGGGCCCTCTGAAGCGCCATAATAAAGGATATACAAAGTGTAATGAAACCATAATAACAAACAACTAATGTTTGAGTAAATTTAAGGGGAAAAAATGACACAATTAAATAAGACACATGTGTTAGAGCCCAAATATCCACCAATTTTAACCCAAATAGTTATCATAAAATTAGTGACTAATTAAATAATTTTGAGACACATAAAAAAACAAATTTAATTTAAAACATGTCTTATAACCTTTTAAGTAATAACCAATTTAAATGAAACATGAAAAATAAACTTATTTTAACACATAAAAATAGTGTAATTAATTAATTTAATATAAAACATGAGTAATTAATTATTTTAATTACTTTTATTAGTGTAATAATTATTTTCAGTTAAAACAAATACTTATTATAACAAAATTACTAAATTTTAGAATAAAGCATTAATAATTTATTTAATAAAATGTTTTAACTTATTTAATACTTTGATGACACAATTATGAATCAAAAAATCACACAATATTTTTTTTAATAAGATATGAAAGGTTTTATTTAATATATAAATCTAATAAATTAATTTAATTACATTATAAGTCAATCTTACACTTATAAGTATAATATATGTTTATAATTAATTACTTATTAATTTATAATTATTAAATACATAAAAATTCGCCATAATTTATAGAATATAACATTTATTATGCTTAATTTAAATGTATATATAATTAATATAATAATAAAATTAATATAATACTTATTTTACTTATATTTAATAAGATACTTATATAATTTCATTATGCAATATAATATTAATTTATGTACATAATATGCATATTTTTACCCCTTCTTTTGGTTCCAGTAAATTAACATAACATTTACTGGGCTCCTGGTATAGCCTGGCTGACAAACATAGTAGAACAGATAAACAATCTGGAGAAAAGAGCTGCTCAGGGGTTCATAGAAGTCAACCAAGCTCTAGTGGAAATAAAAGCCCAAAAAACAACAGGTGCACCCAACAATTCCACAGACACACCTCCAGCCAAAGAGGAGGACCAAAAGATTACTGTAAGCAAATGGAAGTGGGACTAATATTCCCAAAACTACAAAACCCTTCAACAGCAGGGCTCCAGAAGTCACCCTTACAGGGGAAAGCCAAGGAGAGGCAGGGGAAATAAAATAAGAACTTGGTAAGTCATCCATCTTCTCAGGATCAATTATATAATACTAAAAATGAATTACTCATAGGTAATGAGATTGATAGAGAGTTACTGGATATAATTGATAAAGATTTAAAAAATTATTCATTTGAAAATAACATGTTAAACTTGTCTTTACATGATGACAATTTACATAGTTTTATTGATCACCAGGATAATACTAGTCATATTAAAATGGAACCAAATAAATTAAATCTTGAATCTGATTATGAGTCTTCTGAATTGGAAATTGAAAAAATTAAATATTTTTTTAAAAAAAATCCAATGGAATCAAAAATCATTAGAAAATTAATATTAAGAATTGAAAAATTAGAAGAATTCTCTGGAGAGTCAAACAATAATACAGAAAGTGTATTATTAAACCTCACACAATCATTGAGAACCACAGCCAATAGGTTAAAAATTATTGAAAATTCAAATAATGAATTAACCAAAATAAAAGATTAAACTCTGAGATTAAGAATTTACAAAATAAATTAGAACATTCTCAGAATATTATGGCTACCATAGAGCAATGTGTAAAATTGTCTTTTTCAAATGTGAATGATACCTTAACACATGTACCTGTAATAAAGGATAGGTTACAAAGAGTTGAAATTGAAATAGCTAACATTTTGAAAAATACTGATAAAGTAAAAGATGATACCTCCTATGTGGATAGAGTACCAGTTTTTATGAAACACTCAGATGATAAACCAATGATTGAAAATGAAAATAGTGTCATGGGCTCTGAGAATATAAAATCAGTAAAGTATGAAATAAATGATCATCTTTCTAAAGTAAGTGAATTACTTAATATTCCTCAGGCTAGGGAAGCAAAAACTAACCAATAGAACTGGCCTAAGTTAGATCAGTGCCCTTCTTTTGACGGGGATTCAAAGTCTGATTGGCAACAATTCATTCAGAGAATTGGTAACTTAAAATTTTCATAAAAATTTCCTGGTGAAGAAATTACATCAAAATTGATATCTTTATTTACAGATGTGGCTTTATTATGGTTTTAATCTGTATTGAGTGAGGGAATTAGCTACTCCTGGAATGAATTGAAGGCACTAATTGAAAGGCAATTTGGTGGCCCAAAATTTAGAATCACTCAACAAAGATTGTATGATAAAACCAGATATAATCCAAATGCTGGAGATAAACCCATGGTATTTTTAATGAATTTAATAAAAATCATGAAAGCCATGGACCCAAAAATGGATGATGATGAGTGGAAAGAAAAAATAATATATAAATTGCCTATATCAGTCAGAGACATTATTGTAGCTAGAACTGAAACCATCAGAGATACTTCTGGGTTTATTATGTATGTAATGAAATATTATTGAACCACAAATATGAAACCAGGTATAATAATTACAAGCAAAGTGTTGAGTTAGTAAAACCTACTACAAATAAGTTACAAGTGGAGAAGAAAAAACCTTCAGCTTCCCTTCTCCCTAAAAGACAAGAAAACAACACTTGTTACAAATGTAATGAACCTTGGGCTAAAGGTCATACTTGTAAGAAAAGAATAAATGTTATTGAAAACTCACAAGATTCTGAACAAAGTACTCATGAAAATGAAAATGAGGAATCTAGTGAGGATTGTAAAAGTAACGTTTCTTAAAGTGATGATAAAAATGAGATATATGTATTAGAACAGGATATTATGTTCCTGAATGATGCAATAACTCATACAGATACAACTCTAACTTCCATTGAAGAAGCTAAAATTTATAAAGATGTATCTCATGATGCTCAAAAAATAAAACCTTTTACAGAGCCTTTTATTATATGTGGAAAAGAAATGAATTCCATTCTTGGCACTGGGGCTGCAGGTAGTGTAGTTTCTATTAACACATTGATGAAACTTGATAGTAAGTATAAAGAAAAACTAGAACCTGTACAGACAAAGAACTGGAGGGGTTCTGGTTCAGTATTAAATCTAATTGGCAAATACAAAACTGCTGTATTCTTTAGATATAATAATTGATATGTAAGAGCGGTGTGTGAATTTGTGGTAATGCATAATAATAATTGTAGTAATTTATTTATTATTGGCAATGACTTATTGACAAAATTTGGCATCAAACTAGATCCTGAAAATAGTTGCTTCACTATAGGCTTAAATGGGAAAAGAAAATCTAAGATTTTCTCTGAAAATTCAGTGTATTCCATTGCTCCTGAAGAAGAACAACTGCAAGGTGGAAGAACCACCTCTGAAGTGGTAGAGTTAAAAAATTAAATCCAAAAGCCTCTTTCAGTCCTCAACTCTCAAAAATTGTAGAAAAAAATATTTTGAGATTGATAAAATCTTATCCTATGGCATTTGCTCATGGTTCAAATGAACTAGGATTGGTCAAAGACCATGAGATGAAAATCTCTTTAATTTGTGATTTGGATAATATTCCTGGAAGCTTGAAAAAAGAAAACTTACCCAGCTTCTCCTGCAAAAAGGAAAGACATTGAAGACAACATTAAAATTTTGTTAGAAATGGGTATTGTTGAAAAAGTGGACACAATACCTAAGTATTGTGTTATTTCACCATTTTTAATCTCTTATTAAATAGATAAGTCATGATTATGCGGTGATTACAGAGCTCTGAATACATTTACTGTAGATGATAATTACCCTCTACCAAGGATAGCTTCTATCCATGCTACATTACAAGGAGCAAAAAAAATTTCCTGTCTGGATGGAACAAAGGCAACCACAAGATCCCTGTGGAAAAGAATTCTCAGAATGTTTTACTCATAACCACACACATGGGGATATATAAATATGTGAGAATGCCTTTTGGCCCAAAAATGCGCCTTCAGTCTTCCAAAAATTGATGGATAGTATTTTTCATCAGGAAATGGTTGAAGGATGGATTTTGGTTTATATTGATGACATCATAGTGTTTTCAAGAAAATATGATGAACATTTAAATCACCTGAAAAGAGTATTTCAAAGAATGGATGAAATTAATATGAAAATTGCATTAAAGAAATGTAAGTTTGGATTTCAATCCTTGAAAGTACTTGGACATGTTGTATCTGGATTACAAATTTGTGTTGACCAGAACAAAGTGGCAGCAATAAAAAACATTAGTATACCTAAGAATGTGAAAGATGTTCAACGTTTTTTAGGTATGTGTGGATATTATAGGCAGTATATAAAAAACTACCAATCCATTGCAGCGCCTTTAACAACATTAATCAGGAAAAATGAGACTTTCATTTGGAATAATGAAAGACAAAACACCTTTGATAAATTGAAGGAATGTTTAATGTCAGCTCCAATATTGGGACTTCCAGATTTTAACCTCCCTTTTATCTTGTATACTGATGCAAGCTTCACAGTGTTGAGTGCTGCTTTACATCAGAAACAGATAATAAATGGGAAATTATCTGAAGTAGTTATCTGTTATATATCCAGAACCTTAAGAAAGACAGAATTAAGGTATGGTGCCGCCCAACTGGAATGTTTAGCCATTGTGTGGGACTTGGAGAAACTTGATTACTATCTGGAAGACCAGAAGTTTGAATTAATAACAGATTGAAGTGCAGTAAAATCAATACTTAACATGAAAATACCTAATAGGCACATTTTTAGATGGCAACTAGCTGTACAAGAGTACAGAGGAAGAATGAAAATCACTCATAGAGCAGGAACATTGCATTCTAATGTGGATTTTTTATCCAGAAGCTCTTTTCTAAATGATACTGACAACCCAGATTATGCACCTGAAAATGAGGTTATACATATATTTGGGATTTATATAGTGGATTTAGAGGAAGAATTTATGCAAAATATATTAAAAAATTATTCATCTGATAAAGATTTGTATAAATTTTCTACCATTTTAAATGATCCAACTAATGCCTCTATGAGTGTATTAATTAAAACCTTGCCTCCAAAGTATAAAAATGCATTGGAAAAAGGTAAACTGTCAATTGAAGATGGATATATATATTACAGGAAAAAGCTAAGTAATGTAATAGTTATACCACCCTCTATGAAAGAGTTAATGTTGAGTACTTGTCATGATTACATCTTAGCTGGTCATTTTGATTTTAACAAAACATTAACTAGAGTAAAAAATACAGCCTGGTGGATAAACATGAAAGAAGATGTACAAAAATACATTGAAACATGTGACTCTTGTCAGAAATCTAAAAGATTAAATGAAAAGAGAGCTGTGTTGCTACAACAAATAAAGAAGCCAAAAGCTCCATGGGAAATTATAAACATGGATTTTGTCACTGGCTTGCCATTATCAGGAAAAGAATGTTTCAATTCTTTCTGGGTAATTGTATATAGATTAACAAAAATGTGTAAATTTATCCCTACCCATAAAGAGGTATCTTCAAAAGACTTGGAATTACTATGGTGGACTCAAATTATGAATACTGCTGGGTTTTCCAAAGCCATATTTTATGACAGAGACCCTTAATTTACTTCAGAGTTCTGGAAATCTTTGATTGAAGTATCAGGTTGTCAATTGAAACTGTCTACAGCACACCACCCACAAACTGATGGGCTGGCTGAATGAATGATACAGACTCTTGAAGACATGATCAGAAGATATTGTGCCTTTGGATTAGAATACAAAGACAATGAGAAATTCACACATGACTGAGTAACATTAATTCCTGGCCTTGAATTTGCTTATAATAGCACAACTCATTCTGTAGCAGAGAAAAAACCATTTGAACTCTGGCTGTGATATGTACCAAATACCCCAGTAAATCATTTAAATAAATTACCAAGGTTAGATATACACCCTGGTACTAAATCCTTTATTCATATGCAACAAATCTGTAGAGCGCATGCAGAGGAATTCATCCAAAAATAATTTGAATATGAAAAGAAAAGGTGGGATAAATCTCATAAAGAATTTGAATTCAAAAAAGGAGATGAAGTCCTAATTTCAACACTACATTTTAACTTACAAGGTAATTTTAAATTAAAGGACCCCTTTGTAGGACCTTTTGTAGTAAGAAAAATGGTTGGTAATAATGCTGTGGAAGTCATATTATATGCACCATATGATAGGAAACATCCAGTTTTCCCTATCTCATTATTGAAACCTTACCATGCAAATGATCCTGACTTTTTTCCAAAAAGTAAAGGAAGGACTAAAAAGAAACCTGAAGAAATTGTAGAAAAAGCAGAGATTAAAAAAATACTCAAGAAAATAATCCTTACTAAATAAAAAGGAACTGGGTATCTATTAAGATTTAAGGGAAAATCAAATGAATTTGATAAATGGATACCTGAAAAAGAAATTTCATATTAAACCTCCCTTCTCAAGAAATTTAAACAGAAATAAATTTCTGTTAAACCAAATGAGGGGTTAAAAAACCAGGACTCATAATATTTTATTATTTTTTATTTCTTTAAAGAATACATCTATAATGCTACAGAATTTTCTGAATACCTGAAAAATAACATAAAATAAAAAAAAGTGTATAACTTATCATTTTTTTATTGTTTTTTTTGGGTGTGAAAGTGTCAGCCTGGTTATCCTCAGGACTGAGTAGAAAGTACTTATAAGTTATGTTAAACACATGGACTATACATGGGAGAAATAAATTAGAGTACACAAATCATATACATAAGTAAATTTATGATAAAATACAAAATATGCCATTATAACACCTTATATACAAGCATATATCCACATTTTAAAAGTCTTATGTACTTTATATTAAGTGAAATATGCTAAGGTAATCTTAAGAACCTTAAATTTAAGGCTACATAATTTTTAAGTAGACTTAATGCTGTTGTTTTCATTGTTTTATGTGAAAAACAAGAAATGCGCTTTAAATCACTTAAAGTTGACTATATGCACTATAAATTTAATAATATTAAAAATGTACTTTGACAGATCAATTTTTCTTAATTAGGGCTATTGATTTGGCTACTCAAATGCATAAAAATAACACTTTTCAAATTTGGTGTTTTTTATGCCAGAAATGGCTTCTGTGTACTGGCCACATACTGCCTGCATCTTTCCTGTGTGAATAGCTTCATTTTTAGCAAAGTTAAATTTTTCACACTTTAATTACCCCACATTCTATGCCCACTGTGGGGAAACACACTAAAATAGGTGACAGGCACTTATTTAGTGTCCTAGTTTAATTACAAATGCATTGACCCTTATTATATGCACTAATTCAATTAATAACCTCAAGCCTGGTGCTTTAATTCACTACCAAGCTGAAATTTACCTAACTTAGTCAAGAATTTACCTGTGAAAGGGCCTTCCAAGGACTGCATGTAGTTACCCCACATCTCACACCCTTTTTTTGGGTTTTTAAGTGGTTTCTCAGTCAATTTTGGTTATTTTTGAATGGGGATTTCACATAGTACAATGTCATGATTAGCCCTATCATTTATACTGTTAATCTCCCTTAATATGGAGTAATAATTAGTCTTAATTCTCCCTTTTAGTCTTTTATTTTAATGTATTATATGCATATACTCTCTTTTTTACTTATTCTTTATTTTTGATGGATTATCCCTATCACTGCAGGATTTTGGCGGGTTATATCATTCTAATTATGTTATTGGTCACTCTTTATGTTGTTGGACATTTCTATTAGTTGGAATGAGGCGTCATTAATCATGTATAGAGCTGATAAATCAAGGGGTTCATTGGGTAAGTTATTGCGTATAAAAGGAGGGGGTTTTTGGTCTTGTTTTATACATTCTTTATCATTACAATTCAAATATATAACCAATACAATTACAATACATATCAATAGCACTTATAAAGTCTTTGAATAGTATCTGAATTATTACATCTATTTTTCCACCAACTATAAGATTGTAACCCATTTATATTTAGTGATATTTAAATTATTGAGACCCTTATATTGAGATATATTTTAATACTTATTGGATTTGTACTACAGTATTCATATAGGACCATTAAAAGATTGTAGAAAACTGAAAATTCAAGCTTGTTCACGTCTCTGTACTTGACCTCAGCCTAACATATTATATATTATGTAAGTATATAAATAATTTACTTAATAATAAAATTAATATAATAATTAATTTACTTATTAATAAAATATTTATATAATTTCATTATACAATAAAATATGTTATTTTAAATACATAAATTTATTCCCTCTTATGGTTCCAATAAATTATTATAAAATTTTACTGGGCTCCTGAGATAGCCTGGCTGACAAAACTCAATTTGCAAAATCCAGGCTTCACAAAATCCAGCAACCATTGTTTGGAACCAATCATACAAGTTAAGCCTTCTACATGTCCTTGGGAGAGGAATTTGATCACTACCATGAAGGAGATTGGCAAGAAGCTAATCAAGTGGGCATCCAGTAATCTCATTCATGGTCTTGTTTTCTCTTTTTTACTTTACTAATTTGTTCTTACAGATGGAGTTATATTAACACAGCCACTCAAAGGCGTTTTTAAATCTATAGTTCTCTATAAAAAATCCTCCAAGTGGCTCAAACCCTACTATGTGGCTGAAAATGGCTCAAGAGGAGTACAGTAAGCAATTGAAGGGTTCTCATTTTAATATGGATGGGGCCTGGGAAGTCTTACAATACTCTCCAAAATTGAGCAGTGACACAACTCAGAGAATAGTCCATTTCACTGAGAATTCTTATAGTCAAGAATACTTCCCTACAATCCCTAAAACTTCACATGCTTCTCTATGTAAATCTCATACTTCTCAAGGTCCTCCTCAACTTTCTAGACCCCTTGGTATCAAGGCATCAAAACAATGTAAACTTGAAAATTCTCTTGATCAGGAGCTGTAGGCCAAGAAAGTAGAGATAATGAGGGAAGGTAATGAGTTACCTAAACTTTTTGTAGAAAATAAAGTGTTTTTCTGATGATGCAGATCTAGCTTTGAGAATGGATAAAGAGTTCCCTGATGAGAGTAAAAAATTGTGTTTGAAAGTTATCTAAGAAAATTTGCTCATGAAGAGCCAATCATTTTCTTAATTTTTTAGATTTTTGCACTCATGTCATATAATACACATGTTTTTGTATCATATAGTACTGTTCTATAAATACTGCTTTTCCAGGGCATAATTTTACCAATAGCTTATGTAGCTCTGAAGAATGTAATGGTGTCCAATTCTTTTTAATCTTATGCTCCATGTAAGATTTTTATACATAATCTAAGACTTAACACAAAGTTAAGTCTGTTTGAGTCATTTCAAAATGTCAAATTTCATTAACTTCAAATAAATTTAATGAAATTCTTGCTTTGGATCTCAAAAATTAGTTTATTTAAACTACTTATGTGTGTGATTGGGGATGAAAGTGACATTTTTATTGACAAAATTGCATATTGAAAATTGTAACAAACAAGTTTCACTGATGTTTTTAACTATTTTTTCATGTGGTTCAAAATGCAAAAAGCAAAAAACAGGGATTGTATAGAAATATATGGGCCTAATATCAATCAGCCTGTAAACCTCTCCTGATCCAGTTTTGAACTTTCAAGTCTTCCATTAACTGAAATTTCACTTGAGAATCTCACAAAGTATGGTTTATTTGATTATATTGAGTTTGGGTATAGATTAAAAATGGTTGAAATGAGCTGTAAATACTTGTGTAAGGCTAGTTGAAGATTCCATATTGCCATTTAACAAAATATCTTTGGAATTCTTTTTTTCTATGATCATGTTATGAAGTATTATGGCACACTTCATAACATTAGGGGGTATGAGTGTTCAGGGATCTGCAATTAGGGATCAGGAATTGTTTTTCCCAGGATCAGAAATTATCAATTGCGGAAGATTCTTATCCACTAGCCCTGGGGCTAGTGGATAAAGAATCCACTATAATGCATTATCCTGCCTCTTATACCCCAATTTCCATTCCTAATTCCTGATCCCAAACTCATCTCATCCATGATAGATTTACAAGAAAGTCACTTGACTCATAATTGCTGATGCCATCCTTAAGTCTTTCCTCACTCTATGCTACTTAATTTTGGTGGTAAACACTTAAGTTTTTTTTTTATCTACACACCCTAACTGCACATTTGGCAGCAAATTCCCACTTCCCTCATCACATAACCCTTCCACCAGCAACAATGAAACACCTATCTACTAGGAAGCTACTTCATTCAACAATGAATGCTATTACTTTTCTTTTAGTTCTTTACTATAAATTTGACTCTGATTTGGAAGATGCTTTAGCTTATATGTGTTTTCTTTCCAAAAAGCGTTACATCATCACCAGGGGGCCAAATCTTTATTATGATCCCCGATATGATCTGCCTCCATTCTCAACATTCCTCATTTAAACTTCACCTAAATTTTTAGAACTTCTCCCAATTCTTTCTTCAAAATTTATCAACTCATCTCCAATCATCCTATCTTTCATAAGAATTTCCATAACAAACAGCATAATCCTGCCATCCAAATTGCTGTTGCACTATGTCGCTTTGGCTCAAATGGAAACAGTGCTTCTATAAGACATTTGGATAATATCTTTAACATAGGATATGGTGCCATGATATTATACACCAAGCGCTGTATGATTGCTATCCTTTCCCTCAAGTCTCAAACACTTGCTTGGCCAACTCCAGAACAGAGACTTGAATTCTCTCAAGTAATGCAAGCTGAAGGTTTCCCTGGCTGTGTAGGATTTGTTGATGGCACAACTATACCTTTGAGTCAAAAGCCTGCTCATGATGGAAACCATTATTTTGATCACAAAAAAATGTTTCTTCAAAATCTTCTCCAATTTCTCATCCTTCATAAACTAACTTTTTATCTTCTTTCTAGATACTCTATTGCTGTTCAACTTGCATGCAATGTCAATAAAACATTTATTTCTTTTCATAGTGGCTTCCTTGGCTCAATTAATGACTCTTCTGTCTTCCAAAGAATGAGGATTTCTCAAACCCCTGACTCATACTTTGACGAATCTCAGTACCTCCTTGAAGACTCAGCATAAGCAAGTGGAAAGTACATTATACCTGCTTTCCGTGGTGCAAGTTTAGAAAGTGACCCCAAAACTTCCTTTAATTATGACCTTTCCCAATCAAGAGTACAAATTGAACATGCTATAGGTATTTTAAAGTGACAATTTTCTAGTCTTTGGAAGCTCAGAATCCAATTTCAAAAAAAATTGGAGATCAAAACTGCAAATCATTGGATCATGAATTGCATTATACTCCACAATATCCTAGCTGATTTAAAGGATGAGTGGAATGATCTTTATGAAGAAGAGCATCCTGAAACAGCACTGGCTCTCCCCTCCCTTGAATCACAAAACATTCATTCAACTGGAATACGCTCTGTCATTATTCCTATTACTCTCCAACATTTCTCTTCACCACCCTTTTAAATTATTTTTTTGTACTCTCCAAATGTCCTCTTTGTGTACTTTATTCACTTGGTTTGGTTTTTTGGTTTGTTTCATATTCATTTTTTTTGAATTTAAGGTGAATATCTTTTTTTTGGATGGCTCATTGGTTTTCTTTCACCAGCTCAACATGAAATTGCATCTTTTCTGAAATCACATGTTTTGTCAGTGATTTTTTTTCATTCATCACTCATATCTTTTTCATCCTCTCCTCAAACATCACTCAAATATTTTGGTTACTTTTATTTTCTCAACTCATCTCACCAGGTAATTCTTTTTTTTTCATTTTTTCATGTTTTTATTTGCTAATCATGAATTTTTTTATTTTGCTTTTTTTTGTTGTTTTTTTTGTTGTTTTTTTGTTTTTCTTTTTTTTTTTTGTAAGTCCTTTTTTTTATTTTCAAGGTTAGACTAATTTTTTTTTCTTTTTTTTCTCTCCTTCACCCTCTTTAGCTGCTTCATTCCACCCCTTTTCCTCTCTCTTTACCTGCCTCAAGTCACTCCTTCTCCCCTCTCTTTACCTTCCTCAAGTCCCCCTTATTTCACAAACACCCGCTGTGAAACAGGATTTACTTCATGAGCTACTTATCACCCAGAACAGCGGATAAAGTGCCAACTGGGACTACCAAAAAAAGAATAAAATATTTACTAAAGTCTTCAAATTTTAATACTCATCTTCTCTCCTTTTAACCTCTTGCATTACTTTGATAATGTCATCTGTTGTATGTAAAAGTGAAAAGGTTGCTGAATGGTCAGGGTGAGCAGAGGGCGTTAAGTCACAAAGTTGCTGTCAAAAAAGATAAACACATTAGAAGTTAGCTTTACAAAAGAAACACAACCCAAGACATACTTTAAAAAATAACGGGTATCTCATTAATTGTTGGACTGGCTTAAGAAAAAAACTTGGCAAGTTCATATTCTTGCACTCTGGTAAACTGGTTTGTATTCGCACAAACTCTCCAAAATGGTTGTCAAAATCAGATGTCATTTTCTCTATGGCTGCAGTCACAGCCTCGAATCAAATGAGGTAAGCTTGATATACTTCCAACCTTGGTATGAATTGTAAATATGAATGAGCAATTTGAATGATAACTTCACCTTTGCATTTTTTATAATGACTATCAATCTCAGTGCAAATATCAGAATGTAAATTTACAATATCTTCCAGCCAGTCCAAGATTTTTTTCACGCAAATCAGAACTCCCTTTATCCATGCACCAGTGGTTGTGCGCAGAGGCAACACAAATATATCAATAACTTCTTGAAAACTTTCCACAAAACTCAACTCAGTCTTGAAAAGTTCCCAAATAACCTCTTGCCAATGAATTTCAGTTGGTCCATATTTTTTTAGTAATATATCGTACCAATCTTGAAGAATTGATGATTTCCAAGTATGAAATGAAGGTACCGGGAAAGACAAAGATGTAATGGGAAACGGGGTGGAAATATTTGAGGTATTATCAATGCCATTATGCATCATATTACTACAGATATTGAGGGAGGCTTTTTCTACATCAATAGAGCTTTGTCTAGAACAAAGAGTAAGAATTTTGGAAATCCAACAAATATTTGAAGACTGAGTGATTCACCGCTTTAATTTACTTGCTTAACTTGCATCTCGATGCAAAACTAAACCTTCAACAGATGAAATGTGTCTTAAATGAGGAGGCAAAAATGAAGATTGTAATTTCGAGGGACTAGATGCAGGAACTCCTTCAGCAAAGGAAAAAATACATCTGGGTATTCTCAACAATGAATCAAGCTTGCTTATTTGTTGCGCTCTATATCTAGACGACTTCACATCCTCCATAATGTTGTTAGTGTCCGTTCCAGATGATTTTCTATCAGTTTCAGAATCTTAATGAACGGATTCCAAAGCTGATGGTCGCAAAGTAGTATCAAAGTGATGAGTCTCACTATTATTCATCCAAATATATTTCAAAAAAAATTAAAGATAATCAGTCTCATAAGAAGAAAAGATATCTGAAAAAAAAAATCATCTTCTAAATCATCAAAAAAAATTAAAGATAGTCAGTCTTATCAGAAGAAAAGATATCCAAAAAAAAATTCTCTGCAAAAGTTTTTTTCGTCATATCCCAAACATTTTTTTTATAAAACTAAAGTAGATAAAAAATCAATATCCAAAAAAATTACCAGAAGATATCAAATATCTAACCGAATTTGGAGATGATTGAGTTGTTGCAGTTATCAGTAATACTTATAAGGCTCAATTCATTTTTGAAGTTCATTCATTCAATGGTGTAAAAGATGAATCTTTTAATCAACTATCCGATCTTATCAGAACTCTTTATCAAATGGCTTTGGTTCAGTTACCTATAAGTAATACAAATTTTTTGGGTGGTATCATGATTGGATTTGGTTGGATACCTGGTTTTGTTAAAGGATATTCTCTTGGTATGTCTAATAATTTTTGTTCCATTCTTAATATCATCTCACTTATTTCAATTATATAGGCATATATTCATTGCTCAAGAATATCACTAAAGCTCAAAAAGATGAAGATTTTGGCTTATGGGACACTCTACCTTCCTTTAACTCTTTTCTTGCTCTTAGACTCAAAAAGCTCTATAATAAAGCATTTGAAAAAAATCATGAACTTGCAACCAAAGTTGGAATACCAAATTGGTGTGACTCCGAATGGGAAGATATCACCCACAAATATCTTTTATTTTCTAATGTTATTATCACTCATTCTGGATTTCACAATAGGATTCATATTGATAGTAATGACACCAATTTTCTTACTTTTGGTATATTCTCATATATCAATCTGATAACTGGCCAACCAATACCATCTCCAGCTAAAATCAAAGGACATGGTTTATATTTTCCAGACCACCGGTGCATCATTGATTTTTTTTGGGAAATGGTATCATCGAAACTATTTGGAATTCTTCTCAGGATAATCATCAAACAACCAAAGCTCCTTCTGGTTTGGAATCCTGTCAAGATTTCACACATTTTGGTTGCTCATTTCAAATCACTCATAAGTTTATTCAAAGAATCAACAAGGTAAAGAAAGAAGGTAAAGTTAATCAATTTAAAAATACTTTATCTAGATCCAAAAAGTATGGAGATTAGAGTTGTCAACAAAAAATTTATATTTTTTCATAAATTTTTAATAAATATTTTTTATATATCAATTTCCTCAACTAAAGTAATGGGCCAACAACCTTTGGTTTTATAACAGTTAATTATGATAACATTTATTTGTTTCATGGGGTTCCTTTGGCCTATACCTGTGGAAAGTCCCAAACTTTTTTTTCTAGATTTGATCTGCATTTTGGATTGAGGAATTGTCATTACTTTAAACTAGGGAAATTGATATATATTAGATATTTATTTAATAATTTATGTAATTATATTAAATTTAGATGACTTCCACACCTTACTTCAATAAAATGCAGGGGGGGGTATTTCCAAATTTTCAAATCTGACATTCAAAATTGAAGACTTGTAAAAATTTGTGTGATAACCACCCCTTACTTCAATAAAATGTAGGGGGGGGGGGGTTGCCAAATTTTCAAATGTAACATGTAAAATTTTTGACTTGTAAATATTTTGGTGAAAAATTTTTGGTGATACCCGTCCCTTACTTCAATAAAATCCAGGGGGGGTATTGCCAAAATTTCTTATAAGACTTGTGAAATTCTTGACTTGTAAGAATTTTGGGGATACCTGTAAAATGCAGGGGGTAGTAAAGCCAAAGTTTCATATAAGACTTTCAAGATTCATGACATGAAAGAATTTTGGTGATACCCAACCCTTACTTCAAAAATATCTAGGGGTAGGGGACTGTCAAATTTTCAAAGGAGACATGAAAATTTTATTTAAAAAAAGAATATTTAACATTAAAATACAAAAATTCAAGTAATAATTGATAGAGTAATGAAATACAGGAAATTATTGTAAATTTTATGTACAAATAAATATGAACAGTTGAAGTGTGAGAGAAATAAAACAAAATAGTCATCTAAAAATTTCTTTAAACGTTCAATTTCCTCAACAGATTTATTAGCTTTAACACATTCTATCAAGAAATCTTTCTTTTTGGAATTTCTTCATGATCAAACTTATATTTCATCTGCTCTAATAGGTTTTGATGTTCGAGTGTTTTCTCCTCTTTTTTTGATTTTTCAATACTTAGAGTTAATTCAAACTTCTTCTCCTCCAAATCTTGGGCCTGATCATCCTTCTGAAAAGAGAGCTCATACTTCCTCTCCTCCAAATCTTGGGCCCAATAATCCTTCCGTAAAGAGAGCTTGTACTTCCTCTCTTCCAAATATTGTAGCCTATCATTTCTCCTTAAAGAGAGCTTGTATTTCTTCTTTTCAAATCTTAGAGTCTCTTTAGCCATTTCCACTTGTTCTAGAGTGATAATAAAAATTAATATAAAGTAGAAGAAAAGCAGAGTAAATTAATAAGAGGTATGGTATCACTTACCAGCATCATGTTTCTCTAAAAATTGTTCAATAGACAAAAAAGGGGTTTGTGATGAAGTATCACTTTTTTTTCTTCTTTGGGAGTGGAAATTTTGACTACTTGAAGCCCTACTCTTCTTTTTCAAGGTCATATTTTCCTCCTCATTATTGTCTCTACCTTCAGACTCAGTTGATTGAGGATCCTGGGTTTGTTTGTCAGCCTTTTAAGAAATAATAAAAAGATAAGTAAATAAAAAAAATAGAATTGATAAGATAAAAGAAAAAAGAAACTAACCTGAGTTAGATTTGGTTGGGTTAAATTGCCAATAGGATCTACAGAAAAGCTATCTAGATTGGTCTCATTCAAATGAGGAGAGGCTTGAGTGGAGGAAGAGGATGGGAAAAGATTTGCTTCAACATCATGTTCGGAGATAGGATCTTTTCCATCCAACATGTTTAAAGGATTAACATTGGCTTGCTCTCCAAAAATTGCATCCATCTCTTTAAAGTAAGGACATAAAGATTCAAGTTTATTGTCTATGGATTTGATGCCCTTAGTTATATAGATGTTGGTAACCCCAAAACCAGTGGAAGATGAAAGAGCCTTTGCCTTCTTGTATTTGGCTCGGTAATGCTTGAAGCGTTCAGACATCTGTTTAGGCAAAAGATCAATCCTTCCCTTGGTCTTATTCTGTAATTTATTTGCCATTAGAAGATAGCCATTAAGTTTTGATGCTGGGGGCCGTCCTACTTTAGTCTCATACTCACTACCAAAACAAGAATCATAGTTAGATTTGGTTTTCAGCCAGTTGATAAGAATGAGATGATCATCTTTTTTTAATTGAATGGTCTTAGATTTCTCGGCTGAGCGGGGGAAAGAGGGAGTAGTGGGATTTGAAGAACAACTGGGTGATGGCTGCCTTTGAGAGGGTCTAAGATGACTAGGCATGTTAAAATATAAATGAAGATGAAAAGGAGCAGAAACAAGCAGATGAGATAGCAAGATGAAAAGGAGTAGAAACAAGCATATGAGATAGCGAGATGAAAAGAAGCAGAAACAAGTAGCTGAGATAGTGAGATGAAAAGGAGCAGAAACAAGCAGATGTGATGGTGAGGAGTTCTGAGCAGATAGAATGGACAGGATGGGATGAGAATGTGAGTGCGTAGCAAGGTAGAAGGCATATCCAGAGAGTAGTCCAAGATGTGGTTATGGAAGAAAGTAGGTCAAGATGTGTTTATGACAGAAAGTTGTCCAAGATGTGGTTATGAAAAATAGAGTAAAAAAATGTCGGATAAGAGGTGAACATTGACATGTAAAGTGTCTAATAACCCAATTATTAGAAAAAATAATTGTGGAAGATAATTGGGGTATGCAGATTATTTTCCGCAATTAATTTAATTGCAGATCCCTGAACATTGATACCCCCTATTGTGTATATCTACTAGATGTTATAAGAGACAGGGTGGGGAAATTATACACCAGTGTGCTTGTAGAACACCAAAATTACACTCAATATCCTTATGATAGGCAGTTTGAAGCTTTTAAAAATTTCTTCCTGCATCATCTTGAGCATGGAAAATAGGTTTAAAAAAATTGGCCAAGTGGGATAGATTCCATCAACAAGATAGTAGCCATGCTTGTATTTGTGTCCATTAATATTAAAGTGTATTCCATCTTCAGTACCTGAATAAGAACAAGGAAATAAATCATAAGCATATCAAAAGAAAAAATAGAAGAAAATTCTCACCAGATAAAACTTTTTTGAATAAAGGACTTCTGTTCAGTATGTTTATATCATTGAGTGCTCCAGGTGTGCCAAAAAAAAGCATGCCAAAGTCTCAGATTTTGGGATGCTACAGCTTCAAGAATTATAGTCATTGTACCTTCCTTTCCCTGATACTGCCCTACCCAAGCTTCAGGGCAGTTTTTCCAACTCCAATGCATTCCATCTAAGCTACCTTTACAACCAGGAAAGCCATGGTTTTCATTTTCTTTGACTATTTGTGCCAGCTCTTCAGAGTTAGGTGTAAGTAAGTATTCAGCACTTTATATTTCATTAACATCAGCAACAAAAGTATTGAGACATTGAATGGAGGTTCTGGCTCTAATTTGAACATATTCATCCATTGTATCACCAAATTTTCCATGCGCCATTTGTCTAATAGCTGTAGTAGCTTTTTGAACAGTTTAGAGGCCCCAATTTCAACAACAATCAGACTTTTTTATCCAGTATCCATTGTTAAATTGAAGATCATTGACTAGTTTACAAAATAAATCATGATTGATTTGGAGCCTTCTTTGAATCATAGCATCAGAATATTTGGAGTTGGGTCCCAGATAGTCATCAATCACGCAATCATTCCCTTGATATTGTTCACGTAGTACTTTACAGAGAGGGGGTCTGGCTGAGTTTTTTCATTGTGTGGCTCATAGAGGTTTGGGTACATGAAATTATTAAGTATTTGCAGATATTTGAGATGTGGAGATACAAAAGAATCACCCAACAAATCCACCCAAACCATGATGACTTGGGGGGTGATGTATAGGGTAAAATTGGTGGAGCAGTAATAAAACAAATAGGGATTAGGGAATATTAAGGTTGAAATGAGGATTTTATTATCATTTGTTTTATGCCTCTCATCTTAATTTCTCTATGGTTACTCCATGTATGAATGGTGCCATGGAAAAATGAGGGATTTTTAATTGAATTACAAGCTAGGTTTTACTGCTTAGGAAACGAAGTAAAGATTTGCGTATATGATTTTGCCTGGTAACATTGAATGATGCAGAAAAAAACGCAGTAGAAATAGTGTGTCTGTAATTGGTCTTCATTTCATTACATTATTTGTCCAGATTGGGAGTGACAAAAGAGCGGCTGGGGATGATGGTACATTATCCTAAAAAAATGACATTTTGTGTTTCTGACTTTCACAAAGTTAAAAACACAGCTGTACATGCTCTACTAATATAATTTATCTGTGTGTGAATTAAAACTACCACTTTACTACAATATTTAAAGGGTCCCATAACCTATTGTGGATTCAGGAAGGATAAGATTTTATTCCTGTTGTGTTCTCATATTTATACTCTAGATACATCTTTGTATTGGAGCACTATTTGCCTTTTTTACTCTTATCATATTATCACATTCCCACACATCCATTCATCACGTCCTTCACATTATCTGTGTTATCACATGCCTTTCTACTTGCAGTACAGCTACATTGAAAAAGTTTGGTGCAGAAATCAAAAATTCACCCCAACTTACCCAGCATTTTTTTAGATTTTTTTCATCCCACCAGCTTTTTGCAAGTGTCACTAGATGAGGATCTAGTTGACACTTGGTTTGCTTGCATATATTCTATTACTTGATTGATCAGCCCCTGAGCTGGGTGGGTGGGGTGGTGGGGGGGGGCTCTCAGGAAATTGCCCCACCCATTTTGCACTTTCTCACCCCTATTTAAATCCATTTTGTCTTCCCCCCTCCCTCCTCAAAAGTAAGTCTTCTCCCGGTTTTTGTTTTTATATCTTATTAATTTATTCTTTTTTCTTTTCTTTTTTCTTTATTTTTCTTTTCTTTTCTCTTTATTTTCTTTATAATTTTTTGACTCAATTGCTAAATTAAAGCTATGCAACTTGTTTTTTATTTCTTTTTTTATTTTATTTTATTTATTTTGTTTTTTTTCTCTTCTCAGATGCCTAATCTCAATCAGATTCTCAATCCTCCCCTTTCTCCACCACCTTTCTACAATGACAACAACCGATATAATGAAGTCATTATTAGTCAGATCCCTCAATTTTCAATTGCAATAAATCTTGAGTTTTTCTTTTTTTTACCCAAAAAAAAAAAATAAAAATGATAAAAAAAAGAAGAACAAAGAGAAGGAAAACATGTGGAAGCGGGAGAAAAATAACAAGGTATCTATCAAAGTCAGTAGGGTTGTGTCTCAGCCAGATAAGTTACAATTTTCTTGGGATCCTTCAAATCATAATCTAGAAGACTTAAAGAAGCAGGCTGTCAATGTAATATTTGAATGTGAACCGGAAAAAATGGGAATTTATGTCAAGAAGGAAGTTAAAAAAGGTAATATTGTATGGTATGCTATTATACCACATGTCTCAGGTTTTTTGGCAAATCAAAAGAAGATGCTTGATTCAAATGATGTTTTTGTACAATTTTTGGAATTGGCTGAAGTGAAAATTCATGATTGCAAAATTTATTTACGCATGGAGCAAATTGACCCCCGACCAGCTCAGCAGGGGAGTATTTTTTTTCTCTTTATTTTATTAATATCTTATTTTGCTTTTCTGCAGAGAGAGTTTGCCTAAAAGGAACTTGAAAACTCTTCATCTGAAGAGGAAGTAGAAGCTGATCCAGCTGAGTGTTTGCATGGAAAAGCTGCCCACATAGAGAATGTCTGTCTGCTGCTTGATTGTCACTATCCGTGTCCAGAAATTATGCATCAGCAAGAAGCCCACTGTTGCATCAATCCAGCAAATCCTCAAGAGTATTTTGAGCTAACCTTTTCAATGGCACAAAATTGGGCACATGCAATGGTCAGTTTTTTTTTCTTCTCAAAAAGCTTAATCTATTAATCTTTTTCCATTTTATTTTCAGGTTAAAAATCCTAAAGAGGTGACATACCTTGTGCCGCCAAAGACACCCCTTTTTCAGTTTCATCCAATAAAATCTCGTTCCCAAGTCAATACTTCTGAAGCAGCAGCCTCTACTCTTCCCCCTTCAATCAGATCCTCACCTGAATATGATGCCTTTGAAGATGAATCAACCTTGGAGGAGTTTCTACATCATGCACGAGTCAAAGTATCAGATTCTGATTTGTAGGAAGGGTTTTCTGAACTTCAAATTACTCACCGGCCTTTATTTCAAGACTTCACTACAGAAAGTCTTATGCAGGTAGGTATTCCTGAAGCATATGCTTTGGCATGTGTCAGGTCAGTCAAAAAATATCCTTTATATTTGCGAAGGAAGTGGAATAAGACATTTTAATGGAGGGGGGACTTAAAGGGTTTATAATGAGTAACTTCTACTGTGTAGCATTTAAAGATGTTATAAAATCAAATATCTATATTTCCATGAACACAAGTGAAATATAATTTTACTATTATGTCTGATTTATGTAGCCACTAGCCCTAAACAGCTTCTTCATCAAAGAAGGTGTGAATACCAAATGAACAAATTGATCAATAATTGCCATGTCCTCTTTTCCACCAGTCAATTTTCCATCACGGCGTAAAGCACTTTTTAAAACACTAAATCCCTTTTAAATAGGATTAAAGTCAGGAGAGTAAGCAGGTAGATACAGCAGCTTACATCCATTCCCATTTTTTCCGGTTCACATTAAAATATTACATTGACAGCCTGCTTCTTGAAGTCTTCTAGATTATTATTTGAAGGATCCCAAGAAAATTGTAACTTATCTGGCTGAGACACAACCCTACTGACTTTGATAGATACCTTGTTATTTTTCTCCCTCTTCCACATGTTTTCCTTCTCTTTGTTCTTCTTTTTTTTATCATTTGCAATACATCCACCATGGTGGAATGCAGCATTATCCATTATCAAGACACTGTTAGGTCCAGGATATGGGTTCATCATAGGAAGCTTGTGTGAATGAAATAAAAGCTAATTTTTAGTATATTACCAAATATTAATATTATTTTTCAACAACTTCCCAAAATGTTTTGCAAATAATACTCAAAATGAGTGTGACAAACCATTGGCTCTAGGATAGCTGTTGCCACTAAACCAGACAATGAAACAGCTGGTATAATATTGAAGCAGTGTGTAGCTTGCGCCTGTGGGATTTGTGGAGTACATTGACCTACAGGTGCCCATGCTGTTGTGCGAGCAACACCTTCTGAGCAGACTCCACACTCATCTTGAATGGAAACAAACACTTTAAATCTACCAACAAATATACTTAAAAAATGTCTCACCAGTAAAGACCAAAAATTTTGGGTGAAAATCTGCCACCAAAGTGATGTATCTGATTCGAGAATGTTTATTTTGATTGGGGTGGACTTTTCTACATGTTTTTTTAGACATTTTCAAGCGTAATATTAACTCTTGGTGAATTGTGGACTGTGAGACTCTAATATTGTGATTTTCGAACAAAGCGTTTTGCAGCTCCATTTGGTACACAGTAGGATTTTTATTTATCATCTCCAGAATAAATTTGTGTTGTTCCTCATCCAAAGTAAAGGGGTGTCCTTGTCTCATATACATATCAGGATTTTTAATGCCAGACTTTGTCTCTTGATATAATCCCATCCAGCGAGATAAAGAATTCCTATGAATTTGTGAGCCATATTTTTCATTGATATCATCCAAGGAATTACCATCTAATGCGCTCATTACCACATCTACTTTAAAATGAGGGTCATATTTCAAATAAACCATTTCAAAACAACAGAAAAGAGAAGTAAAGAGGATGTCAAGAGTCAAGAGGAGAAGAGGAGAATAATGTGAAGGTTTCAAACAGTAAATAAAAGTAATATTAATGTGCAAAGAAAAAAAAGATGAACTGTCAAAACCAAAATTCAGATCACAAATAATTTTGTAATATTTTAAGCTTTGACATGAAAAATATATATTTGGGGAATCACACAATTTATATTTAAAATAAACCACATTTCACACTTTATAACCACTTGCTCAAAACAAAGAGCTAGTAAAACCATTTCTAGTAAAATTCTCAATAATTTCACCATCCTTGAGAAAGGGGCAGATAGAGAATCCAATCAAGATTAGGCATCTGAGGAGGAAAAAAAAATAAATAAATAAATAAAATAAAATAAAAAAAGAAATAAAAAACAACTTACATAGCTTTGATTTAGCAATTGAGTCAAAAAACCATTAAGAAAATAAAGAGAAAAGAAAAGAAAAAAGAAAAAATTAATGAGATATAAAAAAGAAAACCAGGAAAAGACTTACTTTTGAGGAGCAAGGGGGGGAGACAAAATGGATGTAAATTGGGGCAAGAAAGTGCAAAATGGGTGGGGGGATCTGACTAATAATGACTTCATCATATCTGTTGTTGTCATTGTAGAAAGGTGGTGGAGAAAGGGGCGGATTGAGAATCTGATTGAGATTAGGCATCTGAGGAGAAAAATAAATAAATAAATAAATAAAATAAAATAAAAAAAGAAATAAAAAACAAGTTACATAGCTTTAATTTAGCAATTGAGTCAAAAAATTATAAAGAAAATAAAGAGAAAAGAAAAGAAAAATAAAGAAAAAAGAAAAAAGAAAAAAGAAAAAAGAAAAAAGAAAAAAGAAAAAAGAAAAGAATAAATTAATGAGATATAAAAAAGAAAACCAGGAGAAGACTTACTTTTGAGTAGGGAGGGGGGAAGACAAAATGGATGTAAATAGGGGCAAGAAAGTGCAAAATGGGTGGGGCAATTGAAAAAATCTAAAAAAATGCTGGGTAAGTTGGGATGAATTTTTGATTTCTGCACCAACCTTTTTCGATGTAGCTGTACTTTTAACTTTGAGAGATATCCATAACTTTTAAGTATTTTTTAAAAAAGAATCCAGATTTTATCCTCATATTTGAAATCTACATGGTTGAATCGGGCAGGAGGTTTACTTGAATTTTAAAAGAAGTCTTTACATTTGAAAACTCCATCACGAGGATATACTGCTGAGGACTGTACATACATACATACATCTGAAGGTAAAATCAGAATGATTTCCTTCTTAACATGACAGTTCCCGAAAGGAATATTGTTGTAAGGGAAATTAACCCACAAGAGAAGTGGTTGAACACCATTAGTGTATCTGATAATATGCTTTATGCGTTGCTAACCACTCGCACTTTTAACTTAATTAAGATCGTCAGTTGGCAGCTCTAATCCTAAGATCATATTTGTCCCGATGGAGACAAGTAATGGCAAAGCAAATGTTGGTGATCGCAAAATGATCTTTGACGCGACTGGGTTTGATTGTCGATGTAGACGTGGGATCAAAAGGAAAAACAGATTAACTACCTGCTGATCTCAAGAAATGTACACACCTGGTAAGCAAAGTTCAGTTCGTCGGCGGAGGTAAAAGTTCTTTTTATAAGAAGCTGATACCGAAAGAAGTAAAGGCGAAATTCGTCCATATCTACTTGTTGAGGTTTAATCCTTACCCTCTCACCTTTCCTCTGCCAGAAATCAGGAGAGTCATCGCTCCAAACATCGTCTTCAGGTTTATTGTTTCATGCTGAGATGATGTTTTCCAATATGTTCAATCAGCACATGGTTCCACACAGCTATGAGGTCAATCTCAAACCTGCCATCTTGCCTATTGCGACTGGCTTTTTTCTAGTCTTTTTGCAAGCTCTTTCGCTTCCATCTCCTGGATTGCCTGGCGTGCTTTGGCGACTCAGCCTATTACCCCTGATTGCCATTATTGCATGGGATATCACGCTAAATCGAGACTACAGCTTTGGGTCGCCCATCCGAGATACTGCATTTTCTAGCGTTGGTTTCATTCTCATCACCAAGGCGCTCGACTTTTCTCTTATCAATCTTTGGGACAAGGAAAGGTCACCTCATTACATCGAGCCAGCGCCTGCCATTAAAGAAAAATCTACTGATAGCCAGTCAGAGGGAACAACCACATCTAAGACTGTGCAGGCATGGCAAGTGGTACCCTATCCTCAGACATTCACGAATGAAAGACTGCTGTACTCCGTCGATCTCATGATCCTGACGCGTCCTGGAACTTCTTGGATCAAGCCTTGGAAGCAGCGGGCACTATCCTGGTCATTGCCAGCTCTTCAGGCTTCAGATACACCATGGGGAGAACCAGAGTGGCCACTAGTGTGGGCTATGGTTCAGAAATGTGCGCATCTAGCCTGTCATTCTTACATACGCTATATGAATCTTGATGGGGTCCGGCCAGGAGCGCAAACGTTGTGGGATCTACCCCTCCATTCTCAAATTGCCGTCTGTTATGCTTTAGGTAAGGATCATTTAACTAACTATTTCATCTTAATATGATGTCCACTATTGTTAGAATTACTTATTAAATAGTTGAAAAAACTTTGTATCTTACCCACTGGCTCCGCATTTTTTTTCTTGTCTGGTTTGTGTTGATTGCTTTGCCAATACATAGGTGGTATAGTATCTTTCGGGCAGGCGATTGAAGAGGCAGTTTTGTTCCCCCTTGCACTTAAATTCAAATGGCTTCCAAAAACAGCTTTGCTTCCAAATTCGAGAAGGCCCGTTTTTTCCAATGGATTGGTCGATTTATGGGGAAAAAGGTGGCATCATACGTGGAGAAGAGCTTTTGCTCGAACTGCTCGCCTATTTCCAGGGGGATTGTCCTCTCTTCCTCATGTATTTTGGACATTTTTCGTCAGGTGTGTCTTTCTGTTCTTGGCTTCACTTTTTTAGGGGAGAGGGAGTTGTAGGACATCATCAAACAGTTTTTAACCCTCTTTCTTTTTTCTAACCCTAACATGATACGAATAATGTGACAGTGGCGTCATGCATTGTATTTTGATGGCTAGAACTTGTCCTACTCCAACACTCTCTAAGCCTCTCTCCATCATTCCAATTTTTTGGGAACCTGGGATCATGTTTTTCTTCATAGCTCAAGGTGTAGGAGCCATTCTCGAGCGTATTTTCTTACCTTACAAGCCTGGAGAAAGAATATTAAAAAAAGCGATTCGTATAATATGGTTATACAGCGTCTTGCTTGGTACTGGAAGATACGTTACAAACACTTTAGTTGTCAAAGGGTTGTTGGCTGCCAAAGAATGGGAACTGATAAATTTTTCGGTGGTTATGAAAATGCTTTTTGGTTTACTGTTTTCATGATTTGATAAATATAAACTGTGCTGCTGAGAGGCGCTTGCTCATGATCTTTAACTGGTGATATTTGGTGTAAAAAGTTATTTATACTCATTCTTTTAGCGGAATAAATGTATTTAATAGGCATAAGATAGCAATTTTTAAAGCAACTCATACCTACCCTATACTTACTTAATAGTCTTGTTTTTCTTCTTCATGTCCCTCTTCTGGGTAACTTTTCAGAAATAATAAACCAGGAAATCCAGTGAGAAGTACGCGATTGCAATATACAGCCGTTACAGAAAAGCTTGCGTTCTTTTTTAAAAAACACGCATACACGCACACACACCTCAAACACCAGGTTATATACCACTTTTATGCTATAAAACTTTGAAAACCACTGCCCGCTAATCTCGCACCCGCCAGTCAGCTTGCCTCTGCAGATCTCATGCATTATTGGGTAAGTAATTGGAGAGCAGCGGCAATGAAGCACCATGCACTCCGCACCAAGTAAGATATCCCTGATGGGGATATCCAGCGCCAGTTAGAGATATTTTAGGGAGGGACATAAGGTCAGAAAAATAAATGTAAGAAAAGTAAGTGCAAGAAAAGTAACTATAAGAAAAATCATTTGCAACCATGAGACTTTTTTTTTTTTTTCTAAGAAAAAAATCAAAATTGTATATAAAAAAAAAATGAAATAAAAAATCATTTTTTTGTGAGGAATAATTTTTTTTTTTTTAAAAAAAAAAAAAAAAAAAAAAAAAATTCCCATGGTTGCATGATATTTTTCATACATTTATTTTTCTCACCTATTTTTTTTTTTTTTCACATATTTTCCATACACATATTTTTCTTGCACATATTTTTCTGACCATATGTCCCTCCCTACAAGATTGTTATGTACTGAATCCATATTTATTTAGTGAGTTACTATATAAACCTGTCGAAACACTTACACTTAACTCAGTTTCATCTCGGAGTAGTGTATCTGATCCTGTCCCTATAGGTTATGGGCTTTCCCTCTTATTAGACGCAGATCCCTTGCCATACTGTGCTAGTCCCACATGAAAGCATTGCAGTATTTTGTCCAAGAATTCACTCTGAATCCCGCTTCAAAAGCATTAAAAACTCTTGAACTAAATCCATCTCGACTATCCTAATCAAATGGTCCCTCCTCTGTGTATCAATACTCCTGATCCCTTCAAACCAAAACCCAAAATTCAATTCAATTTCCCTTTTCTTCATCAAGAATCTAAATCCTTTTCTTCTATATAGAGTATTAAACAACCATCACCCTCTACATATACTCCAGATCTCACCCCGGAACCTCAACCATATCAATTGATGTCTCATTCTTTCTCAACAGATTCCTCCTCTACCCCCTGTGCTAACACTCCTGAGTCATATACTTCTCCATCCAATTCAAACTTCCATTCTGACCATACAATGGATCAAGAAAATCTCCCTCTGCCTGAAACAATTGTGGTGAATTAATCCATATCTACATGGGTAGAGTCTTCAACATAGCCACAAAGTTGGAGAAACTTGATGCCAAAGGTTCCAATTTGAAGGATTGGCAGAAACTTGTCCTGGTCACTATGTGTTGTAGAAAGAAAAGTTCTATAATACCAAGCTATGGAGACAATCCAAGATGTTTTAGTTCTCCTTTCTAAATCTAATTTAAAAGAGAAGCACCTGCAACTCTGTTTTTAAAATATAGTGAAAGCATGTATTCACCACAGAAAAAATGGGGGGGTATTGCTAGCAATACCCCTTGCTTGAACTCCGTTGAGCCACAAATCTATGCTTGAATTATGCACACATCATCACCATGTAGGAAATTGTTTGGCCTTACATTTAGTCAGAGATTTGTCACAAATTGAGCTCAAGATGAACCTACATTGATCACCGTTTGATCTTGTAAAATCCTAATTTGATCATCAGTTAAGCTCCCTTTGATCTCACTTTGATCTAACATAAGCTTTTGCATATCCAATATGTCAACTATTCACTTTCAAAAAGATTCGTAATGAATTTCACATGGAATATTAGAAACGAAACCAGTAATTTTGAGTAAATGTCTCATCAAAATGATTAATCTACAACAAAATACCATCAAAATTCAATCTGATTACTGAAAACTTTTGTTAAAATGACTAATAGATATTTAAATTGGAAAATAATATTCCATTTCTCAATTTCAAATTCAAAATATAAATCCTCGTTTGAAATGTGAATTTTGTAGATTCCTTGCCTTCCTATATTATGAGTAATATTTGAGGTATTTTACACCTTTGTAAATATGGTGTTGTGCTGCTAGAAATTATCTCTGTTTCAATTCAACTTTATTGAAGCTTGATTCCAGAATGATACATATTTTATAACTATTTTGAGAAAAAAGTCACTAGTAATGAATTTAGCCTTTTATCTGTCCTTTATTAAACCTCACTTAATCCTACTTAAATCCAAATTGACCCACAAAAACCTTATTTGGGATATTTTTTAGCCCAGGATGATTCAAGATTGGAGCAAAATATTATTTTAAATATCCAATATGCCTATTGATTAAATTTCTTCAAGCTTACTTTAAATTCACATTAACATTAACTTTCACAGGAAATATTAAACACAAATCTTGAAAATATAGTATTTAAAATCATAATAAATATAATATAATATGCTTACAACAAAATTTTCTTTCTGCATTAATTGAAACAAAAAATTGTTCATTTGTGAAAATAGAAAAAATACTATCCATCCTGAATTTAGAATTCATTTTTAAAAATTTAATGCCCCCTCACTTTCAAGTTTATCATGTATTTCGAAAATTATATTTTTAATAATTTTGTGAATAGTACACCTGAGATATAAACTTGGGGATATCAAAAACTAAAACATCAGCAAATTGAAATGTTTTTTATTGTTATGAATGGAAATAATGATTGAAAAACACCATTAGAGCAAGTTTGATTTTGAATAATAGGCATACTTTCTCATGTAAATTTCAATAAAAATAATTTTTATTCTTACTTAAGTTGTGGTGGATACATTTGAGCTCAAAAAGAATTAAAATTGATAAAATAAGACTTCTATATTTCATATTCAAAAATGAAATCACCCTTCATTATCTACCTGTAAACTATTTTAAATTGAATAATTTCAAAGTCAGTATATACTGATGTTATTTTTTCTTCTAAAAAATTTATTATATAGATTAATAGTCATAAACAGTTGACATAGATGTTAAATTTATATAAGCAATCTTTAATTCATAAAATGATAAAACTATCTTTTATGTAAAAAGTGATGAAGGAAAAAAATATTATTAAATTTTTGATGCACTATCAATAAAATTGAAGATAGAGCATATCAAAAGTTTAAACTTAATTTCAATTTTGATATCATCATTTTATTTTATTTTACTTGAGTAGAAAACAGATTTTAAATCTCAATATAATTTTAAATCCCATTAGTTTGTAGATTTCAACATTTGAAACTATGAAATAAATATTTATGAAAGAATTTTACAATATTTGCCCTTCTAAAAACTCATAAATCCAACTTCAAATCTTCTAACCTTCACAAGTAACCACAATGCATTCTGAAAATACTCTATATTTAAATAATTAAAGGTAAATAAAATTATGTTTTTATTCTTTATTTCAATTTTTGATAAATAATATATATATATACATATATATATATATATAATTTCTTAAAAAGTCTAAGAGGGAACTTAATAGTGGTTTTGGCATTAGATATATAGATTCAACTTTCAAAAAATTTGTTTGGAATAAATTACAAAGACAAAAAGGATATATTTTGATGAAAGAATACTGATTTAGGTTCTCTTAAAATATTATTAACCATTTTTATGGAATATTAATCCATGGTTATCATTCTTTATGATATTATCATAGAATTTTTTCCTTTTTTAATATAATGATTTTCTATTGTGTGGTATGTAGGCTAAGATAAGTTTAAAAGATTTATTGAAGATATATATACCAGAAACAGTATAATCTGTAGATTTATAACTATAACTTACTTTTCTGATGTTTTACATCATTGATAAGTAGCTCATGCATTACACAAGTAAATAATTATAGTCTCTGGAAATAATTCCTTGTGAATTTCAAATTTTTTGTTATTCTTAAAATCATTACTCAAATAAACTAAAAATTTCTTCAAATATTGATTGAAAGAAGGAGTTACAAAATCTTATTTTGTAGTTATAAAAGTTTGAGTTATTTTTCATATTATCAAGTATAATGAACATTTGTAAATTTTAACTTGAAAACTAGTGATCATAGCAAAGTAATACTGGAAGAATCAGATAAAAAGGGTGGAATAAAGTCATAGCACAACAGGAAATGATACAAAATTGTTGATTTTTATCTCATAAAATTCAACTTATTTTTAACATATTTTACCACCTTTAGATAATGTTTAGTGGATTTTAACATTATTATAACAAGCAAACTTAACAATGTTTTGATTTTTTTAACAAAAATAAATATTGTTAGATCATTTTTTTAAAAAATATGACTTATTTTTATGCTTTATCTACAATAGTTAGTAGTTTTTTTTGCAGAAATTACTTGTTTTGATATTCTATTTTTGAATTTTTTAAGAGACTTCATCGCATTAAAGTTTTGTAATACTTTTTCATTAAAGCATCATATTTTAAATCTAGAGATTTGGTTTTGAAATAATATATATTTTCATGTTAATTGACTCATTATTTTTGGATTGATAAATTATGTTAAAATTGGGATTGCTTATTTCTAGTGAGTGTACATCATAGTTTGTTTTCAAATCAAAGATTAATAAATGGTGAAATTTGGTAAAATTCTAAATATCTTTTAAACCTTTTTGATTTAAATAATGTTTAATGTTATGTAATCATTCTATAAGTAGAACACAGTTAAAATCTGATAATGGTACATTGCTTTCAATTTCTAATACTAAAATTCTATTCTACTTGAAACAATGTAAACTAAAGCTTGGTATCCCATAAGAAACTCACAATTTTCAAAAATCATATTTCCAACTTTTTAAACATGATACACATTAAAATATATTTTTAGAATAATTTCCTAATTAGTTTCAAATACTAGAAAATAATGACCTCAATTTATTTTAATACTTAAACCATTCTGATGAGTGAATTTCACAATCCTCTAAGTAACATATGGTTACCATTTATACACATATGCATGATTTCTCCTTTTGTTTAATTTTAGCTGAATCTAAAAAGTAAAATCACATGTTGAATATCATCTATAGATAAACTTCTTATATTAGAAGCTAATATTTCATATGAGAAATTTGTTATTGAGTTTGGGAAACATTAATAAGTGTTGGGTATTATAATTGAGCCATTTATTCAAGTAAATAAAAAAGGATGAAGTTCTAAATATTTCATATATATATATATATATATATATATATATATATAATAAAAATTAATTATATAGTAGCATTTAACCATGTTTTTATACTAATGTCATATAAAAAAAGGGATTGAACTAAAACTTTCAGTAAAGAAAATAAAAATAAGATAAGTTAATATTCTTGTTTATATTCTCATATTTTTGAAATGGCTTACTTAAGGGAGAAAATTATTTGGTTTTAGAGTACAAGAATTTCTAGATAAAAATCTTCACAATATAGTTTGACCCTCTCAAAAAGAAAATTCCTCAAATTTTACTATCACATTTTATATATTTGTTAAGTAATAGAAAATGGAGTTGTGTCTTTGACAATGAAGCTTTAGAAAATGAAATAAATGATTTAAATTTATAATATAATTTTTGAAACAATAAATCATGTATTCAAAAAAAATTATATATCTTACAATCAAGATAACAGTATTAATTAAGCAACTCTAACAACTTTGGAAAGAAAACAAGAAAAAAATAATTAGTAAAATGCATAAGTTATTTTTAGAATTTAAGGAAACTTAATAGCTCTACCTGTAAACTAGCCTTAAAGCAGGTTTGGATTTAACATGTGGAAATTCATACATAGTACCCTTCCATCATTAGAGCAGAATAAAATTTATGTAGTTTTATTTTTTTAATTTATAATAGTATTTTTATTTTTGGCTTTTTCATTAGTATAACTATATATTTTTTAACTTTTTTGTTTTTCATAACATAAGTTCAAAGCTGAACATCACTACTTCAAGATGAAACTCCATATAATGTAATCAATGAATGATATATTATAATGAATTTTACTAGAGACTTTTCAAAAATGGTGATTAAGAATACTTATTATAATTTTTTAAATTTTTATTATTATTCTATCTCTTGAAAGGAGATGGCCATATCTCAATTTAATTAGTTTTTCCTCAGAAAAATTTATTCTTGATCTAAATAAAATTGCATCACTATTAACTAGATGTTATTATACAATTTTAACAATTTTTTTATCTGAACATAGTTGAAAGTATGTATAAATTAAAGTGTTTCCACATAGTCTTACTATTATCCCACCATTATTTTCACATTTAGATTTCATTATAACTGTAAAATAAGTTTTTCAATAATTTTAATAATACCTTAATATTTAATAATTTAGTTACATAGTAGATTTTTTATCCTTTTTTTATATGAGGCTTATTATATAAACACTACTTTTAGATTTTATCCATTTTGATGTCTGATAATTTAAATTTTCATTTAACTACCCAAATTATATCAAAAAAATTCAAAAGTATATTTTTTTAATGTACTCTTTTTGATAAACTTATCATTTCTTATAGGTTATTCTTCAACTATTTATTGTAATTAATTACCCACTCATTTATGGTCTGTTATTGTTGTTCATTACATACAGACAAAATAAGGATACTCTCATATTATATTGGAGTTTTAAATTAAAAAGTAAATACTAGTGGCTGGTATTAAATATGAAGTTGTTATAACTAAGTTGAACATTAATTAATTATTAAATGGCATTTTATATTACAAATTTTATTGAATGTATATAAAAATAACACTCAAGAAATATATATAAGATATATATATAACCATTGTATATCAAAAATGAAGTACTTATCAACATGGTCTTTTTAAATGATTTTCAAATTTACTTAAAGAGACATTAATATTACCAATTCAAATTTTATATCAAATACAACAATATTATTATTTCATTTTTAATTATTTTACAAAAAATTTGAGTTTCAAAGTAATTTAATTCAGTATTTAATGAATGTTTTTGAAAAATATTTTTAAAAATAGAAATAACCCCTCACAAAAAAAAATATAATTTTTTTTACTTACAATTTGCACCATATTTCTACCCTTAAAACATTTGTATTCTTCTAACAAAAATATTTTTTAAATAAATTTAAAATTTTTTTCATTATTCAATTACAAAATGTCAAATTTATAATTTATTTTACCTTACTAAAAAATTTAGTTGAAAATTTAATTTTGTATTTCCAAAAAATAAACTTAAATGTCAAAAATTAAAAAAACAAAATTATAAATATAATTATGAGAAAGAGGTAGATTAAATTTATAATATTCATATAAAAAAAATTCATATATTTTATGGTGTTTGAATTTTAAATTTAATGTATTAAAAAATAATTATTAAATAACCAAGCCAAATTGGTATCACTAGAACTTATTTTTTTTCTTATACTCACATTTTAATTTTTAATTTTTTTTTTTTTCTACATTTCTCATTTTTTTTTATGATTTTTAATGTTTTTAAGACCGAAGTTGCTTTCAAACAACTTCGGTCTAACGTTTCTCTCACTTTCCCACCAGATTGCACCTGGTAGGGAAAGTCGCTTCCATTTTAGAGACCAAAGTCCCTTGCAGGGACTTTGGTTTCTCTGTGTGCATTGCACAGACAGAAAAAAACTGGCTGTGCAATGCACTGCATGCAGCACATGCAACACGCATCGCTGCTGCAAGTAATGCGCATTGCATGCAGCAGAAATGCGCGTTGCATGCAGCGCGCATTGCACATGCTGCGCATATCTCATGCAGCTGACTTGATATCAGCTGCATGAAATATGGTAGCGATTGTGCAACGCGCGTTACTTGCAGCAGCAACGCGCGTTGCACACTGCTTTGGCCACCTCCCAGCCTAGTAAATTAGCTGGGAGGGTGGCAAACATTACAGCAAGCAATCGAAGTCGCTTTTAGCGACTTCGATTGCTTGAAAGAGACACTTCCAGCCAGGGGAAACCTGGCTGGAAGTACTAAATTGCAATGTAAGGGACCCAAGCCAATTTCAAAGGCTTGGGTCATAAATTAAGGTTTCTAAAAAGCAGCCAGTATAAATCTGGCTGCAATAAAAAGTAAATTTTTTAAATAAAATACATAAAAAAATAAAAATTTGTTCAAATAAAATATACAACACTCTTCAGCCAGTAAGAAACAGCCTTCCATTGTTACACATAGAAACAAAATCAAATGTTTCTTTCATCAACATTGGCCATGTTTCAATATTTTGAACCAAGTAAGATCAGGAAAAAGGTCACGGCAAAAAAATTGCATAATTAAAAGTCTCCCAATTTAATATGGTGCGGAGGTTCATATTTTAGAAATAGGTGGTGCACATTATAGTTTCCTTTAAAAAAATTCAAAAATGAATTAATTTTGGCGCAATGTAAATTTAAATGTGATGAGTGTATGTTTTTTAGCTACGTGAAACATGGTAGCTAGAATTATGTGGCGTCAATTTTTTTAGATGTGAAATTCAGTGTTCCACAAATGTGCATCTGTACAACATGCAGCCAAGTAAATTCTAGCTGGAATTAGTATATGCATAGGAAAAAATGATCATGCTGTGTACAGTGCCTTGGCAACATCATTCTTGGAATTTAGATGAAGTTTATCATATGACTTGGAGAGCTGCATTTTTTTGAACATGTGATCAGTGAAAATTCATGATATATACATCTGTTTGCCATCCAATTTATTTTTCCTTTCTCTTTCTCACTTACCTTTTTCAAAAATTATCAATCATATTTTTGCTTTATCATTTTGAATTATTGGTACTATTTTCTTGACCTTATCTGATTACCGGTAAGCAAATTTTTCTTGCTATTGCATTTCATATCATTTTGGTTTGTTACACTTTTTTACACTTTTGACAAGTTAATCTAATGATTCTAATTCTGAATTTATTTTTATGGTATCTTTTACTGTACCCTTTCGATTCATTATAAAATAATTCTTTTTCAGTTAACTTAAAGTTTTTTTATTTGTTTGTCAATTTACTTTTCTTTATTCCTTATCAAAAATGTTCAATTTATTTATCTAACCATTTATTTTTTAAAACAGTGATTATAAAATAAACTTTATAATTAATTTTGATCAATCAGCTACAAATGGAAGAAGATTTTATAGACATGTAAGTTCATGTTTTGCTTATCATTTTTCTATATTTCTTTAATACTTTCTCAACCATTATATTATTAATATGAAAAGTAAAACATCATCTCGTACTTGCTGAAAGCATACAGGATTATGTTTTGCTTTTCATAATAATAATTAGATTGTTTGTACTTTACCTTTAATTTATTGATTTTTAAGTTGTTTCAAAGTCTCGTACTTGCTGAAAGCATACAGGACAATGCTACAATTTAAAAATTAATAATTTATTGAAGTATAACTTTCTAAGTCAATATATTGATCAGAGCAAGATTTTTCATTTTATATATGTGGATATCATAATTCCGTAAATTTTTTAATATTACTAGTGTATTGGAGTTATACTTTCATTATATTATTAATATTAAGTGTAGAGCCAAATCTCGTACTTGCTGAATGCATAAAGGATAAAGCTATACTCTTTATATGTATAATTTAATGAAGTATACCTTTGAAACGCTTTCTTAATATTTGAAATAAAGAAAAAGTATATAAATTTACTAATATGTAGATATGCTAACTTTTGTATTTCTAATATTGAAGATATGATAAAGTTAAAGGTATCATTGACTGATAATTGAAATTATGTTACTATTTTCTAATTTTTGATTTTTTTCTATTTTAAATCAAAATTGAATTCTCTTAGGATTGAACCATCAATGAGTAACGATTTGAAAAAAAAAAACGGCCAGGGAAGAACTCTAACAATAGGTGGGCGAAAGACATTGCTACTGGAATGAAACTTGTAAACGCTCTTGGAATGGATACAAAAGGGAAGAAGCCACATTTCTATGCACAATCTTATGCAAATAATATGACAGATTGCAATAATTATTACAATTTTTTTCCTGGATGTAGTATTTATAAACCAAAAGGTGTCTTAATACCTAATGTTCTTGTGCAGACTTTTGAAATTCATGAGCTCAAAGAACTAGATATGTTAGAAGCTACGGTGCAATGCATTAAGGATCTTTCTTACTGCAAACATGAAATTAAAAATAATGGTTATCATCAAAGAGCTGGTGGTTTTGGAAAAATTTTTGGTGGTGGCTTTATTTTAGATAGAAAGAAATCTTTACATATTCGTAAGTATCACTTTTTTTAATTTAAATACTGAATTTTTGAATGCTTTTCCTTGCAGATGAATACACTGATGATATTGTAAAAACGGATGAATATAAAAAACGAATGAAGAGGATTGCAATGTACTTTGAATATTCTTTTAAAAAAATATCATATGTAAAGTACAATGAGGCAACTAATCTTTGCGCAAAACTTGGTATTCCTGGATTTTCAAAAGTTTCTAGTGAAGAAGAGGGTGTACCGTTTGCTAGTAATTTAACTTGGACAACTGGAGGGAATGGTAATGGGTTCTCTAATGAGGTTCATCTCAATAAGGATGCAAGTGAGTATACTTTAGGAATATTTTTTCCTAAAGATACAGAAAAAAACACCATTCATATGAAGTATGATAAGACCCAACCACGACAAATAGGTGGAGAACTTATGTTTCCCGAAATTCAAAGTAAAATCAACTTTGAAGCAACTAATGGAATAACAGTGACATTATGGCCTTCCAATCAACTAAGGCATTTTACCTCAAGATGTCATGAAATTCCTGGCTTCACTAGGATAGGTTCTTCTATTCAAATCAGCACTAGACTTTTTCATGCTATAGAAAAGCTTAATGTTTTTGATATTGATATTTCAGAATACTTAGAAATTAAAAAAGAAAAATTTAGGTTAGAATATTTGATTAGTGCTTTGAGAGTTTTTTTGAAAAGAGATGACTTAATAGAGGAAGAAATAGAATCAGCAAAGTATTATTTATCTAATGTTAAGACAAATCTAAAAAATCTAGATATATAAATATTAAAAATTTATATTATATATACACAACTTAATGCAAATTTAAACATGATAAATACTGGGAGTAGCTGTAACATTTTCAGTTTTGATAATTATAGTATTATCTATTTTTTTTATTTGTGAAATAAAATAATTTTTTTTCATAATATTATAAGAAAATTTGATTTACTTTTGAGGAAATATATAAGTTGTGAAATCTTTAAATGTCATTTTTATTAAATTGGTAGCAAAGGTTCTAATATAAAAAAAACTATAATAAAGAATTTGAAATATATTAGCCATAAAAATGTGCTTTTAATGCTACCAAATTAACTGTATAGTATTTTAGGTCAAACAGGCTTATTAATAAAAAAGTTAATAATAAAGAGTTGAAGAAAGAATTTTGAATCAATAATAGATTAAATTGTATTTTTTTAAGAATTTACTCATTTAATTATTTAAATTGTTCTACTTCTGATTAAAAATGTTACAATCAACGAAAATATTTGTAATAATTAATAGATTATATAATATTAAAGGTAAAGTAACAAAACTAGAGCAGTTATCATATTTTTATATAAACAATAAAATATTTAAGAATTTAATACAAGTATTTGAAATCATATAAGTAGATTTTAAAATCTTTGTTATTGATGGACTTACAATAATTTTTTTAATAATTAATTTAGAAAATCATGTCAAAGGTTACTTAATAAATTTCAAAGATGGTCACATTTTTGACGTATTTGAAGGAAAATAACTTGAATTATACAAGATATATCATATAGACAGAACTTTATCTATTTACATGTTGGAATATTAATTTATTGAAAGGCTATGTTTAGCAAAAAAAGGTGATACTGGCTGAATGGAGCTCCAGTGATTAAGAAAATCTGCAGAAATAGCCCTAGCAATTCCCGGAGGACTTGGGGTATCAAATTTTAAAGGAAATGGATCAAACTTGCCTATAAAAGGTTTTATTAATGTTAAAATATAGTTATTTAAATTTTTCCAAATTATTTCTTCCATCAAATGATTTTTTTTTCATGTAAATTAAGAAACTTAACTTCTGATATTACCTCCAAGCAATCAGCTGCTGAAGCCAATCTATGATCTTGAGAGCTCAGAAATAAACCACGGACACCATCAATTATATAGAATGTGAAAGATTGATATCGGTGGTGGGAGTATTCAGAATTTATTTTGTTTAGTGCAGCCTTTTGTTTCTCTCTCATTATAGTCAGTTCAGTATTTTCGTTTTTCTCACTTGATTGTTGAGCTTCACTAGTCTTGCCACTTGATATTGTTGCAGCACAATATTTTGATTTAAGAATGATAATTGACATAATTATATCAATGATAATATTGCTGATTTGAAGAAGAGTTGACATTGATATATCACGGGTTTGAAGTGCAGTGGGACCAACTTCTAAGCCATCAGAAATCGGACTCTTCAGATTTGAAAGGTGAGCTAGAAGCTGAAGACCACGTTCAATTGGACAATCTGAGTTAATGTTTTGATGTGATGGAAGCTGGCTGAATTCATGTGCGGTCAGATAAAGTGAAGATGATATAAGAGATACCCATGAAGAACGGCAGTGGTCACTTGGGATCATTAATCTCATGAGCATTCGGATAAGATTGGATTCAGGGTGATCTGTTTTCTTTGTTGAGGAAAGAATTTCAGTATTTAAACCATCAGGATCACATAAATCTTCCATTTTTTTGAAATCAATATTATCGAGTACCCATAGCTGTGAGCTATCAATCTCTAAAAAAATATTTGCTACAAAAGGAAAAAAAAAATAAGTAAAAGAACAAAAGTCAAGACTAAAAATTATGGTAACTTACATAACTCAGTAAGTTTTGAAAGCCAATCTTCTCCACAAGATTTTTCCCAATGAAAAGTAAACATTGGAATATTTGACATGGGTTCTTGGGAAGAAGTAGAAGAGCGTAATTCGAGGAGAGTAACAATTTCCAACCACGACCTGAGGACCTTTGCCGTGCTGATTCTACCTTTATAAAAATTATGAATTTTACAGAATTCCTCCTGCAAATCAGATTCTTTTAGAACTGAGGGTGAATAAGTTAGAGGTTTTTTCAATATCTTGATTGGAGTTGATTTCATTGGTAGAGAAGCTTTCAAAGAGGTCAAAGTAGGTAATTTAGGAGGTGATGGGTATTGCTTCTTAGAAATGAAGGAATTTGGTGATGAGCTGTTTGAATCATCATCTTTATCAAACATATCAACATGTCTTGAAGAAGATTTTAAACTTTGCTTTTTTTGATGAACAAGCATAGCTTCATATTCTGACAGTTGATCATCGCTATTTTCATCGCTCTTTTCATCATCTTCATCAGGGAGAGGGCGTTTATGGATGGAACAATCTACAGCAGGTGAGTTTCTGGTACAAAATATCAAAAGAAAGATAAAAAGTACAATATGTAAGCAATAAAAGAGATATATGATTGAATTTTAAAGATAAAAGAATAACAATAAAAAAAAAGGAAACAAGAATATACTCATTATCAAAACCTTTGCTTTTTTTTTGAGATTTATTATTTGATACATCAGAAAATTCATTAGCAGAAGCCGGTTTAATACGTCGAACAAAAGAGGAGCCTTGGGATAATCTCTTTTTCTTGGAGCGGATAACAGGTGTTTCAAGATTTTCCTTAGAAGTTGAAGCATGAGTTGAAGCTGATGGTTCATCTGTCTCATCATCATCCCTAATGACAATGACTTCATCAGGAGGAATCATACCCTCCTCATAAGCTACAAATATATATGAAGAGAAAAAAATATTAATAATCTTATCTACTAATTTAAAAGGAGACAAAAAAGGTGATGAACATACATTTTTCAAGGCTTTTCACATATTGGAGTAATTCATTACAAGGGTTAGATAAATATGAAGGAGAAGGATTATTGTTAAGGATCTTGACAAGCTCTTCTGTTTTATCTCTAGCCAATTCAAGTAAATTGCGATACTGAACTCTTGTTATTTCCTGCCTCTCATTGCTAAGTACAGGAGGGTTAGGTGCCATGCCATGTGGCAGACATGGTGCAAGCTCAAAAGCTTCAAAGCGAGTATCAATCAGAGAGTGGGATGAAACACATTTGGGTTCTGGAAAATCAAATTTTTGAAAAAAAAAGATATAGAACATAAGTGAAATATATAAATTAAGAGAGAGGAACATGATATACATACAAAGTGGAGGTGTAGGATTTTGTATACTAGACATATTGATTAATGAATATTAAAAAAAAGTATTCAATATCAAAAAATTATGATGTAATATGATGAATAATTATAAGAAACTCTATTCTAGAAAATTGAAGTTGATATTTTAATAGGATAAAAAATTGAATAAGATTAAAATTAAAGTGAGGATGAAAGAAACAGAAAACATAAAGAGGGGGATTTTATATTATTTGAGCTTTTTTTAACATGTATTATTCATAGTGGGGTAAACTGAGTAACATGCTAAATCACAATCTGTTTATATTGAAGCGAAATTTGATGTAGCTAACAGAAAATACTAGTAATTCCTTGGGGACTTTTAGTGTGAAAAACAAATAATAAAAAATTTATATCCCATATTCAAATTGCCATGGGTAAATACAAAATTTTTTAAATTAGAATTTACTCCTAAACAATGGAGATACACTTAATTAGTATATTATATGAAAAAAAAAGGATAATCCTTTATGAATATTTGTTAAATTTAATTTCAGATGACAATGCGAGATTCACATATATACTGATATGCCTCATCAAACAAGAAATGAATTATAAATATAAAATTGGTAACATTAGAATTTAAGATAAGAATTTGTTTTTTAAGTGACAGGAGGAGTGTCAGGCTAGGGTGTGGGCACCGTGACCAAACCTTTGATAAACTTGGATACAACTAAGGGAAAAAAAAAATTGAATAGTTTTATTTTGCAATATATCTTAGTCTGCACAAGATATTGCATTTTTGTCCCTAACTATACCAAAATTGTTACTTTTCAAAAGTTATAGGACTACTAAGTTGATAAAATATTATTATGAATCACCCAATGAAATACCTTAAGCAACATTCAAAATTATTAAAATATTAATATTCAATTTGAGATTTGGATTAGCTAATTTTTCACAACTTACCACAGTTTTGATTAATATAATAAAACTTGAAAAAAATTGTTGAGATAACCTAGAAATGGGTGCAAGAAAATGATGAAACATATGACTTGAAACTTAACTCATACACCATTGATAAACTTCATGGATCCTGATTAATTTCTATCAAAATTAATTTTGAGACTAGCATATTGAATTTTAGCTATGACCAAGTACTGTAAGTGCCATGGTTTGTATTCAATATATTGGTGTTGAAATTAATTTTGATAGGAATCAACAAGTATCAGATGGCACCATGCATTGTGGTAGCCTAAAGTTTAGTACGGCACCTAAATATGTAAATGGAGTTATTACGGCGTGCAAGATTGGCGTTATTATTTTTTTATATAAAAGGGTTTTATTTAATTTATTGGAGTTTAAAATATGAAGAAATTGGTCACGAGCGAATGCCTACACAAATACAATTTATTTTGCGGAGAAAACTTATTTTTATGGTCTAAAAAATTTATAAGTATCAAGTCAAGTCACTCAAGAACCTTGGGAAATTTTCCCAGAATTTTTACTATTTTTCTTATATTTTTAAATGAATTTTAAAGTTTTATAGAAATATTTACATTTTCAAAAATTACTTAACTTTGATGAATTTTCACAGGGTAATTAGAGCTGCGCAGACTACGAAAATCAGTTTGGTATGTAAAGGGGAAGTAGCTCTATTATGTGTAATTTTTCTAGATTTTTTATTATGGTTTTAAGGTTCTAAATTGAGTCCGGAAGTCCGGAGGGACTCCGTACGGACTCCGTTCCGGCTCCGTACAGACTCCGTACGGGCTCCGGATTGACTCTGGAAGAGCTCTGGAGGGGAAAACTTAGGCACGTGACTAGGAATACTTAAGCGCTTCTCAAACTCGAAATTGAGGGGGGGGGACACATCATACAGCTTAATCATTGACCACCACGGTCTCATTGTTTATTACTCAACAAATTAAAATAACTTGTAATACCCTTATAACATTATTATTTTTTACATAACATTTTAGAAATACAATTCAACAGTTTAAATAACACTTCATACAGGGTATCTTTAGAAAGGTCTTCATCACTGGGACTTGATTATTGCTGTCTCATAAAAACTTAAATTATTATAAAAACATAAAAGTCAATCTTTTCAGATCTTTCACTGGTACACCTTAATTGTTGTATTCAGTATTTCTTTATCAACAGCCACTTTTATCTCGATCTCAATAAGCGTTAAATATTTTAGAGTTTCATTATTATATAAATCAGATCCAAGTAGACTGGTTAGCTTAGTGATTTAGAATTCCCATTTTGTTATTTTTATTGGAAGGACGGGGTTTTCAGCTAAATCCACATATCTCCTCCGGATTCTGCTTACAGCAAGGCGACTGTAAGAGTTTACCTTACCATAGTTGGCGCCCAACGTGGGGTTCGAAATCTCTAGCTTTTTCTAGGACTTACTTGGATCTAGGACTTTCTTAGCCTGCAAGAGGCTTATTCTCTGGAACTCAAATTGGATTTTTGTTATTGGCCTGCAAGAGGCTTGTTATTTTAACGGTTGTTAACGCTTTTCTTATGTTTTGGGATGTCTTCTACTAGTGGAACTGCTGTGTTGGCTTCTGGTGTACCTGTTAGGGCATCAGTAAGGATTGTATCTTGGGTTGGGCCCAAGTTTTCTGGAGATGATTTAGAAGGATTTTTACATAGGTATGAAACTGCAGCTGCGATTGATGGTGCTTTACCTTTGGATATGGTGAAGCAGATTAGGTTCTTTATTTTGGACAGAGAGGTGGAAAAGGAGGTTATTTCTATGGATGGTTATAAAGATCAAGATTGGAGAAAGCTCAAGATGGAAATGGAAAAAAGGTGGCCAAAAGTTTATTCATTGGAGGATCTAAAGGATATAGCTAGGAAATGGGAATCAAAAGGTGGTGTAACATCTCTGCATCAGTATCATCAGTTTATGGTTGAATTTCAGGTGGTTCTGGATTATTTGTTGGAGTATGAAATTTTATTTCATGATAATGCATCAAAGTATATTTTTTGGGATGCTATGGGGGAAAAGGTTAAGAAAGATGTTTTGATGGTGCTTATTAATGCGAATTTAATGAAGGATCTTCCCGATGGAGAAACTAGGATTCCTGGTATGGAGGTGCTAAAGAAGGTTATTTTGGAACATCTGGATACTCATAACTCTGTTGATTTGGACTCTGGAGAAGACACTGAGGTCGCTCAAGAGATAGAAGAGGGCGGTTTAGAAGAATTAGCTTCTGTTGAATTTCCGGATTCAGCCATTCCTGAAGATTTTGTCCAGCCTGAAGATATTATTTTTGTTGACTCTTCTGTTTGGAAAGAAGAGGTTTCTGAAGATGAAGAAAATTTGGATGTTGGGGATAATTTTGTCTTGGATAATTTGGAATTTGATTTAGAGGAATATTTACCTCAGGTTTTGTCTTCAAAAGCGGAGACTGTCTGCAATTCAGATGTGGATATGGTTTATGAATCTGGTATATGTATGGTGGATTTGTTTCAATCTCAGGAAGAGATTTTTATGGAGGATATGGTTTTTCCTGCACTAATAGAGAGTGTAGTGCCATTGGACAATAGGGTGCATAAAGTGGATGCACTCATATTTTGGAAAATTGTTGTTTATTTTTTATGTCCTTTTATAGGACAAATTCTGGGAGTTTATTTTTGGGTTTTATGGAATCGGTGGATAAGCCCTTGGGGAAAAATTATGGATTATCTCCAGGGGATATCAAGAATTTAATTCCTCCAAAATGAGGATAAACTACCTAAACTCGGCTGAAAATTTTTTTTTATTGTTATGTCTTCAATTTATTCAGGATTCAAATTATTATGGATGCCCTCATTTTTTGGGGTAGCAGGGGCTGATCACTCTAATGTTGTAATCTCTCCTCAGGATGAGATCCCGGATTGCAATAGGTCAGCTCACTTGGAGATAATTCAAGTTGATTCTCAATTATTTTCTGTTAATATTACTTTGGAGTGCAAATACGTTATGGACTTTTCTATATGTTTATTGGATTTACCCTGTTTTTCTATAAAATTTAAAAACGGTGAAAAAGGCAAAATGGGCCAAATTAGGTTGGATAAAAATTGGAAGGGTATGTTTTATGGCCTCCAGCAAGAGGTTAAACTGCAATTATCTCCTTCTATTTTGGACCTCCAGCAAGAGGGTAAACTGCAATTAACTCGTCAAAACTCAATAAAAAATCTCAGTATAAGTAAAACACAAAAAAATAATTTTTGTGAAAATTCATTTCCGGGCCTCCAGCAAGAGGTTAAACTGCAATTATATCCTTCTATTTTGGACCTCCAGCAAGAGGGTAAACTGCGAAAATCTCATCAAAATCAAATAAAAAATCTCGGTATAATTAAAACACAAAAAAATAATTTTTGTGAAAATTCAATTCCGGTCCTCCAGCAAGAGGTTAAACTGCCAACTTTCTTTACGGGTGATTTACTGTTGGATAAGGGAAGCAAAGGTGTTGGAAAATCTGTTTATAAATTAGACGAGGGAAAGGAGAAAAGGGTAAAATTTAAAAATGAAATAAAATATTTTTCTAATTTTTCTTATTCTGATTCTGGCGATGAAGAAGATTCATTTGATGAAAGTTTTAATGACGATACAAAAGAAAATGTTTTACCTCAAGTTAATTTAGATGTGGACGCAGCCAAATATAAGAAAGTAGCAAATAAAGTTCGACCTATTAATGAACCGCTACCTGCTGAATTAAATCCACCTTTGAGAAGACCAAGGTTATCAAGAGATCCTTATGAAAGTCCCTTGGTAAAGAATCTGCCTGAATTTTCTGAGACGTCAAGAATCACTTTTGAGAGACTGGGTGTTGTTAATTTTGGACCTGATGGTTGGTTGTCTGGAGAAGAGAAGAAGTTGTTGTTGGATGTGATGGTCAAGCGAGAGAAGGCCATTGCTTTTGTAGAAGAGGAGAGGGGTGTGTTGAAGCATTCCTATGGGGAGCCTTACAAGATTCCTGTGGTATGTCATGAACCGTGGCAGCAGAAACCGATTCCTATTCCAGCTGCATTAAAAGAAGCCTATATTGAAGTTGTCAGAGAACGGATACGCACTGGACTTTATGAGCAATCAACGTCAAGTTATTCTAGTCCGGTATTTTGTATCAAGAAACCGAATGGCAAGCTTAGAGTTGTTCATGATCTTAGGGAATTAAATAGGGTTACAATAAAGGATGCTGGGAAACTGCCTAGTGCTGAGGAGTTTGTTGAAGTGTTTGCAGGGAGAGTGTGTTATGGTTTGGGAGATATTATGGGTGGATATGATGAGAGAGAGTTACATCCGGACTCAAGGCCTCTCACTACATTTGATACGCCACTTGGACGTTTACAGTTAACAAGATTACCTCAAGGAGCAACAAATTCGGTTGCATTTTATCAAGCTCAGATGGCTTGGATCCTTCAAGATGAAATTCCACAATATGCTGGAATCTTTATAGATGATGGAGGAATTAAGGGACCAACAACCGACTATGATAACCAGGTGTTGGAAGAGAATCCCGGGATACGCAAATTCATTTGGGAGTTTGCAATTACTTTAGAAAGAATCTTGTTTCGAATTGAAGAGGCTGGTTTAACTATTTCAGGTTCAAAATTTTCATGTTGTGTGCCAGCCTTAGAAATATTAGGCCATGTGGTATGTAGAGAGGGTAGGATTATGTCCAAGAAGAAAGTTAACAAAATTCAGTCCTGGCCAAGACCCAAGAATACGACCAAAGTTAGAGGGTTTTTAGGCGTTTGCGTATATGTTAGAATGTTTATCAAGGACTTTTCTTCATTGGCAGCTCCATTGAGACGGTTAACGAGAAAGGATGCAGACTGGGAGTGGGATGAAGAGTGTGAGAAGGCGTTTGTGAAGTTGAAAGAGGTTGTGGGGAAGGATTTAGTCCTGCACAAGTTGGATTATGGAAAAGAAGCTGGCAGAATTTATTTAGCAGTTGATTCAAGTCAGGTTGCAGCTGGGGCGGTTTTGTCTCAGATGGATAAAGCTGGTTACATCAGGCCAGTTAGGTATGAATCTGTAGTATTTACTGAGGTCGAATCAAGATATTCTCAACCAAAATTGGAATTATGTGGTGTGGCGAAAATACTGAAGAAACTTCAGCATATTTTGTGGGGGCAACATTTTGAGTTGCAAGTGGATGCGAAATCGTTAATCCAGATGATTAATTCCCCAAGTTTACCGAACGCACCCATGACGAGATGGGTAGCTTTTATTCAACATTTTTCGTTTGATTTAGTTCATAAGCCTGGCAAAACTTTTACTATGCCAGATGGTTTATCAAGGAGACCACCCACTGAAGAAGATTCAGACTCAGAAGAGTTCGATGAAGATATACCTATTATCAAAGCCAGCACTAAAGGAGCTGAAGACTTTCCATACCTCCCCCATGAGGTTAAACTGGCAGGACTATTGTGTTTAGATTATGATGATGATGACCTCCACCAAGAGGATAAACTGGAAAATAGTTTATATGTTAATAAAGGTGTTGGAAAAGGTGTAGATAAATTTGGCAGAGAGGAGGTAGAAGAAGATGTGGTGTATGTAGAGGAAGATGGATTGGTAGTGTGGGATAGTAGTAAATTAAGGAATGGTGTATATATTGGAGAATTAGAGAATTTAAATAAAAGGGTGGATAAAGAGAAAGAGGTATTTTCAAATACGGTTTTCGAAGGATCCAAAGGTTCAGAAGAAAAACGTCGACATTGCTCGATTAAAGATTTATTTAGGGGTCAACGATTATTGGCTCATTCATGTGCAGGTGATATTGGTGATAGAGAAGTCCCTATTGATGTTATATTAATCAATTTTCAAGATGAAGTCTGGGGTCAGACTGGTTTTTATTTTTTGTTAGTCAAATATTTGTTGACTTTAGAGAGGCCAGAAGATTGTGAAGACGATGAATGGGTGGCTATCAAGAGGAAGTCATCTACGTTTTACCTATCTGGTCGACGTTTAATGAGGAGGAGGTATCCAAATCCTCAAGTAGTTATAACTCAACAGAAGGGGCAAGAATTAGTTTTGAAATCACTGCATGAAGATCTCGGGCATAGAGGCGTTGGAGAAACGTTTAGAAGAATTTCTGATCAATTTTGGTGGCCTGGCATGAAGATGGCTGTTAAACAGTGGGTTCAGTCATGCGAAGAATGTCAAAGACGAAGTTATTTAAGGCCAAAAGAACCTGGACGCGCAACCGGTGAATATACGCTCTTTGGAAGAGTTAGTTTAGATGCCGTTCATATAAAAGAGGGACGGTATAAATATTTAATTGTGGCCAGAGATGATTTATCTGGTTGGGTAGAGGCAGCGCCTCTTATTAATTTAACTGCCAAAAATGTGGCAGAATTTTTTTTGAATAATTGGGTATATAGGTATGGGGTGATGAAGTTGGTAACGGTAGATGGAGGTCCTGAATTTGGGACAGAGTTTAAAGAGGCTGTATTGAAAGTTGGATCAAAGGTTAGGGTAGCAACCCCATATTATCCTGAAGCTGAAGGCATGGTTGAATGAGGGCATCAAGTTATTAAGGATGCTTTAGTTAAAATGTGTGGGACAAGTGCCGAAAAGTGGAGGCACTATTTACCTTTAGTTTTATTTGCTGATCGAATCACTGCCAAAAGGACGACCGGATTTTCACCTTATGAACTTGTTTTTGGACAGAAAGCAGTTTTACCGGTTGATTTAGAAGCTGAATCATATCTTGGAGTTGACTGGGACACGGTCAAAACTACTGAAGAATTATTGTGTGCAAGAATGATGCAGCTAGAAAAGAAAGAAGAATATTTAGAAAAGGCATATTCACGGATGATGAAGATCCGAAATCAATCAGTTAGATATTGGGATGAGCGGTTGGCACATTGATTAAGGAAACCTTTGAACCCAGGAGATATGGTCCTGGTGTATAATAGGAGTTTGGAAAGTCAGTGGGGAAAGATGTTTGCAGATAGGTGGAATGGACTGTATAAAATCAAGGAGCAAGTTTCCGGCGGTTCATATGTGCTAGAAGAGTTGGATGGAGTAGTATTAAAGAAGAGGGTAGCGGCCGATCAAGTGAAACGGTTCTATCCTAGAGGCACCAGGAGTGCCGAAGTCTTCCTCCGCAATGAGGATAAACTATGAAATTTCTTAGATTTTATTAACCTCCGCAATGAGGATAAACTATGAAACTTCTTAAATTTTATGGATCCTCCGCAATGAGGATAAACTATGATATAGATGAAACTTTATGGATTCCTCCGCAATGAGGATAAACTATGATATTGATGAAATTTTACGGATTCCTCCGCAATGAGGATAAACTATGATATCAATGAAACTTTATGGATTCCTCCGCAATGAGGATAAACTATGAAATTTCTTAAATTTTATCAACTCCGAAATGAGGATAAACTACAATTTTAATGACTTTTATTAAATTTATACCTCCGCAATGAGGGTAAACTATGATATCTACGAAATTTTATGGATTCCTCCGCAACGAGTATAAACTATCTTCTTATTTTTTATCAAAAATACTTTACTATCATTACACTGCATATGGGCGACGAAACTGTGATGAAACATAACGAAATGCAAGAAAACCTTCATTGAAAATTTTCAAAATTAAAAATTCTTAAAATATGGGTGAAGATAGTGTTGGAAAAATTTTAAAATTTATTGGAAGAAGTGTTCACAGGGGAACCTTCTTAATTTAATATTGGCAAGTGTGGGGGTAATTGATGGGCTGGCTGCTCTATACACAATTACCCCATAATGTTCGTTTCCAAAATTTTCCCTGTTTCTAGTTGAATCCTGGCTTTGTCTTTTAATTATAGGAAGTCCACTAAGACTATAAACTGGAACGAATCAAGAGACACCGCTCTCAACGCCGGATTCAAGATTTTCTTATTTTGTTTTTGATTTTTTTATGTTAGATTGTGATTTCTTTTCTTTAATATATATTATGAATTATTGTAAAGGTGATGCTCACTGGTGGTCTCTAATCATTTTTATAAATTGGAGGGAGCCCACCCAGTGATCATCATTATAAAAATTATCTTTTAAAAACTTTCATTTATTTTCTTTTCTTTTCAATTTCTTAAAATTGTGTAACCACATCAAGTTGCACTTGGATGTGGGTATGATGTCAAGGGTGCGGCTCATCAAATGGCCGGGGGGCATCTTTTAAAATTTTATTTTTTTTTAAAAAAAAAAAAAAAAAAAAAATTTTTATTACTTTTTTTTATTTTTCTTTTCACATTCGTTTATCTTTCTTTAAAAATTAAATTTTAACTTTTATTTCAAAACTATCTTTTTTTTAAAAAAAAAAAAAAAAAAAAAAAAAAAAAAAATTAAAATTAAAATCAAAAAAAAAAAAAAAAAAAAAAAAAAAAAAAAAAAATCTTTTATTTTAAATGGAAAAAAAAAATAATAATAATAAAATAACTAAAAAATAAAAATAAAAATAAAAATAAATAAAATAAAAATAAAAAAAAATAAAAATAAAAATAAGAAAAAATAAAAAAATAAAAGGTATTTTAGTTTTAGGTAGTTTAGATGTTTATATTTTATTTTTCAAACATTATTCAAGAAAGCTACATACCAGGAAGAACACCATCAAGGGTTGTTATCTTTTGAAGAATCGAAATTAGAAAATTTAGAAGGACCTTGATCGATTTCCTGGGATTCGAATCTTATTTCACGGTCACGATAGTGTTGAAGCCAGTTGGCTATTTTGAAAAGGTCTCTTAACAGTTGCTCTCTCATCCAAGATTCTGATCTATCAGAGGGCGGGTATTGTTGGAAATAAGCGATAAGGTTATTAAAATTAGCAAAAAGCTTTTCAGACACTAGGTGAATTGGAACTCTAGGGAAGCTTGGATTAGGTTCTGGTAGTTCATAAGCAGAATATGAAATTGGAGAACCGGTGGACGCTTATCAAATTAAAATATCAGCAAATTAAAACCTGAAGATTAAGAAAATAAAAAGAGACAACTAACCTGTGTCAACACTATCATGATCATAGATAAATGGCTTACTTGGTAATGGAGTGGGATTTTTTATGTTTAGGAAAGGATTTTTTATTTTTGATAGATGAGGAGGACTGGTGTTGGATTTGGTGTTTGAAGTAAATGTTCTGGGCCTTTTGGATGATACAAGAGAAGATGAAGACTGCTGGCTATTATAGGACCTTTTGTGCTTCAAGATGTTGGAAGAAGGAGAAGAATTGTTAGAAGGTTGAAGCATGGCCCTGGGAGCAGCAAGAGTTCTTGGGGGAGTAGCAGCAAGTCTAGATTGGAGAGAAGGACCCAGAGGATTAGGTGATGGAGAAAGGTTTAAATAGGCTGATGGAGAAAAAGGTATGGGATCTTTAGAGGTTGATGGAATAGGGGGTGGAATAGAAGGTGAAGAAGAAGGAAGAGGTTTGCAGAAGGCGGCGAAGCTAGTAGCAGTGATGGGGAAAGAACCACAGTTCAAGCCAGAACATTTTCTTTTCTTCTCATAGCAGGATAAACAGGCCCTGTTATAAGTATGCTTTTGCCAGTTAAAAGAGAAGATACATTCCCTATGGGTGAAGGCACAGTATTTGCAAGATTGATCAGCTGAAGCAATGAAGTCAGAAGGTTTCATCTTGTTAGGAGATATTTTTTTGAAGAAGAAAACTTGAAACTAGGATGAAGAAAGTTGGTGGCAAAATCTGGGTTCAAGGATAGAGAAGATGTTAGGTCCACCAAGACCTTAAACTGGACTATTATCAAGTGTTGGGTCCACCATGACCTTAAACTGAATTTCTTATCGATTAAATTTTTGGTCCACCATGACTTTAAACTGGTAGTTCATTCATTGTTTAGTCCACTATGACTTTAAACTGGAAAATTAATATCTGCAGGATAATTCAACATTCATTGGACCACTATGGCCTTATACTGGATTACTTGTCGATCAAATGTTTGGTCCACTATGACATTAAACTGGATTATCAAATTTATTCAATCTTTGGTCAAGCCTAGGCCTTACTTAGGAATATATCAAGATATTTATGCACTTAAACGATCTTTGGTCCACCAAGACCATAAACTGGCAATCGATTATATGTTTGGTCTACCAAGACTTTAAATTGGAATGTCAATCTTGTTTGGATAACTCAATTCAATCTTTTAATTTATCACTGTCCCCTAAGACTCTAAACTGGTTATTCAATTATTTCTGGAATTGGGTGTTGATAGCTTTAGGAGGCTAAAATTTTAGGTGGTGATGATTCTAAGGAAAGCATAATGGTTAATTAGGTAAAATTTGTGGCGCTTTAACATGGTCTAAAGTTAATATTATTATTGGAAGCCTGGCAAAAGTATTTTATGGGTTTGCTGTAAAGCAAAGTTTGAAAATTGTGATGAAGGAATCAGAAGTTAGGATGGTAGTTGGATTTTAGGGAATGATTTTTTTTAGTGCCTCATAGTTAGGCCATTTTTTTTTGGTGTGAAGCTTGGAGGACCTTATGGCGAGATTGGAATCATAGAATTTGGCTCAGTGGGGGGCCCTATGAGGTTGGAATCAGGAGTATTCGGCTCATAGGAAGATCCACTCTCTCAATGCTGTGACAAGAAGGAAGACTGGTATATGGGAGTCTGAAGGGATTCAAACCTTGCTCTCAGCAGTGGAATCATCATAAGATTTATTTTATTTTATTTTATGTTATATCAAGCCAGAGAAGAAAGAAAACATCATTTATGTTGAAAGTTTAAGAAGACCAAGCAAAAACAAAATTTTATCAAGTTATACTGTTAGAAAAGATAATTTCTTTGAAATTGTTCAACATCATTATCAAAGCTTTGCATTAAAATTCTTCTTTTCATGAGGTCTTCATGGTTATTAGCTGGAGTTTCTTGAAAATAGGCCAGCATTTTTCGTTTCAACTCATTAGTAAAGTCAAGAAAAAGATAGCGATGAAAATTTGGGTAATGATTGATATAGTCCGTCTTCACTCTACCAACATCATCAGTGTTGGTTATTTCGACAGCTAGAAGTTCAAATATGTTATTAAGTCATAGGTTTAGTCAATTTTGATTAAAAGGTTTTTTTAGTAAGATAAATAGGGTCTTACATTTAGAGCCAGGAAACATAGTCTCAGCAAAGTTAGTTGGGGGTACTGGCGTTATAGGATTAGGATCTTGTGAAGGCAAAATTAGGCCGGGATCCGTTGATGAAGATTGAACTTTTGAAGCTGTTTTTGATCTTATTCGTTTTAAGAAGACAGGAATTTTGGATCGCTTTTTAGAAGTTGAGGGATCAGGGAGAGCTGCTGGTCCTAAATATATGTTTGTTTTAGAAGGAACTATTGGCCGGTTGCATTTGACTTTTTTCACACGGCATAAGTCGCAAGCTGTTCTGCCAGGAAGATTAGGGTTGGACATTAAACAAGGTACCTGGTATCGAGCGCAGAGTTCACATGGAGCGACAAGTTCTTTGGAAGACATATTGATGAAGATGAATTTTATAGTTGATTAAAGAAGATGGTGGTTGAAGGTTAAAGATGAATATTGTGTTCAACCACTTATGCAAAGTTTTAAGAATGGGGACATTCTCGATTGGAGGGAGGATGTGGTAGCCTAAAGTTTAGTACGGCACCTAAATATGTAAATGGAGTTATTACGGCGTGCAAGATTGGCGTTATTATTTTTTTATATAAAAGGGTTTTATTTAATTTATTGGAGTTTAAAATATGAAGAAATTGGTCACGAGCGAATGCCTACACAAATACAATTTATTTTGCGGAGAAAACTTATTTTTATGGTCTAAAAAATTTATAAGTATCAAGTCAAGTCACTCAAGAACCTTGGGAAATTTTCCCAGAATTTTTACTATTTTTCTTATATTTTTAAATGAATTTTAAAGTTTTATAGAAATATTTACGTTTTCAAAAATTACTTAACTTTGATGAATTTTCACAGGGTAATTAGAGCTGCGCAGACTACGAAAATTAGTTTGGTATGTAAAAGGGAAGTAGCTCTATTATGTGTAATTTTTCTAGATTTTTTATTATGGTTTTAAGGTTCTAAATTGAGTCCGGAAGTCCGGAGGGACTCCGTACGGACTCCGTACGGGCTCCGGATTGACTCTGGAAGAGCTCTGGAGGGGAAAACTTAGGCACGTGACTAGGAATACTTAAGCGCTTCTCAAACTCGAAATTGAGGGGGGGGACACATCATACAGCTTAATCATTGACCACCACGGTCTCATTGTTTATTACTCAACAAATTAAAATAACTTGTAATACCCTTATAACATTATTATTTTTTACATAACATTTTAGAAATACAATTCAACAGTTTAAATAACACTTCATACAGGGTATCTTTAGAAAGGTCTTCATCACTGGGACTTGATTATTGCTGTCTCATAAAAACTTAAATTATTATAAAAACATAAAAGTCAATCTTTTCAGATCTTTCACTGGTACACCTTAATTGTTGTATTCAGTATTTCTTTATCAACAGCCACTTTTATCTCGATCTCAATAAGTGTTAAATATTTTAGAGTTTCATTATTTTATAAATCAGATCCATGTAGACTGGTTAGCTTAGTGATTTAGAATTCCCATTTTGTTATTTTTATTGGAAGGACGGGGTTTTCAGCTAAATCCACATATCTCCTCCGGATTCTGCTTACAGCAAGGCGACTGTAAGAGTTTACCTTACCATAGCATGAAACACTGACAGAAACCATCAAATTTATGAGGCAATGAACCTCATAATTTCGATCGAAATTAATATAGACCCCTGCATATTGAATACAAGCCATTTCACATGGACTACACAGACATAGATAAAATTCAACATGCATGGCTTAAAATTTATTTTGATCGAAATTAAACAAGGCATTAAAACATCAATTTTTATATGGTGTACTTGATCAAACCAGTTTATCTAACTGCTTAGCTTACCTATACTTATAGGAATTTTATGCATAGTCCATGTCCATATTAATTTCGATCGAAATTAATGTTGACTAATACATAATGAATACATGCTATGCCACTTACACTTGCCAGGCATAGCTACCATTAAATATGCCAGTATCAAAAATTAATTTCGATCGAAATTAATGAGCATGATAATCATGAATTTCTGGAGTCAACTGCTTATTTTTATGCATGGTGCCTTGCCAACATTAATTTCGATCGAAATTACTTTTGATACTGGCATATTGCATGTATATATGTCTGGAAAGTGTAAGTGGCATAGTGTGTATTCATTATGTATTGGTCAACATTAATTTCGATCAAATTTAATGTTGACATTTGCATATTGAACCCAAGCCAGAAAACAACCCAGAAGATTCTTCATAAAACTTCCCATTAATTTCGATCAAAATTAAGGCTGACCATATACATATTGAATGGTAGTTATATCTGGTCTGAGTAAGTGGAGATTACTTATATTCAATATGTATTGGTCAACATTAATTTTGATCAAAATTAATGAGCATTTTGAGCATGAACTTTTTCAGTCAGTTAGTTGTTTCAATGCATAATGGCATTCCAACATTAATTTTGATCAAAATTAATGTTGAAATGATATAATGCTTTTTTTCATGACATGTAAAGGACGGCAAGTATTTTTAAGTATTGAAATTTACTATACATGTTGAGGGTAAATATAAAATTTACATATCCATATTAATTTCTATAAAAATTAATGTTGACCAATACATAATAAATAGTAAATATGCCTGGCTAGTGTAAGTGGCATAGCTTTTTTTCAATCTGCACTTGGCAACATTAATTTCGATCGAAATTAAGGTTCATGATTATCATCAATTTATTCAGTCAGTTGCTTACTGTTATGCATGGTAACATGTCAACATTAATTTTAATAAAAATTGAATTTGACATGCTACCAAGCATTTTTATGTAAGATGAAAAGTAGGGCACTCTATTGTTAAGTAAACACATTACAATGCATATTGAGCATTTAAATATCATTTACACATTAATATTAATTTCAATCAAAATTAATGTTGACCAATAAACATTGAACACAAGCTTTACAACTTACACACACCAGATATAACTACCATTCAATATGTATATGGTGCTCACTAATTTCAATTGAAATTAATGAGCAGTTTTATGAAGAATTTTTTGGGTCGTTTGCTGGTTTGGGTTCAATATGAAAATGTCAATATTAAATTCCATTGAAATTAATGTTGACCAATACGTAATGAATACACAATATGCCACTTACACTTTCCAGGAATAGACACCATGCAATATGCCAGTATCAAAAGTAATTTCGATCGAAATTAATGTTGGCAAGGCACCATGCATAAAAATAAGCAGTTGACTCCAGAAATTCATGATTATCATGCTCATTAATTTCGATCAAAATTAATTTTTGATACTGGCATATTTAATGGTAGCAATGCCTGGAAAGTATAAGTGGCATAGCATGTATTCACTATGTATTGGTCAACATTAAATTCAATTGAAATTAATATGGATACATAAATGTGACATAAAGAGGTATGGACCATCAATTTGTTGAAAATACATTTTTATATCTCATACATTATTTGTTTTTCTTAAATAAAATGTTACTCTCTCTCAATATCACTTTATAACATTTACCAAGCTGCTTTGAAAAAAAACAGAATACATAAAATTCAATATAAGATAGCTATATTACACAGAAGATCACCGTTATACCTAAGTTATGATGATGTTGATGCTCTATTAATTGATTCCTGAATCTTTACCAGATCAATATCAGCTCCAACCCCAAGTGACTCACGTTCATTCACAGATAATCCTTGCAAAAATGTTGCTGAATAGCAATTCTTGGGGAGGTATTTGGGAACATTGAATATACCATTTTGTGCAACTGTCCTTTCTGATGACCGTGAATATGTTTTTAATGCTGATTTTTTTTGAGCTGGTGTATGGGCTAAGTCCTTTGTCATCTTATCCATTTTTTAAACAAATCATTGAGTTCAGGATTTCGCCATCCAGGAATAGCTTGGATAGGTGCAGTTGGGGCTGGTGCTGGGCCTTCCTTGATATCAGAGATGCACCTAGTATCATGAAAAAGCACAACAAAACCTGGCACATCACTGCAGAGATCTCTTTCTAACTTGTAGCGTGCACTAGCAATCTGAATTCCAACTAAATCAGCTTCATAATAACAAAAAGCAAAGTAAAATAAAAAACTTACCTTGGTCCGATAACATTTTACTTGTGCCCTTGCCCTCTTTTCAATCTTTTCTCTTGCTACCCTTTCCTCTTCTTGCCCAAACAACCTTATCATCTCCTTCCCCTTATTAACTACCCATTTCTCAATAACACATTGAGTGAACTGAAGCTTTGACTGATCGATTGTATTCAAGGTGGTGAGCCATCTGGTACAGTGGTCGCATACTATGCTTCCCATGACTTGATTCCAAGTTGATTCTAAAAAATCACGGCAAGTCCAATCAAACGCAAATTTCCGAAAACCTTTTTCTTGCAATTCACGCTCTAAGTTTCTTTTGACAGAAAGTGGGATCGGTGCTCCTCCTTTTAGTCCTTGAGGCTCAGGTGCTGGAAAAAATTTGGGTAGTTGAATTTTGGATCGCAAGAAGGCTATAGAATTGGTTATCAGAAATTGTCGATCAGCTGCAGAATCGGCACGGTTAGAAGATTGGACTTGGGTTAGGACAGTTTGAATGGTTTTTAGTTTGAATTGGCTCCAATCTTTCCAATTTTCAATCTCCAAAGGTGTTGGGCTCGCAGGATATTTTGATATTTGTGTTGGTCCCCCAAGACAATACTTCAGAAAGTGGTAAATATTTCTATTTAGACTGTCCGAGCTCCTGGGAACATCATTCCTTCTAAATAAGCCTCTTACAGCCCTTAACCCCCGTTCTCGCTCATGAGACTCTACTGAATTGAGTCTGTGGTAATCACTGATACCCATAATGATTGAGGGATTCACTAACAATTCAAATAAGTTAATTAAATTGGTTATTTTTCAATAAAAGAATACACTACAAATTTGACTTACCTGCTCCACTTGTGCTTGCTCCTTGGATAGGCTGAGCAGATGATGATTGGTCTCCGAAAAATTCCCTCAATACTTCACTAGCCCAATCTCTTCCTAGCTGATCAGCTTGCTGATCAGCACTTTCAGAAGCAGAAGGATGATTGGGATTAAAATTTCTCGGTTCTGAATGAGACTCCTGGCCTGGATTGGGATTAGGTGGTGGGTTAGGATTAGGTGGTACAGATTGAGATGCATCTGGAGGTGGATCAGCAGAGGGTGGTGGAGGAGTATTTCCAGTATTAGTATGTTGAGGTGGAAAACAATCAGAATCGATTGGGTCAACAGAAATCCCTTCAAAATTATCATCCATAATGAACTGTAATAAAATAAAATAAAATAAAAATAATCAGTTGTTAAAATTTATACCTATCAAAGCTAAAGTAAAAAAAGATACTATGTATATAGTCTTGTAAACGTGTATGTTCTCTTGTCGAAAAATAAAGTGAATAATATATAGCTATCAGCTAAAGTTGGAAGGTCAAACTATTTATAGTAGATGAATGAGCAAGAAGATCATTCATTAAGTAAAAGTTTTATCATATTTCTCATTATCATGATTTTATTTCTTTCATTCTTACATTTAAGATAAAAATGACTCATTGAAAGCATGGGTTCTCTCGCAATAAAAGCAACCAAAGTAATTGTTCACTGATTTATGATAAGGTAAGTTGGATGCATTGCATTTTTTAATCGAGCATTGAATTATTTCTTTCACCATTTACAAATATCACCAATCCTACAAATTTCCCCAATCCCAAATTAACACAAAGATGTTAGTCAACAGAAAATAAATTTGATTAATTTTTTCACTCACTACTGTCTGCAGTCCAATGGCAGTGACAACCTCGTCTTTGATTCCAAACATTCCTTTTTTGTGCTTGACAGTAGCTGCATGTCAAATTATTGCATCTTTCTTAATCACAATTTGAGTTGCTTTGGCTACTCTTACTAACCGACAATGCACTTGTGGGAAAATCTCATAGGGATCCTTTGATGTTTCTTCTGGATGGAGCTCTTTGAAAGGACTTACTATTAAATATATTTGATCAATCTCTTCCTTTGATCTGAAAAGATCATCAATTTGCCCAAACTGGCTATCTTTTCCATAGTAGAATTCAATTGTTGAATTAGCAATGTGTCGATGGTAACTAGTAAACCTCTTTCCATGTATCAATATGCTTGCTACATTTTCAACTACCTGATCCCCACTTTTCTCCGATGGTGTCAAAGCCCGTCTTGAAGTTTCTTTTCCCATTTGTGCCCTTACCCATTTAGTAAATAATGCCATACTTAGATGGATCCATTTGTTTTGTTTATCGAGATCAATATGGATTTTTTTAGTCTCACATTGATCATTATCTTCAGCTTCACCAAGATCTAATACCCTAGCCTTCCAATACCAATGTTTGAGCATTGTTAGCGGTATCTCTCCTGTGGTAAATATTAATAAATTAGCACAGCTGAGTTTTTAAATCATTGCTTACAAACATTACATACGTGGATGGTGATTGTTTGGAATTTCAGATAATATATGATTCACCCGCTCTCCAGACCAAGTAGCTGTACCTGATGGTGGACCAAGACGCTTTATCATTTCAGGATAATGTTGAGTGATATGCAGATTTGGCTTTGCATTAATATTCTTCCAACCCTCTTCAAGGCACTCACGATACTCTAACAGAAATTGATCTAGATCTTTAAGCTCATTAGTCTGTATATTTTTTAATGTCAAAAAATTGGTGATCGAGCATAATGTTACAAGTGACTTGAGAAGATAATATTCTCTTGGTTTATCAGCTGAGGAAGCTGAAGATTCAGATTCTTTAAATTTTTCAAACCAAAGGGGTATAAGTGACAAAGGGAAGTAAAGAGTATACAGCATGTGCCATTCTGCTGCCTTGAGGGATCCTGCCTTTTTAGATCCTACTGATTTTGGAACTCATGTTAGCCAGGAAGGTCTTCTTACTTGATCAATCATCTTCCATACAACCTGTAGCTCTGCTGCTGTGATTCGTGGATTACTACTACCTTCATTTTCTTTCTCCTTACCTTTCCTTTTATTTTCTTCATCTCTAGCTGTCTCATTTGATGAGTGAGATCCTTCACTCTGTGATATGCTAATGCTTCTTTGCCTTAAGTTATACAATGAATTCCTACTGTCACTGCTGTGAGACTGTATTGAGGCCACATCGCTATATGGAGGAATAAATTTGGAGCTGGATGACCTACTCTGGCTTCTTGATCAATTTGTTCCCAATCCTTCATTATCTAGTCCATGATGACTTGATGACTGTCTTGAACTCATACGTCTTTGCCGCTTGTGCTGTCTAGTGTGTCCTGTATCATCATCATCATTATTCGTGGTGCTTAAGCTACTTCTACGTTTTTTCAAATGTTTGTGCAGTGAAGTATCAGAAAAGAAATCATCATCTTCTTCTCTTACATGCCAATTTTTATCCTTTTCCAGCTTTCTTTCTAGATCTTTTGCTGCATTTTTGATTTGAAAATAGCTTAGACTGTGATCTTTTAGGTTGCCAAGCATATGTGAATGCATAACATCAATCGAGCAATATTCAGTTGGACGCCAATATTCAAGGTTATTCAGCTCACTCCATCATACCCCATGATTTTGAACAATTGATACACGCTCCCAATGTGACTTAGAATTTTTCCACTTTGTTGCCCAGCACATATGATCCTCATGATTCCGTAATGAAAAATTTCCCACATTCTTTTCACTAATTTCATCTTTAGAGATATTACAGAAAGAGCAGAACATTTTTGCAGAGTGACTCGAAAAGCCAGCCAATTTTCGTATTGCAGGAATGTCACCTATCAAAGAGAACAATGCAACTCTTAATTTCCGGCCTCGTGGATAAAGATGTGTCTTTTCAATCAATATACCATCCCATAGAGTTTGTAGATCATTAACTAGTGGTTTTAGAAGGTGATTAAGCTTTTCACTTGTGGGTTCTGTTGGTCCGGGTATAATAGAATACAAAAAAAGATTTTCCATTTTGTATCTATCTTCTTGAGGTAGGTTCATACACACCATCATAATATTGCCTACAGACTTCTGATGACCTCCAATCCTATTTCCACCAGGCCTAAACCAGTCGACATATAAAGTAAACATTAAGTTGCCTGAAGTTATCGTATATTCATCATCATTGCTATCCAGATCTGGAGTGGTTATGGGAAAGTTTTTCCAAATTGAACCATCACAAACATCATTCATCAAATCACACTCTACATGTTCTGCCACAGGGGTTTTCTTCTCAATCAGAAGCTCAAATTTGAACAGTTTGATCTTTTCCTTAAGCCAGTCGATAAAAGAATGGTGATGAAATGTTTTAAGAGATAAGTATTTTACATGTTCTTGATGTTCCTCCATCAAATACAGCCTTTCATCACATTTAACTGCAATTTGTCCTGCTCCAAACATTTTTAAATAGCGCTTTGATGATGAAAGAAACAGTTGATTGCAACATAGTATAGATGGTTGAGATTCAGAGTTATACTCATAAAGAGCAAAGCATTTATGACAGCATGTTTTAGTGAAAAATGATTGATTGAGCTTTAATCGACTAAAAACTGTATCTATCGAGCGTGGGACCAGGCGGACAATGCTATCAGAATCCAGTATTCCACTATCACCTAGAAGTTTGAGCTTCTTAATTTCTTCATCCAAAAATTGAGTACAACCTTCTTTGCTCAAATGATGAATCAGAGAAAGCTTTGCTGCCTGCCACATAATTATTTGGCTATACCGTTCCCCAAGATTTGAGTTTCTAGAGACTGTTGAAGATACTTCTGCCCCCAATAGCAACTGCCCCTATGTAATAAATCATTGAAACATCATAAAGACTTTAATTCTCACATTGAACTATAGATATACAGCTTACTGTTTCTGTGGAGCGGGAACTTCCAATGTTAAGTGGATTGTTGGAAGAAATAACCATCTGGGCCTTCCTATTTCTTTCCTCTTGATGTTTTGCATAAGAATTAGAGCTTTTGAAAGCCATACCAACTTCAAAGGACCCAGAAGAAGTTTGATACTTTCTATTGACACATCCAAGATCTTGACATTGACATACATGAAAAAATGGAGGCATTGTAATTGTGATAATTGTAGGAATAAGTTAGCTATTCGAAGTTACCGATTGAAGGTATTCCTTTTTTTGAAAGGCACTAGCTAATATAAGCTACATTTTTTTATCAAAAGAATATGATGGAATATGTGTTGAAATTATTTAAGTTTAAATGTTTAATTTTTAATTGGATAAATTATATATTAATTTAAAGTTATGCAGTCTACTTTATTTGTATTCTGTATACTCTCTGCATTTGTACAACAATGCATGCATGTTTATCAGAATATTTTCTATCATAGAAAAAATTCTGTTGTACGCACAAGCATCTTAATTATTTTTCTATCAAATGCCTTCTGAGTTATATCTAACTACCCTATAATTATTTGATTTTGATAAAAATTCTTAGTTATGGACTATAAGAAAAGTAATCCATATTTTTAACATAATTATTTAAAAAATTACCCCAAAAATCAAAGTTAAACCCAAAAATAAGTTTAATATTTTGTAAAAAACAATCACAAACATATTTCTTTCAATTTGAAAATTGGTCTGTACTAGGTAGAATTTTCTATAAAGAAGAAATCAAAAATACTCAAATAATAGATGCTACAAAAGTGTAAACCTTAAAGAATTACATAAAAGCTGAAACCTTGTATAACTTTTCATACATAAATGTGATGAAGTGACACTCTAGTCTATTTATTCAGGTTGAAAAAAATTACTCAAAAGAATATGTATTACTATCATATTGGACCAAAAATAATTTTTTGGTAATCAAAAAATGAACATAGCCTCACATTTAACAAATTATTTTTGTGGAAGAATTTTTTGAAAAGAAAAAAAAATCCGTTTCTTAAATGAGTCTGCTTTTATCACATAATCATTCTCTTTATTTTATACCATTCCTTTTGAGTTCAAGTTGCATATAAAAATATAATTTATGCATATTATAATTCCATAAAGTCGAAATATTTCTTATTCTTAATTTTTGTGATATTTCTCCTTAAATCAACTTTGATCATAAAGTTTTGGAGCTCAACAATTTATCCTTCCTCTTTGTTTAATTTAATTGAACACTTTCTTAATCTAATTATTTATGAACCCTAGTAGCTCTTACTTTCCTCATGGAAACCTGCCCACAAACACAAGAACACTTAATAGAATTTTTAATGAGACTTTGCCTCCATTCAATTCTCACTTTTGTAGATCTATACACAATTTTTGTCGTTCACTTTTGGATATGTCACCAGAATCAAATGGATGGAAACAAAACCCTACTGAAGAGCAATTAGACAGATTTTCATCATTCGACATGAATTCTTGCAACATTGCCTTTGAACTACCTCATCCAGAATCAAATTCAGCGGTTTCAGAAAAGTTTCCACCAATTTTCCGTGAATCTTTTATTGAGCACCTTCGCATGTGTGGTTTCCCAGGATCAACTTTCGCTTGGAACCTAGATTGGTTTGACAAATGGAACCAGGTGTTGGCAAATATTCTCATTAAACACTGGGACAATGCCTTAAAAACCAATAATTTGATTGCATATCCAATTGACTCAACTCAAATTAGCTTCTCAAATCAAATAGGAGTTCTTCACCGTTGGTTTTTAGGTCATGCTGATAGATTAAGACTTGGGAAGGATTCTCATAGCTCTCAAGAAATAATCAAAGTGAGAAAGCATAAATATAGAATAAAAAAAAAGTATGAAAATCCCTTTTTTTTCAACCGTTTTTATTTATGACCTTTATTTCAAATAACAAAGATTCTTAGAATTCAGTTAACCGAACTAAACTTCTTAAACAACTTCCACATTGTGAAACTTATCACAACCTTTTCACAAACATCAAGTGTTGTTCAGACACCAAAATTGATAATGATGGATCGTTAAGACGTATCTTAATGCAATGGAGGTCTGAAGATTTTTCTAAAGTTGCACAATATCTTGACCAACAACACTTTGATATTCGAGATAAATCAACCTACTCTGGCAGTGTGCTAAAGGACTTGGCCTTGTACAAAAGAATCAGTTTGGTTTCAACATTATCCCCTAACCTTAATCCTTCTCATGTCCCCCGGGGTTTGCCGAATGACTGTTATTCTCCCTTATATCTTGCATCTCTAAATCCTCAACAACTCAGACTTTTAAATCCTCAAAATCCCATAAATTTACCTGCTCTCCTTGAAATTCTTTCTTCCTCTAATGTGAGTGATTGACAAACTCCCTTAATAATAGGTTTGCACACTCATACTCCTCATTTCCACTGTTTGGGACACTTAGCCTTGAAAACAAAAACATAATTTTAATGATTACTATTATCATTAAAATTTATAGAAATGAAATTTGGCTTACAATGTTAGCTCCATTTTTTTCCTTTGAATCTTATACATGCTGAATTCTATACTTCCTTGTACAAAATAATTCAAAACATTTACTTCATTTTGCTGCCCCATTCTATACAGCCGATCAACAGCCTGTTGCTCAACTGCTGGATTCCAATTTGGCTCCTATTTCAACATTGAACATATAAAAAATTTAATATTTTTGTTCTTAATATGAAATAAAAGACATTGAGCTCACCATTATATATACATTTTGAGCACACCTGAGATCTATACCCACTCCTGCAGCCTGAATCGTTCCAACCAAAACTTGGCAATTTTTATTAAAATGGAATTCATGCATATTTTTGTCTCGCTTTGTCTGGCTGAGTTCACCCGTAAGCTGGGTATACCTAATATTGTGGTCATCTAAAGCCATTTTTATTCTATTTTGAAATATTAGAAAATTGTTTTTAATAAGCCAACACAATTTTGTAAAACAATTCATTATAGAATCACTTACATCTGCAAAAAGTCTGCAAAGTTGGAGAATATAACAGCTTTTGGAAAATTTATATCCCTTTCACCAGACAAAAAGTTTTTTAAGTGGCCTATAAGATGACAAATCTTTGCGGAATGCTGCCAGGTGAAATCAAAAGTTGGAGTTTCATCCAGATTTTTCGTAGATTGGATGGTTGCAGAATTTTCTTAAAATCATCAGCTCTCTTAGAAACTCAGATGAGTCCCAAGGGAAGTCAGTGCTTCTGGAGGGCCCATATCGCTCAGTGAATCCTTCTTGAAGCACATCAAGTTTAGACCTCCATGGATCTGCTAATTGAACCGATATCCCCCTTTGAATCTTTTTTGGAAGAGACAAAATTGCATCCTTTGTTCTACGTAGGCTTATGACTTTCATTAAGTGATTGATTGATTTAATAGAATTAGCCTTTCCTTTTTGCAAACCTGGAAAAAGGAAATTCTTCCATAACCAGTCTTCTTGCCACTTTTCGATTCTAAGAAAAAATATGAGACTTTGAAGGTCAGTGGGCCTGTTCTGAAGTGGAGTTCCAGTCAAGCATAGTCGGTGTTGGGATTCCAAGTCAAATATTGTTTGAGCCCTCTGCGAGTAAGGATTTTTAATGTAACTAAAGGAATATTTATAAAAATTGATTATAAAAATTACGTTTTAAGTTTTAGATATAGAAATGGGCACTAACTGAGCTTCATCTAAAACAACTCTATACCAAAAGAGCATTTGAGTCACCGGTATCTTTTTTTGGCTTTGATTTTTTGACATCGTTGGGCTAGCTATTTCATAGGTCGTTAAAACAATAGCAGTGTCCTGTAGCTCATTGACATTAGTATTTTGACAATCCTTCCCATAAAGAACCTTGAAAGGAAGCGCATTATCTTCAAAGTGCACACTTATTTCATTGATCCAATTCGATAGTGTTGCCAGGGGGCATATAATCAGTGTGGCTGAACTCCGATTAATACCTTCTTGATTTTCTGATACCTGGAATTGTCTTGCTTCACCTTGAGTTGTACTTATAAGAGAAAGAGTTGAAAGTGTCTTTCCCAAACCCATATCATCAGCAAGTATTGACCCGTTTCCTTCAGGCGTTAATTGATTGTTAGGAAACTGATCTTTATAGTCATCGAATCCAGTTCAAAGCCAATGGTTGTCCTGGTGCCTCCACATGATATCCAACTTTTCCTTTAACATTCGTTCATTGTCAATCATAAAATTTATTGCTTGAATTTGATGTGTTTTGAGAACTGTTTTGATTCCTCGGATAAGTTGATCAGCTTTCCAATCTTGAGTACTCTGAGATATTTGGAAAGAGCCTTCAAAAATTACATGCGGGATATTAAAAAAGATAGTGGAGTCGTAGTTCAGGATTGGACATAAATCGATTTGTGCAGAAGAAAATGCTTCTTTAGCAAGACTGATTAGTGTACTTGAAGAAAAGAGGCATCCCCAAAGTTGATACTGATTACCAAAAACTGGAACCAAGTAAGCATGAAAATAGAAAGGCTTCATAGGATTCAAGGCACTTCTTTGGTTTAAATGGTGAGATCCAGAGCCAATGTCACCCAATAGTGGTCCAATGTGCTGACTCTGCACTTGAGAAAGATTACCAACAAGGGTTGGTTTTCTTTCTTCAAATAGTCCAAAAATATGAACATTCGAATGGCCTCGCTGTAAAATTGTGGGGGTCGGTGAGTTTTGAAATCTTGAAATTACATTCATATAAATTTGATCGATTGTTATTGAGAACTGTCCAACACATCTGAGACTTGACATATTAAGTAAGAATAGTATCTGAAGATAGTGGTTGTTAAAATATGAATTGAAGCAAAAAATGAAGAATCAGTTTTGAATAAAACGACAAAATAACTTTTTAGCATATGCTATGCTAAGCTCATAATTCTTTCACATGTATTATTATTATCTTTTTAATAAATATTGGAAGTAAATCAATGATAACTGAAATGAATAATATGGCTTAAAAATAAATCTTGAGCCTATAGAGTAAATTTTGGTTTGTGGAGGAAGAAAAATTTTCTCAATAAAAATGTGCTTTATTGTTACATTATAATCACAAAATAGAATAATTTCACTCTTATTACACTTATTTATGTTTCTGTCTAATAGTAAAATGCTTTAGATGTCAGTTCAAAATCCAAATTGAAACTACTACCTAGAACGATATCTTGATACTAACATACTTTTTGTAAGTCTTTGGAAAGACACTTATGGTGATCTCAATAATATTAAAATTGATTTGAATTGTATGTTTTATCAAATATCTATGTAGTCTAGTGTAATAATTGAGATACTACAGTTTAACCTTCTGTTACCAACTTGGCAAGAAAATATATGTAGATATTCTTAGAACAAATATCAAATTTTGCTTTCCACAAGATGGGAAAGTGAATATTATGATATGTTAAGTGATATGTTCAAGCTTTGCTCAATCTGTGCTCAGCTCAAAATCAAAGTAATCACCAAGCTCCAAGAAACCTGTGATTGAGTTTGGTTGAACCTAGGTCTAACTGATTACCAAATCTTTGTCCAATTAATTTAAATCTGGTTTCACAATGAACTCCCAACAGCCTTCCAACAGCTTTCCAACCACTTCCCAACATTTTTAAATGAGGGGTCTTGCTAGCAATACCCCCCCAAATTTTCTGTGGTGATTGTAAGCGTGGTTATGTATTTTTAAAGAAGAAATAAGAATGAATTTGTAGAGATCTTTAAAGAAAAGGGTAATATATTTTAATATAAGTAATCTATCTGTTGGCTAGATCTATTCTCAGTAAACGCTATTACTCTCAGTCACTCCCACTTGAAGTGCTCTATCTAATACTGTCCTTACTGTAGCAACAAAATAACTATACAGCGCTACTTCTGGTATGCACACCTGTTGTTTACAAAAAATAAAACAAATCTATATTTCTGTTATCTATAAAATATTTTAAATGTAATAATTATCTATTACACACACATATTAATTTTGTAATTAATCTACTTCACTTTCTTCACACCCCTCTTTTAAAATTGAATGCTCTTTTATATACCTTGAATGTTCAGCACCCTTCTCCTATGCCTCCTTCTCCTACTGGTTCTCCTACAGAAGATTAGTGCTACTACAAGAATACCAAAAAGTAACTAAGAATATCAATAATATTAGTAGATTTTTTAGCAAAAAATGTGGTTCTAATAGCACTTGAAACAATACTGTCACCACAGGAAATCAGGGGGTGAACTGATAGCAGTTCCCTTTCTTTAAAACTTTCAGGAAGAGGTTGGGAAAATTTTGGGGAAATGTTGTGAAAGTGTTAGGAAACTGTTTATAAATTAGATGAAAAAAATTTGAAAAAAAAGTTGGCCCTAAATTGAGCCCCAATTTATCCCTTCTTGAGAAGAGCTTTGGATTCATGTTGAGCATCAGTTGGACCAAATTTGAGCAATGGTTGAGCCACAACACTTAACATACCATAATATTCAATTTTATATCTAGATCCATTGAATGTTGTGAGGTCAGGTTTGATATTATTAGAGATATCTTAAAGGAAACATAGTATACTAGGTCTGAAATATTATTTTAATTATCATTTTTATTTCCACAAATATATAAAAAAGCATACTATTTAAATCCTTTTTAAAAATTTTATTAATAAAAATATAACTCTGTAAAAATATTTGCACACAATTTTAAATTTTCTAGACAAAAGTTGATATTGAGCCCTTATCAATAGAAATTTCTCATTGTTCCTTGGAATAAAAAAAATAAAACAATGTTCAAAAAATTTAATTTAGGAGAAACAATATATATATATATATATATATTATAAGGGGAAAAAATAGTAATGTATTTTTTTTACACTCAAACTATTAAAGAAACTAATTTTAATATATTCGCACAAAAATTAGGCTCTAAAATAATTCACTTCTTTCAGTTATCTATCTGTATTTAGTTATTGTTAAAATGTGAGTCAACATTAATTATTAACATACATGAAAAATTCAATTGTGAATATTCATCCAATATTATATATATTTTCTACTTTATTCTCTTTCAAAACCTTGCTCTCATCCTCCCTTTATTTAAGCTACCACCATCACCATAAAATTCATTTAATTAAAGTGTCAAATTTAAGATGAATTGGGAAATTCTCTTTAAATTTTAAACCTATTTTTCCAAGAGAAAGATCAGTATTTGATGAAGTATCCACTCCAGTTATTATAAAATGAGGAAGATCTTTAGCTCATGTTTTTGGATTATTCAAAGAAGGAGAAGCAACAACTATTGGTAATCTTTCTAACAAACAGAGCTGCCAAATTAGACAACTACTTGGAGAAATCAGATGTGGATCTCAAATCCGTCTTCCTTCACAATGAAGATATTTGATGCCATCAATAATTCTCATTATATGAGCTATTTTTTTGGATTTTGTTGCAATTTTTAGTCACTGGTCTTGGTCAAAGTGTCCAGCACAAGTTTGGCCAAACCTGTGCTGGACACTTTTTGTTAGCCAGTCGTCTAGAAGAAGGAGAAGATGAAGAAGGGAAAGTGGAGAAGAAAGGAGAAGGGGGAAGAAATAAAGAAAGTAATAATAAAAAGAAATAAAAGAAGAATATAAGGAATTATTTAAAGGAAGTGCAACAACAGGTTTGGCAATTTTGACAAGACAAAGGCAATGGTCTAATAGGTGTTTTGATTCAGTAAGTAATTCTACTCTTCTTAAATAACTACTATGGACTACTAAAAATCTTAAAGCACCCTTTAATTTATTTATATAGTATTTTTAAGAGGACTTGTAGCATCAAACAAAAAATAATAATAAAAGGTATTTAAATTGTATAAGTAATGTAAGTGATGTGGCTAAAGGAGATTACACAAGGCCTTTTTATAGAAAGGGGAACCTCTGAAGCGCCACAAATGATTATATACAAAAAAGTAATAAGGTGAAACAAGAAAATAAAAGAATATAACTAAAACATAGATATTAAGAGAAAAACATGAAACAATTAACTAAACCCATCAGTAAGTAACTATTTTTCCCACCATAATTTTCCAAACCAGTTAATTAAAATAATGAGTAACTAAGTAAGTCTGAAACATAAGAACTGTGAGTAAAATAATCCAAAACAGGCATTACAGTGAGATGTAAGTGGTTTAATTGAAACAAATAAAATTTTTTGATGTGAAAATTCATGTAATCAATTTAACCTAGCATAAAGCAAAATTAATTGATTGTTTTAACTATTTAATTAATTCAATAACTAGTTTGAATGAAAAAACTAGTTAATTTAATGATATTGCTTATTTAAAGTGAGAATTTGAATACCATTTTATTAAATAAGTGTTTTAACTTAGTTAATAATTTTACAGACACAATTAAGGGTCAAAAAAGCACCCAATATTTATGGATAATAATATATGAAAAGTTTAATTTAATATATAAATTTCATTAATTAAGTTTTAATTACATTATAAGTTTATTTTATCATTACACTTATAATATATATTTAGAAATAATTAATTATTAATTTATATATATTAGGGGGTATCAAAGTTAGAAATTCTCCATTTCAAAATACCTCTTTTTTCCACCAAATCAACCATGATTATTTTTTAATATATGGCATATTGTACCCCGAAAATACCTTTTTACCAAGAATTAATGTCAAGTTTGTGGCTTTCTCTTTGTGTTGTGAAATACCTTTTAGATAATTACAAAATTTTAACTTTGATACCCCCTATTAAATACATAAAAATGCACCATGATTTTATAGAATATAATATATATTATGTTTTATGTAATTATATAAATAATTTACTTAATAATAAAATTAATATGATAATTATTTACTTATTTATAAAATATTTATATAATTTAATTATTCAATAAAATATTTTATTTTATATACATAAAATACATAATGTTATTCCCTCTTATGGTTCCAATAAAGTATTATAACATTTCACTGGACACCTGAGACAGCTTGGCTGACACTTTTCCAATATGAAGTTGGTAAGGTGCATTTTTATTTAAGAGAAGTGAGGTGTTCCTCATAAATGTGTCCAGAAAAAGTTTGGACAAACTTTTTCTGGACACTTTGGACAAGACCAGTGACTAAAAATTGCAAGGAAAACGCAAAAAATAGCCCATATAATGAAGATCATTGATGGCATCAAAATGTTTTTTGGTAAAAGTGTCTAGCACAAGTTTGGCCAAACTTGTTCTGGACACTTTTATGAGGAACACCTCACTTCATTCATTTCCATAACAACCTTTCAAGTTATACACTTTAAGGACTATTTTTATTTTTATTTAAATATAAATATTTCTTTTAATTGAGTAACTGAAGATTTTATTTTCAATAGCCTGTAGATCTTAAATTTTTGGTAAAATAAATTTTTTTTACAAAATTTAGTTTTACAAAGACTTAATAGATTTGAATTGAGAAGTGAATATATTATTTTTAAAATTTGAAAATAGGAATGGCATTAGTTATTTCAATCCCTTTAGTTATTAATATTTGTGATCAAAAATTTTTCTAAATTTATCTATTGTTGCAATTATGTAGTAAAATATATCATTATTGTGAATTAAATTTACTTTCATAATTTTATTGTTTATCTTTTGGATGCAAAGTAATGCTTAGGTACATTAAGGAATAATTTTCATCCTCTAAATTTATAATCATATTGGATATTCAAAAGCTTATGTTGGATCAATATGTGCTCAATGTGTGCTCAACAAAGGATAAAATCATGGTTATAGTTGATCAACTTATGCATAAATTGAGATCAATTGAGGTTTATTTTTGGACCAATCTGAAAATAAATGTAAATCTAAATATAATTTACTTATATTTATAAAGTATTCATAAACCTGGCATAATGAAGGGTCACTCTAAAGTTCAGGAGAGGGGATTGCTAGTAGTTCACCCCTAGATTCCTGTGGTGTGTAAGACTACTATTAGCACCTGATGCTTCACATTTCCGTAAATACCCTATACTTCTTGAGATTAATAACTAGACAATAAGTACTGTACTGCCTCCCATACCTATTATAACAACCCGCACTTGCCTTATGAGTATCCACTGCTTGTGAAAACCTCTGCACTGCTCAATAATCACTTGTTCTTCTATAGCTGCTTTTTCCTATCTAAGTGTGAAACCTCTACCCTCTCTTTACGCTTCCCCTTAATCAATACTATGCCTCCAGTGCTAGTTGTGGCTTCCTCAAGTACATATCATACACTTGCCATATAGTTTGTTATGCACTTCCCTTTATCTCTGTTTGCTGCTGTAGAAAGACAGTTCTATAATACTAACCTATTGACACAATCCAAGATAGGTTTGTTCACCTTTCTAAAAATAATATAAAAAGAAACACCTTCCACTCTAATATTTAAAGAAAGTGAAAGCACGTATTGTAAGTGTGGTTATATATTCTTGGGGAAGAAAGTAAAATAAATTTATAGAGATCTTTTAAAGAAAGGGATAATATATTTTAATACAATTAATCTATCTGTTGGATGTATCTATTCTTAGTAAGGGCTAGTATTCTCAGTAACTCCTCCTTGAAGCGCTCTATCTAATACTATCCTTACTATAGCAATAAAATAACTCTACAACACTACTTCTGGTATGCACACCTGTTTTGTACAAAAAAATAATATATATATATATATATAATTTCTTTTCTATGTATTAATAAAAACTCTACTTCACTTTCTTTACTTTCAAAAGTGAGTGCTCTTTTATATACCTGTATTCTCAGAGACCTTCCCTTACGCTCTTATTTTCCTACTGGCTTGCCTACAAAAGTTTAGAGCTAATACAAGAAAATAAAATTGTGAATAAGTATCTCAATAATCTATTTAAAACTGTTAGAATAAGTCTTGGTCCTAATAGCTCATGAAAATTTTATGCAAGTACAGCTATTAGCGCCTGACACTCTACCTTTTGTACATACCCTATGCTTCTTGAGATCCCTAGCTAAATAATTGGTACTGTACTGCCTTCCCTACTTATTGTAATAAATCAAACTTTCCATATAAGTATCCACTAATTTTGAAACCCTTTGCGCTAAGTAAGTACCCCTCCTTCAAGTCTTACTTCTTCTTCTTCTATTGTTGAGTGCTGCTTATTGAACCACTTGTTCTTATAGAGCTACCTTATTTCTTCTCTAAGTGTGAAACCTCTACCCTTGCCTGAGGCTACCCCTTAATTCATACTATTGCTCTAGGGCTGGTCATGGCCTCCTCAAGTACATATTATAGTCTTGACTTATAGTCCGTTATACACTTCACTTTATCTCTGATTGCTGTGGCTCATATATCCATACTGCCCCTATAAAAAACTGTGCACAGAGAGTCTACTTTCTCTGTGCTTTGAAGACCCCTTTTTTGCACTTTCTGCTAACTGAGAAACTTTCTGAAATAATGAAAGATGTGTACCACACCATTGCTTGTATATCCATATGGCCCCTAAAAAAGTGTGCATTAAGAGTCTAATTTTACTGTGCTTTGCAGGACCCCTTAGTTGTGCTTCTATAACCATCCTTCTTGGCAACTCCATTGTTGTGCTTTGTGAGAGATGGGTCATCTGCTGCTCTCCTGAGACTTTTTCTGCATTCTTGAAAGATGTGTTCCACAGTGTAAATGGATAGGCATAACCAGATATACAACTAATTATGTTATCTTAAACACCTCAATTGCTAAATTTGAAGACCAACTCAGATGAACCATCATTTTCAATGTGATTCCTTGGTAAACTGCAATCTATTTTAGATGAATATTTGTCTTGCTTCTTAGCTTTCCAAGTCTTGGAAAAAAAATGAGGTGTCTACACATACTCTGCATGCATCTCTATATTGGGAACTTATTACCATTTGATCTCAACCATTCACCAATATATCCACACATCTTTCAAAAGATCAAATGTCTTAACTTTACTTTTTTGGATGAAACAGAAAAATCAGTTTAGTCACACATCCTACTACCAAACAATTCCAATGAAATCTTTCATGCCATGAATCAACATTTTGATACACAATCAGTAGTGACTCAACCTTCCAATGATGTGATGGTTAAGGTGCTCAACAATGCAGCTTTGGAAATTATGGTTCCTACTGATCTACCTATATCTACAGCACTCAATATAGATATCCAGGTCAGTGCTTTCCAAAAAGGAAAAATTGATTTGTACCATCCTCCATATGCAGGACCCTAAGAAAACACCTGGTTCACTTGTTCTAGTACTGAAAATTTTTCATCTACCTGTCTATATAGTCTGAACTTTCCTTATATCAGTGTAAAGGTATGGACACTCATAATATCCAAGCTGAAATTGGCAAGACCCATTATGGAGAATTTAATTAAACATGGAAGATCCAAATATAAATTTCCAGCTTCTTCATTGGCTCAATTCACCAAATTAGATCCCACAAAAATCAAGGCTCTAGCTACCACATTATATTATGTAGATATTGGTAATGAAGAATATTTAGTGGATCATCTACTGGAGTTAGATGTTGGAATACTTAATTCAGGAGCCAAACATCATGTTACCGGAAATTTAGGTCTCCTGATGAAATTTAGAGAAATCTCACTGATCAATTATAATGTGGAAACTGACAGCTCCCCTGATTTTATTACTGGTTATGGTGATATGCTTATATCTGGTTTAAAAGGAGAAGTAGAGGTGTTACACAAAATTTTCTACTATGATGAAGCCCAACACACACTTATTTTTTTAAATGATTATATTAAAAAGGGTTTTACCATACGTTTTGATTCAATTCATAGTATCATCCTTATTAAAGATTCCATTCCTATTTTTATAGCAGACATCAATCATAAACAAAGAAAATGGTCAATAAAAATTAAAAATGTTGTAAATAAGGATAATAAAATTATAAAAAAAAATTTTTTTTTCTTCTGTCCAAAGCAATGTAGACTGTCTATTATCATCTTTGTGCCATATCTCAAATGCTTCTTCAGTTCCACTACCTGATTATTCTAAGGCTCCCTTCCCCCCAGCTAAACCCAACTCAATTTTATACTGGCATCAACATTTGGGACATGCAAGAATTTGTACATTGAGATGGATTATCAAAGTTCAGTGTTGTGATGATATTCCTAATGACATTCCTGAAGGAAAGGCCTTCTGCAATGTTTGTGCTGTAGCAAAAGGTGTTAGAATACTAGATAGTTTAGTAATCCGTAGCCATTATTCATATAAAAGGGCTAATCACTATTATGAACAATACCTATGCACTGTACTTTTCCTTATCCTATGTTTTGTTCCCGTTTTCCTTTTCTCACTCATTGACCTATATTTTGTGTATATAAGTAAATGGCTCTACTCACTATTTTCTCCATCAAATCTACCATTTACTTATCCTATTTGATCATCTTTCCTATTCTCCAGTTTCTCCTTCATTTTCTACTCTGCTCCACTTGCTCCATACTCCTCTCCACTCACTCCTCTATTTTTTCATTATCACTAATCTATTATTACATTAATCAGGTACTGTATGTATGTATGCTTTCAGACTGCCTAGTAATCAAATCTACCATTTACTTATCCTATTTGATCATCTTTCCTATTCTCCAGTTTCTCCTTCATTTTCTACTCTGCTCCACTCTCTCCATACTCCTCTCCGCTCACTCCTCTATTTGTTCATTATCACTAATCTATTATTACATTAATCAGGTACTGTATTTTCTCCTTCATTTTCTACTCTGCTCCACTCGCTCCATACTCCTCTCCGCTCTCTCCTCTATTTGTTCATTATCACTAATCTATTATTACATTAATCAGGCATCTCATTATTCAAGTGGTTATGGGCCCAGCGCTCCACTAAACTTTATTACTCATCAACAATCTGGCTTCCCCTATAGAATCACTCTACGAAAAAGCCTCTTCTTCCAGTTCTTCCTCAGACACCTCTACTTTCCTTCCCACCTCTCTTCAAACCAACTTCCTCGAAAACATGGATGACACTCCTCATGTTACTGAAATCAAGGGAATCAAAAAACTCTCTGAAAATAATTATTCTACCTGGAAGAATGATGTGTATCATGCCTTGGGAATTCGAAATCTCGAAAAATTCCTTAAACCGGGTTTAGTAAAACCTACCGACCCTAGCGAAGTGGAAAAATTCAATGTCAAACAAAAACAAGCTGAATTTATCATTTGTATTCACTTAGACAAAAAGAATCTCACTCGCTTTGTCAAAAAACCTGAAGAAATTGACCCTCTTTCTTTATGGAACAAGATCAACAAACATTACACATCAACATCTTCAGAAAACTGGGCTACAATAATCACCAAAATATTCTCAATACAATTCAATGAGAATGACTTAAATGGAGCCATCAATATCTTTCGATCAACTATCAACCTTTTGGAGGAGGTTGAACCTAAACTTTTTGCAGAAAATGTTCTATCGAATGTACTAGCCTGCTACTTACTAAAGGCCTTACCTGAGTCTTTCCAAACAATCTCTCGAATCATTCTACACAGTACCAAAGTCACTAAAGAAATGTCTACCTTAGAAGAAGTCTTAGAGGAAATAGAGCTGGAGCTTCAAAGAAGGAAGAAGGAGCCATCCACTTCAAGCCATGCCCTCAAACTCACCAGCAGGAGACCATACTGTACTAATGGACGTCACAACCCTGCAGCCAATCACCCTGAAAATATCTGCTTTCAACTACATCCCAAGAAAAAGGAGGAGTTTCTCAGGAAGAAAAGAGAAAGAGAAAACAGAGCCTACTCGGTAATTAATGCCATCACTAATAACTTTTCTGTGTTCGACAGTGGAGCATCAAACACAATCTTCAACAGTAGGAGATTTTTCACACACATTGATCCCTGCGTCAAAACATTATCTATGGCCGATGGAAAAACCATCACTTCTGAAGGAATAGGAACGGCTTGCTTTATTACCAATAACAATTTGTTGGTCAAAATACCGAATTCCCTTTATATTCCTCAAGTTCAAGTAAATCTAATTTCTGCCTGTCATTTCCTCAACGACAAACATTCTATTATCAACGAATCTGAAACTACCCTGCGGAACTCTCAAAACAAAGTCATCTGCTACTTCTCATTATGCAAAAACATTCTGGAAACAGAAATCAAACCTTTCAATCAGTCCGTTTATAAAATATCAAACTCAATCCAAAGCATTCATCAATCTCTGGGTCACCCAAACAACAAAATAGCTAAACGAATGCAACCAGACATTGATTTTAATAATCTCAACTGTGAAACTTGTGAGTTATCCAAATCTCACCGCTTACCTTTTTCCGGAGTCATTCCCACTCCCAAAGAAGTACTTAATGTCATTCATATCGACATCTGTGGACCAATTGATCCTCCTTCTATTGGAGGAAGCCGTTAATTCCTAAAAATTATAGATGGTCACTCCAAGTTTCGAAAGGTGTACTTCCAAAGCACTAAAAGCCAGTCCACCATGAATCTAAAAGATTTTGTGCTGTTTGCTGAAAACCAAACAGGTAAGCATGTGAAGACTATTGTTTCAGACAATGGAGGCGAGTTCATTAATCATGACTTCAAACAATTCGTCTCTTCAAAAGGAATCAAACATCTAACTACAGCCCCATATACTCCTCAACAAAATCCTGTGGCCAAAAGAGGGAACAGAACTTTGGTCGAAAAATCAAGAGCGCTGCTACTAACATGTGGTTTGGACGCTACCTGGTGGGCCGAAGCGGTTAACATGGCCAGTTTCTTACTAAATATCACACCTAACGATTCTAGTCAAGGTATCACTCCAACCTCTATTTGGAAGAACGACAGATCAGTCAAGATTGAAAACCTTGTTCCCTTTGGATGTGATATAATTTTCAACATTCCCAAAATTAAGAGAAAAGGGAAGTTAAGTGCTGTAGGTGAACAGGGTATCTTCATGGGATACTGTGTTGGGCACAAAAACTACAAAATTTACTCTCTGAAAACCAACAGCTTCATCATAACTCATGATATAAAATTCAAAGCTGATTCCTTCAAGTTTGCAAGGCACTTGTCACATAACAAACAACATCTCTTAATTTTTCACAACATCTATCTACACGACACTATTATTGATAATCATGACACACTCATCAAGTATCCCTGATTCCTTGACGACAAACACTCTACCTGCCTCTTCCATCACTGAGATAATAGAAGAAGAAGAACCAATCATTAATGAATCAACTTTGACTTCTCTTCCCCTCAAAGAGACTCTTCCCAAACTTAAAAATTATGAATGGGTCATTGACACTGAACCAAAAAACAAAATTACCAGCAATATTGATCCTGAAAACATAATTTCCACTACTGAACGTTCATTACGCTCATGACAAATTAACCTCACAGTTTCCTTAGATGATACTCCCAAAAGATATAATGATGCCATCAATAGCGATGATTCAACTGCGTGGTCAGAAGCCATAAATGATGAATATTACCGTATTCTATCACATGATGTATGGGAGGAAGTTCCGGTACCTAACAAACAACTCCTAGGAACAACCTGGAACTTTAAAAAGAAAACTTACTCCAATGGTAATCTTTCAAGATACAAAGCTTGATTATGTGTTCAAGGTTATTCTCAAATTGAAGGAATTGACTACAATGACACCTTTGCTCCGACTGAACGAATCTCATCATTTCACTTCATTCTCAGCCTTAGTGCTACCCTAGATTGGGAGATTCATCAAATGGATGTCAAAACTGCTTTTCTATATGGTATTCCTGAAGAAGAAATCTTCCTTCACTACGCTGACGGATACCCAAACCCAAAGAAGCCTAATCATTGTCTAAAGCTAAAGAAAGCCTTGTACGGCCTCAAGCAAAGTCCTTGCTGTTGGTACCACAAAATTAAAGAATTCTTCTTGAGTATCAACTTCAAACCCTCTGGAGCAGACCCTTGTCTATTCTTCAATAATTGCAAAACTAATCCTTGTTTTGTATACATTCACGTCGACGACATCATTGTGTGTGGTCCTTCCGTCTACCACTTTAAAAATAAATTCAAAACTGTCTTTACTATGGATGATCAGGGTGAAGCCAAATGGGTCTTGGGAATGAAAATTACTCGTAATAGATCGAATAAAGAAATTTTCCTTTCTCAACCCCTCTATATCAAAAACTTACTCAATGAATTCATTATGGCCAACTGCAGACCTGTTTCAACTCCCCTTGTTCCTAATCTCAAATTCGATTTAACTTCCAAATCCAGTTTACCAAACGACCCCAACTTCAACTACCGTCGTGCCATCAGTCTCTTAAACTATCTGTCTACAAACACGAGGCCCGACTTATCCTTTGCAGTCAGCTCACTCTCCCAATTTTTAAACACCTTCAATCAAGAACACATAAATCACTTCTACCACATCCTTGGCTATCTAAAGAACACTCAAACCTTTGGTCTGAAGCTCGGAGGACCCAACATTCCAACTCAATTAATTGGTTATGCTGATGCTGACTATGGGAATTCTCCCAATTTCAAATCCACCTCAGGATGTGCAGTATTCTTCAATGGATTAGTAGGTTGGCCCTCATCCAAAAAGACTGTCACAGCTCTATCTACCTCAGAAGCTGAATACAGAGCCATTGGTGATGTAGGCCAAGATATTATGTGGTTTCAGCAACTTGCACTAAGCTTAAATGTCAATCTCAAAACCCCCATTTAAGAAACGATAATCAAGGAGCCTTATCTCTTCTCAAAAATCCCCTTTATCAACATTGAACTCGACATATTGAAATTAAAGTTCATTGGTTAAGAGAAAAAATTAAGAATAACGAATTCACTTTAGAATACATTCCTACTAAAGATATGATAGCCGACATATTTACTAAATCTCTAAGCAGAATTAAACATAATTTCTTTTCAAATCTTTTAAATATTATTGACTTGGCAGCATCGAGCATGGGGGGCTGTTAGAATACTAGATAGTTTAGTAATTCGTAGCCATTATTCATATAAAAGGGCTAATCCCTATTATGAACAATACCTATGCACTGTACTTTTCATTATCCTATGTTTTGCTCCCATTTTCCTTTTCTCACTCATTGACCTATATTTTGTGTATATAAGTAAATGGCTCTACTCACTATTGTCTCCATCAAATCTACCATTTACTTATCCTATTTGATCATCTTTCCTATTCTCCAGTTTCTCCTTCATTTTCTACTCTGCTCCACTCGCTCCATACTCCTCTCCGCTCACTCCTCTATTTGCTCATTATCACTAATCTATTATTACATTAATCAGGCATCTCATTATTCAAGTAAAGGAAACCAAATCTAAAAAAGTATAATCTCAAACTGTGATATAAAATTCATGTAACTTGTTGCATCAGATGTGATTGGACCCCTACCAGATATGACATCTAGTGGCAAAGTATATGCGGTCTTGTTCCAGGAACAATTTTCAACATACAGCGAAGTTCATATAATTAAATGTAAAAATGAGGTCCTAGATGCATTCATTTCATTAAAAAACAGATTGGAAAATATCACTGAAAATAAGATCATATTTCTTTGCACTGAAAATGGCACCAAATACTAAAACAAAAGATTTAGTATTTTTTTGAACTCTGCTGGAATTATTCATAAACACTCAATGCCTTACCACCATGGAAAAAAAGGGATGGCTGAAAAATTCAGCAGAACTATAGGTGACATGGCTTATTCAATTCTGGTTGGAAGCCAACTAAATTCAAACATGTGGGGCTTTGCTTATTTATGGGCTTCATATATCCACAATTGTCTAACCAACACCAATACCAATGATAAAATTCCTTACACACTTATATTTGATAAGAAACCATCTATTGGTAATTTCAGAGTTTTTGGTGAGTGGGAATATATACACATCCCCAAGTAAAAACAGAACAAACTTTATCATAGAAGCTTACAATGTTGAGTTGTGGGTTTTGCCAACAGTGGAAATGTTTGGATTTTCTGTCACCTGTAGACAGGAAAGGTAGTTTCTTATTCTATGGCTGAATTCCCAGGTGAGACTCCAACAACTATTACTCCCACAATTGAAATTGTTGTAAATAAGGGCTCACTATCCCATATCCTGAATTTCCTTGTTCTTGGAAATCTCTTGGCTGAAGAAACAATTTATGCAAAAGATTCCTTTGTTGTTCAAATTGAAGCTAATTCTCAATCATTAGCAGAAAATTTTCCAAAATCATATTCCAAAGCATGAAAAAGTCCAGATGCTGATAATTGGAAATCAGCTTGTGAAGAAGAACTAAAAAACTTAACTACAATGAAGATATGGGATGTGGTAGATTTGCCTTATGGTGCACAATGGTTCTTCACAAAGAACAGAAATCAGAATGGAATTTTATCAAAGTTTAAAGCATGCTATGTTGTCCAGGGTTTTAAACAACTTAAAGGTACAGTTTTTACTGATACCTTTGCTCCAGCAGCCACTTTTTTTTTGTTACAAGTTATGTTAGTTTTGGCCACCAAAAATAACTGGCCTGTTAAACCGTTCAATATTACTTCTGCTTATCTACACAGATACTTAGAAGAAACTACTTATATCAGACAACCAGAAGGTTTCACTAACAGTTTAAAAAGACTCTTACAGCTGCCTTGATGTAAGCAGTATCCAAGGGAGTTGGATAAATAGAAGAAAACCCTGTCACTTTAAGTTAAATAAGAGCTCAAAATTAACTAAGCTATGATGTCTACTTGCTATAAAATGACCAGTTAACTATTTTTTATTAACAGTTTAGAGATAAAGAATCTGTGTTCTTAATAATGTGAGAAATAAATACAACAGATAATCTGGACCCAGAAAAGTTATTTAAAGGATTGACAATTTATATTTTTATAAAGTTTTACTTTTATTAACTGATGTTAAAATTAATTCCCTGAAGTTGAGACATTTAAAATTGTACCTTATAAGTATTTATTAATGTGCTGTTGAGTAAAATTTACAATATCTTATGTAAAAGTGTTATATTTATAAGGGTATTACAAATTATATAGTTTTATGTAAAAAATTTGTTTTTTAATGAATAAAACTATGTGATTGTTAATGATAAAGATTCTGTGTTGTTAGCTGATGATTATTGTTAAGATACAAGTTGTTAGATGCTGTCTAATATTGAGTCTGCAGGCTTTATATGCATAGTATGTCATGTGCCATACTTTCCCCAGCCAGAGCTTACCTGAGGTTTTATGGAGCTTTTACAGAGCATTAAAGAGCTTGTCTGGACTTCCAGACTCAATTAGAACCTTAAAAACCTGATAAAAATTTAGAAAAATTACAGATGATAGAGCTAATTTTCCTCTTTAATCTCAACTAATTTTTGTTGCCTGTGAAGCTCTATTCATCTAATGAAAAATCATCAAACTTAAGTCACCACACAATATGAGGGGAGGACTTGCTAGCAAGTCCACAACCTTGGACCCAAACTCACCACAGATTGAGCACACATTGAGCTATTGATAAAGGAACCATAAAATCAGGGATGAAAACCACTCAGCAGAACAGTTTTAGGTGGGTGTTCAAGTAGATTTCAGTATGGGTTCAGTCTGAGTTCAGTCTGAGTTCCATCTGGGTTCAGGTTGAGGACTTGCTAGCAAGTCCACCCCCTATATTGCATAGTGAGTAAATTATGAAAAGTTAAAAATAATCAAAAATACTTATAAAATTATTAAAAATAGTAGAAAATAAGTAAAAATTGTGAAAAATTTTCAAAGTTTCTTGAGACTCCAGTATTTAATCTCTATACACTTTTTGACCAATACTTGCAGATTTTTCCCATAAAATAATTGTTTAATCTTGACTTGTATAATTAACCCTTTTTAACCACTTTTCATACTCATTTTATCTTAATAAAATTAAATAAAAAATATTTTGGCTTTCCCCAAGCTCAATAAAATCTCCTAAAATACTCTTTGATTAACTTCCAGTGCAGTACTAAACTATAGGTTGCCACATCTTCCCTCCAATGAAGAATGTCCTCTTACTTTCAACTTCAAATAATTGTTCAATCAAATTTTCATCTTTTAAAGCAATGCTTTGATAATGATGTTGAAATATTTGAAAGAGATGTTTCATAGAGATTATTTGTTTTGATTGTCTTCTCTTCTTTAAAAATTAAATGCTTTAATATTTTGGTGCTGATAAATGTTGTTGTCTGGTTGCTTTAATCTTTTAATTGTCTTTTAATCCTCATTTTTGAAATAAACTTTTAATAAACTGTATTTTTCTTGTGACTCTTCCACTTCTGAGAGCAAGGTTTGAATCCCTTCATACTCCCCTCTACCAGTCTCTACTTTTTCACAGCATAAGAGAGCAGGCTCCTAAATGAGCCAAATATTTAATCCCACTCCCATTGAGCCAAATACTTTGATTCCATTCTCACTGAGCCAAATTCTTTTAATTCCATTCTCATGAGCTGAATACTTTGATTCCATTCCCTTTGAGCCAGATACTATGATTTGATTCTCACTGGGCTTCCCAGTGATCCAAATACAATGATTCCATTCTTTCCATAAGATCCTCCAAGCTTTCACCTAAATATTCTACCTCTGAGACCCACTAATGATCCAAATCCTATCCATCTTCAATTATTCATCATCACAATATTCAAATAAGTTTTAATCCTTTACAATTTTCATAATTTAGCATAATTTTCATAATTTTTCAGACTTACAGCACATTTTATTTTGACCTTTATAATATCCATCTCTATTTCTTTTAACATCTCCACCTTTTTTTAATTATAAAAATAGTTAAACTCTTTTTTACTTCTTTATTCTCTACAGATAGTTGCACCATTTCCTTCAATGAATGAATATCAGTTTGAGTACTGAAGAGCCAGTGATATATTAAAAATGAATGAATTGAATATCTCCCAGATTAACATCTCCCCCTAAACTTCTTGAGGTGCCAAATTTTTATCAATTTCCAGCTTATAGTCTTGGTGGACTTTCCACATAAATTGTCCTTTTGAAAGAATGGTATACCAGTTTAAAGTCTTGGTGGACCAAGAGAAAGTAATTTTCCAGTTTAGGGTCATGGTGAACCCATACTATAGTTCATTTCTAGTTTAAGGTCTTAGAGGACCAAAGATTTATGACTTTCCAGTTTAATGTCATGGAGGACCAATTATAGATTATTGTTTTTTGTTTCCAGTTTATGGTTTGGTGGACCAAAATAATTTCATTGTTTGTATATTCTTAAAATTTTCTTCTTTAAAGTTCAGTTTTAAGTCTTGATGGACTAAAAGATCCTGTAGAACCCCGAAATTCTGAAACTAGCCAGTTTAAAGTCTTGAAGGACTACAAAATGTCTTAAAGCAAATTCAGGTATTTTTCAAAAATTGGTAATCCATGTCTTTTATTTCAAGATATAATAAAAGAAAATAAAATAATTAAAATAATAAAAAAATATAAGAAAAAGAAATTATCATTTATATATATTAAAAAAATTAGCTATATTAATTCTTAATTAATTAATTAATTTTTTTTATTTGAAATAAAAATAAATTTGAAAATATAAAAATATGAAAGATGCCCCCCAGCCATTTGATGAGATGTTCCCCTGACATCATACCCACATACTAGTGCACCTTGATTGTGGGTTACACTTTAAAAGAATTTGTAAATAATTTTAAATAATTCTGAAAAATTTTGAAAAACAAAATAAAAAAAACTGAGAAATGATCACTGGGTGGGCTCTCTCCAACTTGTAAAGATGATTGGAGACCACTAGTAAGCATTGTCCCTACATAAATTAATTTTTAGAAGTTTAAAATGAAATATTAAAATAAAATTTGAACGTAAAATAAATCAGAAATAAAAAAAATTCAAAGCAAAAATAAACATTTAATGTAAAAAAATCTTAAATCTGGCTTTGAACAAGCTTATTTTTTTCTTTATTGTGGTAATCCAGTTTATAGTCTTAGAAGACTGCCTATATAGCAAAAACAAAGCCATTATTCAACTTGAAACAGGGAAACTATGGTAAAAAAATTGTGGGGTAATTGTGTACAGAGCAGCCACCCCCAAACTTGCCAAAATTAAATTTAGAAGGTTCCCTTGTGAACACTGCTACCAAAAATAAGTAAATTCAAGCATAAATTTTCACCATAAACTTTTAACATTTGAATTTAAGATTGTAATTTTAAATGATTGTCATTATTTTATACTCTTTGTAGAGTAAAACTTGAGAACAATAGTGAGTAGTTTATCCTCATTTTGGTGTTAGATTTTGGAGCTTCTGGTTCCCTTAGAATAAAAACACTTAATTTGATCAGCAGCTACCCTCTTCTTTAATTTAACACCATCTAACTTGTTTATTACATATGAAATTCCAGAAACTTGTTCCTTTACTATGTATGGCCCATTCCACCTATCAGAAAACAATTTCCCCAACTGACTTTCCAAACTCCTATTATACATCAAAGCCATATCTCCAGTTTTAAAAGGTTTCCTTGATCTAAGAGCCAACCAATTATCCCAATATCTAACTGACTGATTTTTAATTTTCATCATTTTTGAATATGCCTTTTCTATAGTTTCTTCTTTCTTTTCTAGCTGAACCATTCTTGCAACTAATAATTCTTCAGTAAATTTGACTTTATTTCAATCTATTCCAATATATGATTCAGCCTCTAGATCAACTGGTAAAACTGCTTTCTGTTCAAAAACTAGTTAATAAGGTGAATACACAGTTTTCATTTTGGCAGCTATTCTTTCAGCAAATAAAACCAATGGTAAATAGTTCCTCCACTTTTCAGCACTTGGCCCACACATCTTAACCAAAGTATCCTTTATAACTTGATTCCCTCTTTCTACCATTCATTCAGTTTCCAGATAATAAGGGGTTTCTACCCTAAACTTTGATCCAACTTTTGATTCAGCCTCCCTAAATTCTGTCCCAAATTCAGGACCTTCATCCACCATTCCAAACTTCATCAACCCCTACCTATATACCCAATTTTTCAATAAAAATCTGCCTTATTTTTGGCATTCAAATTAATAAGAGGCACTGCCTCTACCAAGTTAGATAAACCATCTCTGGCTAAAATCAAATATTTATATCCTCCCTCTTTAATATGAACACCATCCAAACTAACCCTACCAAAAAGAGTGTTTTCACCGGTGGAATGTCAAGATTTCTTTGGCCTTAAATAAATACTCCACAAAGCAATCCCCTTGCACTGATAATTTTTTTACTTCCAATAATTCAAATCAATAAATTTCATTCATAATTCATAGCATTAAACTCTAATACTCTAAAAAGCATTCCTCTGGTACTGATTAATTTTTTAAACTTCCAATAATGCAAATAAATGAATTTCATACATAATTCTTATCCTTAAACTCTTATAATCCAAAAAGAAATCCTCTTGAACTGAATATTTCAATTTACAATAGTTCAAATCAATGAATTATTATCCATAATTCTTATGTTTAAACTCTTATATTTTAAAAAGTTATCCCCTTTCACTGAATATTTTTTTAACTTCCAATAAAGCAAATCAATGAATGTTCATCCATAATTCTTATCATTAAACTCTTATACTCCAAAAAGCTATCCCCTTGCACTGAATATTTCAACTTCCAATAATTCAAATTAATAAATTTCATCCATGAATCTTATCATTAAGCTCTTATACTCCAAAAAGAAATCCCCTTGCACTGAATATTTCAACTTCTACTAACTCAAATCAATGAATTTTCATCCATAAATTTTATGATTTAACTCTCATACTCAAAAAAGCAATCCCCTTGCACTGAATAATTTGTTTAACTTCCACCTATGCAAGTCAAAGAATTTCATCCATAATTCATATCATTAAAATCTTATACTCCAAAAATCAATCCCCTTTCTCTGATTAATTTGTTTAACTTCCAATAATTCAAATTAATGAATTTCACCCATAATTCTTATCATTAAACTCTTATACTCCAAAAAGTAATTCCCTTGCACTGAATAATTGGTTTAACTTCCAATAATGCAGATAAATGACTTTCATCCATAATTCTTATGATTAAACTCTTATACTCCAAAAAGCAATCCCCTTGCACTGAATAATTTTGAACTTCCAATAGCACAAATCAATGAATTTCATCCATAATTCATATCATGAAACTCTTATACTCCAAAAAAAAATATAAAAATAAAAATATAAAAATAAAAATAAATAAAAAATTAATTAAAATTAATTAAATAATTAAATAAATCCCCTTGCACTGATTATTTTATTTATTAAAAAAACCCTTTTTAAATTACATTGAAATTTGATGGATTATTGAACTCTTAAATTGAAAAATAAAAAATAAAAAGAAAAGAAAAAGAAGAAAAAAAGAAAAGAAAAAAAAAGGAAAAAAAACTGAGACTCTTACATTAGTTTAAAACTTTACACATAGATACCTACACAACAAAATCAAAACTCCATACTTTAGACTACCAGTTTCTCATACTCTAAAAAAAACCAATCATCTCACCCCATGTTTATCGATTCCCAACATGATGATGAAAATGATAAATATATATATTGTGTCGGTCAGTTGTCTAGAAGAGGGTAAGGAAAAGAGGAGAAAAGGAGGAGAAAAGGAGGAGGACAAGGGAAAAATAAAAGAAATAAATTATAATAAAATATTTAATTTATTTAAAAGGAAAAACAACGGTGAGCAACTTTGAGAGATGACAAAAACTTAGGATTTATTAATAATAATACTATTTAATGTAAGAGTTCTGCGTGGCAAACACTATAATTCCTATCAGACTTAAGGCAACCTTTAATTTGTTATTGAGAATTTTTAATTAGATTGCAGTACTAATAAAAATAATAATAAACGTAATATAAAATTGTATTTAATTTGTTGAGTGTATAATAAGTGATGATTCTACAGGGGATTATCCAAGGCCCTTTTATAGGCAATGGGTCCTCTGAAGCGCCACTATGTTTGTAAATACAATAGTTAGAATAGAATAAAACAAATATATCAAAGAGTAAATGAAACATAACAATGTAGAGAAAAACATGAAACAAATAATTAAAACCCCAATAAAGAATCCAATTTTCCCGCCATTAATTCCCAAATCAGTAAGTAAAAATAGTGAATAACTAAACAAGATTGGAACATAGGAACTATGAGAAAAATAATTCCAAACAGATGGTACAGTCTGATTTAAGGATATTTTAAGTGAAACAAAAAAATACTTTGACACAACAAAACATGTAATTAATCTCAATTTAGTATAAATTACTTAATTGGTTTTTCCTGACATAATTAAGGGTCAAAAGAAGCGTCATTAATTATTGTTTAGTATTATATGAAAGGTGTTATTTAATATATAAATTTAAATAATTAATTTAAATATATTATAAGTCAATTTTACGCTTATAATTATAATATATGTTTTTTCAATTAATTAAACATAAATTTATAATTATTAATTAACATAAAAATGTGCCATTATTTGTAGAATATATTATATTATGTTTAATTTAAATGTATATAAAAATTTATATAACCAATAAAATTAATATAACACTTGTATATAATAAAATACTTATATAATTTTATTATGCAATAAAATAATAATTTATATTCATTAAATACCATTCTTACCCACTCTTTCAGGTTTTATAAGTTACATATCATTTACTGGACTCCTGGAATAGCCTGGCTGACACTCCCTCACTCTAAAAAAAACAATAAAAAAATGCTAAGATTTTTTCTTTTTGTATTTTTTCAACAGAGTAGGCAGATTTGAAATTTCCTTGCCAGGTATCCATGCATCATGTTCAGATGATTTGTTCTTATATCTCAATAAATATTCAGTACCTCTCTCAGAAGTGATAATTCTATCATTGAGAATTTTATCAATTTCTGCTGTTTCTGTGACTTCCTGAGGGTTCTTCTTAGGTCTTCCTCTTCTTTTTGGAAATAAGTCACTGTTGGAAGTATAAGGCTTAAGCAAAGAAATGGGAAAGACAGGATGTTTTCTATCATATGGAGAATACAATACAACTTCTACTGCATTATCACCAACCATTCTTTTAACAACAAATGGTCCTACAAAAGGATCTTTTAATTTGTGGTTACCTTGTAAATTGAAATGGACAGTAGAGATCAACACTTCATCACCCTTGTTAAATTTGTATTCTTTATGGGATTTATCCCATCTTTTCTTTTCATATTCAAATGCTTTATCAATACAACTCTGAGCATGTTTTCTGCATAGCTGTTGCATTTGCATAAAAGATTTTACACCAGGGTGTAGTTCCAACTTAGGTAATTTATTATTGAGAATCTGAGCAGGAGTATTTGGGACATAACCCAACCAAAGCTCAAAAGGCTTTTTCTCAGTGACAGAATGAACAGTGCTATTATATGCAAATTCAAGACCAGGCAAAAGAGTGACCCAATCATGATTAAATCTGTCATTGTCTTTATATTCTAAACCAAAGGCACAATACCTTCTAATAATATCTTCCAGAGTTTGAATCATTCTTTCAGCTAGACCATCAGTCTGAGGATGGTGAGCTGTAGACAATTTTAACTCACAGCCACAAATATCCATCAAAGAGGTCCAAAACTCAGAAGTGAATTTTGGATCCCTATCAGAGATAATGGCTTTTGGAAAACCAATAATATTAAACATGTAAGACCACCATAAGAAAGCTAATTCTTTGGTGGATACATCTTTGTGGGTTGGAATAAATTCGCACATTTTTGTGAATCTATCAACTATTACCCAACAAGAGTTAAAGCTGTCTTTACCTGCAACAGGAAGACCAGTGACAAAATCCATATTAATGATTTGCCAGGGAGCACTAGGTGCTTCAATATGTTTTAATAACTCTGCTCTCTTACCTGTTAACCTTTTAGATTTTTGGCAGGAATCACAAGATTCAACATATAATTTTGTGTCTTCAGACATATTAGCCCACCATGCAGTGTTTTTGATTCTAATCAATGTTTTTTCAAGATCAAAATGACCAGCTAATATGTCATCATGACAAAGTTTGAGGATAGTTTCTCTCATTGAAGGAGGAATAACAATTACATTGGTAAGCTTCCTTCTATAATATATATAACCATCTTCAATAGAGAACTTTCCTTTATTTAAAGCATTTTGGTACTTTGCAGGAAGAGTTTTTATTAATGCTTGAATTGAAGCATTCTTAGGATCATTTAAAATAGTAACCAATTTATTTAAATCAGAATCTTTATCATATGAATCCAGTATTAACTGTAATAACTCCTCTTCCATATCAACTATAAATATACCATGGATATGAACAGTATCATCTTCAGGTACATAAACAGGATTGGAGTCATTATTTGGCAGAGGCAATCTGGAGAGCATATCAACATTAGAGTGAACATTTCCAGCTCTATGGATAATTGTCATCCTTCCTCTGTATTCTTGAACAGCAAGTTGCCACCTGAACATATGTCTGTTAGGTGTCTTGAGGTTTAAGAGAGACTTCACAGCACTACAGTCAGTTACCAACTCAAATTTTTGGTCATCCAAATAGTAATGAAGTTTCTCAAGAGCCCAAACAACTGCTAAGCACTCCAATTGAGTGGCACAATATTTCAATTCACTATTTCTTAAGGTTCTTGAAATATAACAAATTACAACCTCTGAGGATTTATCATTAATAATTTGCTTTTGGTGAAGGGCAGCACCCAGACCAATAAAGCTAGCATCTGTATAAAGGACAAATGGCTTGTTAAAATCTGGAAGAGCTAATATAGGGGCTGTCATTAAGCAACTTTTTAATGTATCAAAAGCTTTTTGACAGTCATTATTCCAGAGAAAAGCAACATCTTTTCTGGTCAGTTTTGTAAGAGGCAAGGCTATGACCTGATAATTTTTAATATATTGTCTATAATAGCCACACATACCCAAAAAACTTTGGATTTCTCTTACAGAAGTTGGTGCTTTCACATTTTGAATGGCAGCAACTTTATTATGGTCTACACAAATTTGTAAGCCTGACACAACATGGCCAAGGACTTTCAAAGATTGAAAACCAAATTTACACTTTTTTAAAGATAAGGTCATATTGATTTCATCCATTTTTTGGAAAACTCTACTCAAGTGAATCATATGTTCATCAAAAGTTTTAGAAAAAACAATAATATCATCAATATAAACCATGAGCCAACCTTCAATAATTTCTTGATGGAAAGTGTTATCCATGACTTTCTGGAAAACTGAAGGAGCATTTTTAGGGCCAAATGGCATCCTAACATACTTATATATTCCCATATGAGTAGCAATAAGCAAAAAATTTTGAGAATTTTTCTCAACTGGAACTTGATGATAACCTTTATTACCATCCAGACAACTAATAAATTTTGCACCTTGCAAGGTAGCATGTATTGAATTAATTCTGGGTAAAGGATAAATATCATCAACAGTATAAGTATTTAAAGCTCTGTAATCTCCACATAATCTAGCTTTATCTTTTTCATAAGAAATCAAGACTGGGGAGATGACACAATATTTGGGGGTGACATCCACTTTCTCAATGATATCCATTTTCAATAATGTTTCAATATTATCTTCAATATCTTTTCTTTTTGATGGAGAAGCAGGATATGGTTTTTTCTTAAGGGAAGGAGGAATATCACTCAAATTACAGGATAAGGTAATTTTCATCTCTTCCTGAACAATTCCCAAGACATGAGAACCATGAGCAAAAGCCATAGGGAAAGAGGTAATAGAGGCAACAATAGAATCCTTTTGTTCACTAGTCAACTGATCACCAAAAGAAGCGGTATTTATTTCATGTAATAAATCATCCATTTCAGTTGTTGTTCTACCTTTACATTGGATCAGTGAGTTACAAGATTTCAACAAATGCCCAGAAGTTCTAGGAGAAGAAATTTTGAATTTTCTTTTCCCATTCATTCCTAAGGTAAAGCAATTATTTGCTGGGTCCAGTTTCACACCAAACATGGTTAAAATATCATTTCCCATAATAAACCAATTGCTCAAATTATCATTTTTCATGACAACAAACTCACAAATAGCTCTGACAAAACCACCATTATATTTGAAGAATACAGAGGTTTTGTATTTGCCAATAGGAAATAAGGTAGAACCATACCCTCTCCATTTTTCAGAAGTTATAGGTAATAATTTACTCAAATATTCCTTATCCACTGAAGCCAAAGCTTTTTCAGATACTACACTTCCTCCAGCACCAGAATCAAGAACTACATCAACATTTTTACCATTAATGATAACAGGTGCCTTTAAAGGGGATATAGGAATAGAATTGTTAGTAATATCTTTAATTATCTCAGTATTTTCTACTGAAGATAAATTCAATACACAATCTTCAGATATATTATTTAAATAATGGACATCATGTTCCAACATTAAAAAATCTTTAACAGATTCATTGTCATAGGAGATATTACTTTCACAGTCACTGGAAGAATTATTGACATCAAGTTCAACTTCATCAGTGTCTTCATTTTGTTCAACAAGATGAATTTTCTTGTCACAAACATGACCCTTCTTCCACGGTTTGTTACATTTATAACAAGTATTTGTTGCATATTTTTTAGGTGCAACTGGGGAAGAGGGTTTACCAGATTTTTCTGGGAGCTTTATAGAAGGTTTATTCAGATCATTATAAGATTTACTAAGGTAATTCTTTGGTTCATATCTATGGTTGAGCAGTACTTCATTACAGATATTAATGAAAGAAGAATTTTCCCTTACATGCTCAGTTCTAGCAACATTCAAATCCCTAAGAGAATTTGGTAATTTATACAAGATTTTATTTCTCCAAATATCATAATCCATCTTTGGATCAATTGCTCTAAGGATTTTAGTTATTTTCATCAGAAAAACAATGGGCTTTTCAACAGAGGAGGATACATATCTAGTATTCTCATACAGTCTCTGCTGAGCTAACCTGAATTTTGAACCACCAAACTGATTCTCAATCAAGGATTTCCAATCATTCCATGTATAATGATTGTTATCTAAAAGGACAGATTCATACGACATCAAGGCTACATTGGAAAATAAAGAAATTAGCTTAGAAACAATTTCCTCATCAGGTAGTTTATAAGATCTCTTTAAATTATCAATTCTTTGGATAAAGTGTTGCCAATCAGAGGAAGAATCACCATCAAAGGTAGGATATTGGTCTAACTTAGGCCAATTTTTCTGACTACTGGGATGGTCCACTTTTTGGTTTGAATTATTCATTATTAATAATTCCTGAAGCTTAGCCAGGTGTTCAGAAATTTCATTATTTACAGAAACAGCTGGTGCATGACCATCACAAGATTTTTTGCTAGTAGCAAAAGATTTTACAGACTCATTGTCAGTTTGTTTAATGGTTGAAATATGAGGAAGAAAGGATCAACTTTGCTCAGGTTTTTTCCCTTTATTTTTATGCAGCTTATTTACAGAAATCTCATTTAATTCATTATTGATGGTTAAGGTTGAGAACTTTTCCTGCAGGTCAGACACATAGTTTCTTATTCTTGGAATTTCAGACATCTGGTCATTTACTTTTGCAAGAGATAGAACATTTCTGTCCTCAGAAACTGAGTGTTTGGTACTTAGTGCATGGAAATCATTTTTTAGCTTCTTAAACTCATTTTGCAGAGATTTTATTTCATTCTTGAATGAATAATTTTCCTCAATAAGGGGTTTCAATTCACTCAAGGTCTTATGTAGACTGATATTTCTATCTGAGATAGCTCTATGGTCACTTCTTATTTGTTTTTGTTGACTAAGAATAATATTCAAGGTTTCTTTGATTTTTAAATAAGCTGTATCTTGTACAGAAGAACTCACTTTACATTGCAAGTGTAAATTATTTAATCTATCATTTTCATGGATTAACACATCTCTCACATGTTTGTCTTTCACAACATTAAAATCAAGGGTATCTTTCAATATTTCCTCAGAAGTTTTTTCAATTAAGGTATAGATTCCAGGGGGAACAGAATCATTTTTAATTGCAAGAGAAGGATTAATTAAAGATTTAGAAGTTAAATGTAAAGTTTCATCAAATGACAATTTGCTAATTACATCAATAGGGCTACTAGTTACAGGAAGCTGTCTTTTAACAGGTTTAACTGTTCTTTCACCATGTTCAATAATATTACCTGCAGAAGAAGATTTATTAGAAAACATACCCAAGTGACTATCAACCAAATTACTTACCATGGCAGAGGAGGAAACTTTCCCTGGGACTGGGTTTGGGATTGTGCTTGGGCCTTCTTTCTCCTGCCTTGTTGGTAGGGATGAGGAGGTGGATGGAAATTGGGTGTTCTGGATGGGCCAGGCTGATGAGGAGGAGGGTGTTGCACATTCTGTTGGTAGTGACTCATTAGATAATCCCATTTCCATTGCTCTACTTCCATAGTATTTGGATTTTGGATGGTTGAGCTGGGTGGCTGTGAAGGTTGAGCCTGAAACTGAGGCTGATTGGGAGGCAACTGAGGAGGGGCCTGGGCCTGAATCTGGTTCCTGAGTTCTTGGACCTGATCCCACAAGGTGTCTACCTTTGCTTTGTACGTCATATTTTCTGTCTTCAACTCTTTTATATTACTGGATAGGTTTCTGATTTGTTGTGGCAGAGGAAGCTTTTTTATTTTGAAGCCTTTTGGAAGACCTTCTTGAGGCACTAGAGGCTTTACTTCCTTCTGTGGTACTGGGGGAAGGGGGTTTGGTTTGTTTGCATTTCCTGTCATTTCCACATCCTGCAGTATGTGAATTCTTTGTGTTAGCATAAGATTTTTTATGACCAACTTTAGAAGAACTTACAGTGTCAGCATCATAGTCAATTTCTATTTCATCCACTTGCATGTTATCCATTTTTTCTGCCAAATTTTTGGACATACTAGTGGGAAGATTTTAATTTACTTCTTATTTTTTAAAAAAATAATAAAAGTTAGTCAATAATTGCTCCAAATAATAAAAAACTTTTTTTAATTAAATTATAGAAAAAAAAAATTTTTCAATATAAAGTAATAATTATAAAAAATTAATTTAAAAAAAAAATGGATTGCAAGGTTAAATTGGGAATAACAATCAAGTTAATTCAACCAATCAATTACCAATATTAGATATGGCAATATATTTGGGACTAAGCACAATGTACTTTTAAGACAACCAAAATTAACAATAATTAATAATAAAAAGAAAATTAAATTAATAATTCAATTTGTATTAATAAAAAATGTTAATTCTTCTAGGACTAAGAGGATTTAACACTCTATAATGGTCAACTAGGAAAAAAAAATATTTAATAATTGAACACTTACACTCAGTGAATCAGCAATTAAGCCACAATCACTGTTATTGCAGTAAAAATATAGTAATATGAGTGAGAGGTGCAAAGGTGAACTTACTATAGTGATCGAAAAATCACTTCAAAATAATATAAAAATTAATATAATATAAACCTAAGAAATCGAACCCAATTTCGAAACACAGTCGCGGCAAAAGTTTTGTTTTTGCTAGGTGGTCCGTGCGTTTTGTCGTTCGTCGCCAGGCTTGATCGTCGTTGTCGTTTGGAAAGCTCCCCAGTTGTCGGTCAGTTGTCTAGAAGAGGGTAAGGAAAAGAGGAGAAAAGGAGGAGAAAAGGAGGAGGACAAGGGAAAAATAAAAGAAATAAATTATAATAAAATATTTAATTTATTTAAAAGGAAAAACAACGGCGAGCAACTTTGAGAGATGACAAAAACTTAGGATTTATTAATAATAATACTATTTAATGTAAGAGTTCTGCGCGGCAAACACTATAATTCCTATAAGACTTAAGGCAACCTTTAATTTGTTATTGAGAATTTTTAATTAGATTGCAGTACTAATAAAAATAATAATAAACGTAATATAAAATTGTATTTAATTTGTTGAGTGTATAATAAGTGATGATGCTACAGGGGATTATCCAAGGCCCTTTTATAGGCAATGGGTCCTCTGAAGCGCCACTATGTTTGTAAATACAATAGTTAGAATAGAATAAAACAAATATATCAAAGAGTAAATGAAACATAACAATGTAGAGAAAAACATGAAACAAATAATTAAAACCCCAATAAAGAATCCAATTTTCCCGCCATTAATTCCCAAATCAGTAAGTAAAAATAGTGAATAACTAAACAAGATTGGAACATAGGAACTATGAGAAAAATAATTCCAAACAGATGGTACAGTCTGATTTAAGGATATTTTAAGTGAAACAAAAAAATACTTTGACGCAACAAAACATGTAATTAATCTCAATTTAGTATCAATTACTTAATTGGTTTTTCCTGACATAATTAAGGGTCAAAAGAAGCGTCATTAATTATTGTTTAGTATTATATGAAAGGTGTTATTTAATATATAAATTTAAATAATTAATTTAAATATATTATAAGTCAATTTTACGCTTATAATTATAATATATGTTTTTTCAATTAATTAAAAATAAATTTATAATTATTAAGTAACATAAAAATGCGCCATTATTTGTAGAATATATTATATTATGTTTAATTTAAATGTATATAAAAATTTATATAACCAATAAAATTAATATAACACTTGTATATAATAAAATACTTATATAATTTTATTATTCAATAAAATAATAATTTATATTCATTAAATACCATTCTTACCCACTCTTTCAGGTTTTATAAGTTACATATCATTTACTGGACTCCTGGAATATCCTGGCTGACATATTGGATGAGCATTATATATGATTTAAAAAAAACACTGAACAACTTTATCCAATTTACAATTTTTTCAGGAGGATCAAGATGATGAAAAATAAAAATAAAAAATAGATAAATAAATTATTAAACAATTATTATAAAATTATTCAATCTGTAAAAAGGCCTCATGACACCTGCCCTTCTTTTAAAAACAGACAGGACACAGCACAGGCTTTTTCTTTTCTTTTCTCTTCTTTTCTTTTCACCTTATTTCATTAGTATCATCTTGCTTTCATCTCATTTCTCATTAATAATAACACCAACAAAATAAATAAATAAAATAATAATAATAAAACAAATAAATAAATAAAATTTCTTTTAAAAAAATCAAATAAAAAAATAAAACAAATGAAAATAATAAAACAAATCAGTAAAAGTTTTTTAAAAAAAATATAAAAAATATAACAAATAAAAATAAAAAAACAAAACAAAAAAAACAAAAATAAAGCAAAAATAAATAAAAATTAACAAAAATAAAAATAAATAAATAAATCTAACCCTTCTTCCCCTCAATAATACCATCTAATGAATAAGAAATAAATCACACATCACTAGTGAATAGTTCAACTAAAGAAAATAAATTCAAGAACCATGGTCAAGGTAAATATAATCAAACATAATCAATTATATATATATATATATATATAAATGGAATCAATGATAATGAAAAAAATCAAATCAAATTAGATGATATATGGGCTTTTTTTGTGGGGGCTGGGGGCGCAGAAATCGGATGCACAGTAGACAGCAGGAATATATATTATGAGTGAGTTTAATTTGTAGCACAGTTTCAGCCTGTAGAACTCCTGAAAGAACCATTATCATTACTTTACCTTTATCATGGTGTCAGCCTGTAGAACCCCAGAAAGAACTGGAGAACAGGGAAGGCCACCACTACAGACTATATGCATTCACACACATAACTAAGTACATAGTCCTAGTGACTTAAAATCCCCCCCACTTAGTTATTAACAATATTACTGATATCCCCCCATGTAAACATAACCAACTTCAAAATGAAGAAAGAAATAAAGTGAAATGAGAAAAGAAGAAAGAAAAGAAAAGAAAAATAACCCCATCACCACACACAGACATCTTTCCTTCTAAGTATTGTTAAAGATTTTGTGAGTATATCTACATAAATTTGAGCAGTGGGAACCCATTCCAAAGTTTTATTTTTTAGGAAGAGATTTTCATTCACAATATAAAACCACCTATCCACATGCCATGTCCTCTTGTTTCCCAGATTGTCTTTTTCATTGGCTATTGCACCTTTGTTGTCACAAAAGATCTTGATTGGGGGAATATCAGGAAAGATATCTTTGAGAAGATTTGAGATCCAAATAGTCTCATTCCTACCACCACCAAGTGCCATATATTCAGAAGTGCATGAAGAATCACTTACTGTCAACTGGCGCCTTGATTTCCTCACAATTGGAAAAGATTTGGGGAGTAGGAGGTGTCCACTTTGAGCTCTTGAGAATTCTTTGTTATTCCAAGTGGAATCTGAAAAAGATAGGATTTAAAGTGGTGAATTTTGGTCATGATGAATGTGAAAACAGAGGGTGGCAGTGTGTTGGACATATCTGAGCAGGTGGTTAAGAGAAATCCAGTCAGTGACAGTAGGTTTGGATGAGAAGTGTGCTAAAAAAAATTGACAGGGAAGGAGAGATCTGGCCTAGTTGCTACTGTCACATAACTTAGAGCACCTAGAATAGATAAATATATAGTTGTATCAATAGTTAACTCTTCATCATTGGCTGTGGTGATTTCTAGATTATTTGGTAGGGGTGATCTTGTGGTCAATCTAGAGGGGTTATGAGTCCACAGAATCTTGTCAATGAGATGAAAATTGTGCAGATCAAAACCTTTTGGAACTTCTTTGATAGTAACACCTACAATACCATCAACATTATCATTCCTTGTTTAGCTTCAAAATACCATCCAAACCATCCTCCAATACCTTCAATACCTCTTCACTACTTCCAGTCACTATACCATCATCAACATGATTCCATATCACACCCAAACATCCTTTCTTTCTAAGAACATAGAAATTTTTATCATACTGACTTGTCTTGTACCCCAGAGCATCCAATTTTCTGGATATATGAATCCATAAGCATCTTGCTGCTTGTTTTGTACCATAGAGGGCTTTCTTTAAACAAAGTGCATTCCCAATGGCTTTTAGCCAGTAACCTTCAGGGGGGTGTACCCAAATTTATTCATCAATTGGGCTGTGTAGATAAGAAGCTGTGACATCAAAATATTCTACAGGCCATTTGTGATAAGCAGCTAAAGTGATAAGAATGTGTTGTGAAGCAAAAGTGGAAGTTGGAGCAAAGGTGTCAGTAAAATCAATACCTTACTGTTGCAAAAAACGTTTTTCTACATATTGTGCTTTGTATTTTGGGAATTTAGATGAAGGATTTTTTATGTTGAAGACCCATTTTGCATTGTTTACACAGGGGGAAAAAAGTGACTACCAGACATTGGGTGCAGTTCACATACTGAATTGATTCAATTCAGTATGTGAACTGAACCAAATGTCTGGTTGCCACTTTTTTCCTCCTGTATTAGCTTGGCCCCAGGAGGAAGTTTTTCTTCATACCACGCATTCATATCTTTCATTTTTAACAGTTCCATTTTGCATGCTTGGTCCCACTTTTGACTGTCAGGTGAGAGCATAGTGTTAAGACCTTAGAAGGCGGAATACCACTAGCTCTAACACTAGCCTAAGACAAGACTGACTAATCTGGACACAGCAGTGAGACTAACTGAGACTGACTATGTTGGGACTGCCAACAGTGATAGAAGACAAGAGGGACTATGCCAAGTGCCAGTGAGACTAGAGAGTCACTGAATTACTATATAAGTTGTCCAATTAGGAGCTCTCCACAGCACTTGCCCCATATAACCCCCTTATGGAATGTCCACTCATCCACCGCTTTACTATGCATAGCTCCCATAGAATTCTTCCTCCTCACCTCTCAACCAAATCCTAACATTACCCCCTCTTTTACCCCTCTTGCACCCTGTGCTCCTTCTCAAACTCCTTCAACTTTCCCTTAGCATTCATCAAATTTTCCCCTGGTTCCCAAGACCTATCTCTAACCCCATAACCTTTCCAATGCACTAAGTACTGAACTTTTACCCTGTACACCCTCTTAGCAACAACTCTTTCCACCTCATATTCCTCTTCATTTCTCACCTGGATTGGTGCTTGTGGCTCTTCTGGTTGTCCCAGAATTGTATCTTCCTTGTGCTCTGTGAGCAATCAAATTTTGAAGACTGGATTTACTTTCCTCATTTAGATTGGTAGCTCCAGTTCATAATCTGAGTCAGATATCTTGCACTTGACTTTGAATGGCCCCACTTTCTTGTGGCCTAATTTAGTGCTGGGGCGCAATGTGGAAAGGAAAGGTGAGCTTAGCCAAACCTTTTCACCTACCTGTAGTGTCCAATGTGGGGTCTTTCCTTGATCATGATGACACTTCATTGCTTGCTGGGATAAGCGGAGCGCTGCCCCTAGTTCTTGATTTATACTCAGTATCTTCTGAATCCGCTCTTCAGCTTCTGGTAATTGTAATTTGGATGGGGTACCAATTGAGAAAATTAGGTGATATCCATAGTTAGCATAGAATGGTGACATTCTTGTTGCAGCATGTGTCCATTTATTGTATGAGAATTTGGCAAGTGGTAATAGCTATACCCAATCATCTTGCTGATAGTTAATGAAGTGGCGCTGGTATTGTTCAATTGCCTTGTTTACTATCTCAGACTGCCCATCAGTTTTTGGGTGCCATGCTGTTGATAAGATGGGCTTAATATTCAGTTGTTCATACATTGCTTTCAACAACTTAGAGTTAAAGGTACTTCCCCTATCTGATACTATACTATCAGGCAATCCATGCAATTTCCACACATGGGCCACCATTAAATCTGCAATACCCTCTGATGTAACCTTGGTGGTGGTGGGGACAAAGTGCGCCATCTTGGTGCAGCGGTCAACTACTGTGAGGATAGCATTCTTTCCTTGTGACTTGGGTAACTCCACTATAAGATTGTAGGAGAGCTCTTTCCATGGCTGTTTTGAAATGTTTAGCGGGGTCAGTGGTGTCGTTGTTGGACTAACCTTGTTCCTCTGACAAGAGTCACATGCTGCTACATAGTGCTGAATATACGCCTTCATGGACTTCCAGTAAAAATTGTGATTTACCAGTTCCACTGTCTTCAGCGGTCCTGGGTGCCCTGCCATTGGGGAATCATGTCTTGATTTGACTACCTGCCTTTTAAGTTCTTCATCATTTGGCACCACTATCCTTCCATTCCAATATAGCGCTTCCCCTTCTAGGTGATACTCCTCCAGTCCTTCCCTTACCAATACCTCTTTTGATAAGAGTGCCTTCACTAACTCCTGTAATCCCTCGTCCTTTTCCTGTCCCCTCCTTACCCATTCCATCAACTCCTCATCCCCTAATTCCACCACATCTAGGATTACCCCCTCCTCAAGGTCCCCCTTCAATAGAGTTGCGCCAACCATATGAAGCTGGTCCAGTGCTGGGCGCAAATCAGAACGTTGCGATAGCGCATCAGGTTTGCCACTTTTCTTCCCTGGTCTGAATGTAACAACAAAATTAATGCTACTCAGCAGTTCTGCCCAGCGTGCTTGTCAGCGAGTCAACTTTTTTGTGGTCAGGAAGGTTTCCAAATTTTTATGATCTGTGTAGATGATGACTTGGAGCCTGTGAGGCCCTCCTTCCAAGTAATGGCGCCAGGTGCGTACTGCCTCTACTAGTGCCAATAACTCCTTATCGTAAATCTCATAGTTCAATTCGGCCCCTAGTAGTGTACATGACAAATATGCTACTGGGTGGAGGACATTTTCATCATCATATTGGGATAGAACTGCACCAAGTGCGAAATCTGAACAGTCAAATTCAAGAACAAATGGCTTCAATAAGTCAGGGATTGCAAGAATAGGGGCTGTTACAAATTTTCTTTTCAGGTAGGTGAACACATCTTGTTGGCTTTCTGTCCAGATGAACTTGGCTTTCTTCTTTTTTAGGTCGTGCAATGGCCGACAGACGTGGGAGTAATTTTCAATAAAGCGGTGGTAAAAATTTGCAAAACCTAAAAATGACTGGAGTTCCTTTACTGAAGTTGGTTTTGGCCATTCCGTTACTGCCTTTACTTTCTCCTGGTCCATTTGCACCTTATTCTTTGAGATAATCATGCCTAGATAGGGGATTTCACTCACAGAGAAGACACATTTCTCTGGTTTCAACCACACTCGGGCCTCCTTTAAACGCTACAGACAGTCCCTCACATGTACCTGGTGTTCCTCCATTGATCTGGAGTAAATCAAGATGTCATCTAGATACACTGCTACATCTATCCCTATTCTATCTCTAAAGATGCTATTGGTGAAATGTTGGAACGTGGCAGGCACATTACATGGACCAAATGGCACTACCAACCATTCAAAATGACCAAATTTAGTGCAGAATGCCAGTTTGTGTTCATCGCCTTCCTTCACCCGTATGTTATGGTAGCCTGCCCTAAGATCTAAGGATGTGAAGGTCTCCGCGCCTTGAAGATTATCAATTAGCTCACTAGTCAGAGGAAGGGGGTATCTGTTTTTTACCGTCAGCGCGTTTAACCTCCTGAAATCCATACAAGGTCTTAATGACCCATCCTTTTTTCCTGCAAAGATCACAGGGGCAGCCCAGGGGGATTTTGATTCTCTGATGAAACCATTCTTCAGATTTTCATCAATCATCTCTTTTAGCGCTTTCGATTCCAAGGTTGACAATGGGATTATGCAGCTAAATTGAGGTGTTGCGCCTGGCATCAGATCAATGGCAAAGTCATATGGTCGATGAGGTAGCAGGGTCTTGACTCCCCCATCTTCGAACAGTGGTAAGAATTCCCAATAAGCTTCAGGGACCATTTCTCTGAGGCTTCTTGTTGGCTGCAATCTTGGCAGATATGTTCCAAGCTGTTGCATCGCATTCCAGTTCCTCCTCTTCCTCCTCCTCCTGCACCCCCTCCCAGTCCTGGAACTTAGCATCAAGAGAGAGTGTCAGTTCTTGCGGAAAGTCTACTGATGATAAAGAAACACCAGGAGACTCGCCGGGCAGGGCCCCTGACCCCTGAAGAGGCCAGGGGGCAAATGCTTTCTCTGCACCATCCACCTTTCTCTCATCTGCCTTTCCCCATCCTTGTTGCGCCTTCTCCCTCTCTTGCTGCGCTTTCTCCCCTCCTTGGCCCTCCTTGGCGCTCCCTGTTGGCGACCCATCCCCAGCCTGCTGCTTAGAATCAAGAGGAAGCATCAGTTCTGGGGGCAAGTCAACTGATGATAAAAGAACATCAGAAGACTCGCCGGGATGGGCCCCTGACCCCTGAAGGGGCCAGGGGGCCGATACTTTAGCGCCCATGTCTCCTCTCCTTCCCATCTGAACCTTCTTCTCCTTCCAATTGATTTGTGGGTTGTAGCAGTCCAGCCATGTCATCCCCAGTACCATGTCATACTGTTCCTTCAGGTTTGTCGCATATACCCTGCACTGCGACTCTTTTCCATCACACCAAAACCTGCAAAAAACCTTTTCTCTTACTTCTCCTCCCCCACCTGGAAACCCATCAAACATAATTAGGCGCCTAGGTTGGTCTAATTTCTCTTTTTTTCATTTTATTCCTCTGTAAAAACTTGTTAGAAATAAAAGTGTCTGTGGCCCCACAGTCCAGTAGGGCTTGTACATTTGTTGTGGCATCAAGGGTCATTATAAGCAAGTTTAGTATAATACAATTATCATTCACTTCAATTGGCTTACATGCTGATAATTCTTCTACTAAATTTCTCTTATCCTTTACCTCTACTCCGCTCCAGGAGGGCACAACCTTCACTCCCGAGTGCTGTCTTTTACCTGCGCCTTTCCTGCGCTATCCTCCACTTCACTGATCCTCACCTTCCCCCTGCACTCCCTTGCCAGATGACCACTACTCCCACACCTGAGACACAGACCTTTGCTCATGCGCCTCTGATACTCGTCATCCGACAACCTTTTCCTCCCACTAGCGCCACGTGCATTTGTTGCATTGATATCCATGGTGTTTGGGTCCCTAGCACCGGCCCCGCTTGATGAGGCATAGCTGCGCCATGGACGAGCGCTACTCCAGCCATCTGTTTGTTGATGTGTGAACTCATTGTCGACTTGGATGGCCAGTTCCATGAGTGCTTGAAGGGAGGTTGGGAAAGGGTGGCTGATTAGGGCATTTCTTATCTTTGCTGAGAGCCCATTCCTGAAGTGAAACATGAGCACCCCTTCTCCCCAGGTTGTGACATAGCTGGTGTGGCCCCGAAATTCCGACACATACTCGGTGACCGAGTTTCTTTGTCACAACTGATTGAGCGCATGCTCCGAGGTTGTGGCCACATCTGGGTCCCCAAAGGCTAATTCAAAAGCCTCCATGAATTGACAGAAGGTTGTTGCTGCTTGAGAGTTCTTGAGGAGCTCCTTGGTGTATGGCCTTTCCCAGCGTGCTGCCTCGTCTGTGAGGTATGATATTGCAAACCCAATTTTTGCTTGCTCGTCTGGGAACTGATTTCCATTGAGCAGGACATAGAGTTTTACCTGCAACACGTACTGGTCTGCCCAGGGGCCTGGTCTTCCATCAAAGATTGCTGGGACCGCAATCTTTGGACCTTTGACAAGTGGCGCTGGTGTGGGGGGTGGCGCCTGTGCTCTGGCTTTGGCTTTGGCAGCATCCAGCTCTGATTTTGTGGGGCCACAATATGAGGGCTCTGCATTTGCTAAGTGTTCCATGAGCCTAGCGTTCTGTTCTTGCAGGTGTGCCATCTGCTCTTGCATTTCTGCGAGGCGTGATGCATCGGGTTGACCTGTGGGGTCCATTTTTCTTCAGTAGTGCACCAATTAAGATCGGACAAAATGTTAAGACCTAAGAAGGCAGACTACCACTAGCGCTGATGCTAGCCTTAAACGGGACTGACTATGCTAACTAAGCAGTGAGACAAGAGAGTAATTGGATTACTAAATAAGTTGTCTGATGAGGAGCGCTCCACAGCGCTTGCCCCCATATAACCCCCTTATGCAATATCCACTCTTCTGCCTCTTTACGATGCATAGCGCCCATAGCGCTCCTCCTCTCCACCTCTCAAACCAAATCCTAACACTCCTTCACACTTAAATGGTCTCAAACTATTTGTTGAATGCTTCCAGTTACTACTCACTGGATGATGTAAACTGAGTTTGTTTCAGATTGATGAAATTAAAAAAATTGCAGTCAAAGTAGAGGTGTGGTTAGATCTAGAGAACTTTTTACTGATGTGAAGATAAGTTTGGTGTGCTTTCTGTTCAGTTGAAATCTCAAGTTGGAATTGTGGAGAAAGTGAATGTAAAAGAGGATCAGGTGAGGAACCCTTTCTTCAAACTCAATAAGACCTGTGTCATCATTCATTGCATATGCCCTAGTACCCACACAAAATCTTTTATTAGGGTCATTACATTATGGTGCCAGGTTACTGTAGTTGCTCCCAGAGACATCAAGGATAGGAATTGATTTAGTGATTTCAATCACATTCCTGAGTGTTTGTTGGTGTTCAGTCATGCCAATGGCTGGTTGTGAAGATGCCATGCCATATGTGGGGGTGTAGAGTGACAAAAAGGGTAGGTGGAGTGCTGGGGTGCAGGTGAAGGTTCCACACTAGGCATAGTATCAGGTAGGCCTAGGAATAGATTACCAATTGTGTGGGTGATGTTGTCAATTGGAATCAGATCTGCCAAGTCATTGTGTGGAGTAGGGGGTAATGGAAGCATGGGTAAAGGAAGCAGAAGCAAAGTTAAAGGGGTAGGGGATGTGGGATAGTTGTTGTTTGATTTGGTGGGTTATTAGGTGTGGCCAGTGTTGCTGAGGTGGTGGTAGGTTGAGTACAAGTGAAGTGAGAGGAAGAGGGGTCAAAGGGGTTGATACCAATGCTTTTTAGTTCTTGGTTGGAGATGGAGCAATGGATTTAAGTATTTTATGTTTTACAAGTGTGAGAAGTAGGTGAGTCTTTTTCAGACATGCACTGGGGGGGGGGGGGTCTATTTCTGTTACTAACATTCCTAGTGTTGCTAACATTGTGGAGTTATATTCAGCTAACATTTCAATGCCCGTAGGTACAGCTCATAACCTGTATCAAGGTGTCGTCAACCTGTAGAACTTCAGAAAGAACCTAAAAGTATTTCATTACTTTACCCTGTAGCGCAGTGTCAGCCTTTAGAACTCAGGAAAGAACCGGAGAACAGGGGATGCCGCGACTACAAACTATATACATTCACACACATAACTAACACCACGTGCAAGCAGCCGACAAAATCACCGCTATGTTGTGCCGACGTTGGGGAAGGGTGAAATTGGGTGGGCACCACATCGGCTAAGATTTTGCTCTCACTGTAACCAAGGCAAGTACATAAGTGAGGCACAAGTGAAACACACTACTCAAATTATGATAGCAACGTCAGTGCTGTCTCCGGAGTGAACCCATAATATTTCATTCTAACATACCTATGATAGCAACGTCAGTGCTGTCTCCGGAGTGAACCGGAGATAATACGACGAAGTATCATAGGTTTATATACTTCTCTATGTACATAACACATAATATCGCTAAGTCTATGTCTGCCTAGTCATAACACCCCCCCTCTTAGCGATTTTCCCACTACCTAGTAAACTCCCAATAGATGCCTTTTATCTCTCCATACATTTGCCCCCAGGTTCTTGGTTAGAAGGTCCGCTATTTGATGTTGGGAGGATACCCACTCAATATCAATTTCACGACGGTGTAGTTGCTCGTTTACAAAATAGAAATCACGATCCACATGGCGGCATCGTTTATCAGAGGGGTTGTCAGTTGCCGCTACAATAGCACCTTTATTATCGCAGAATAATTTGGTTGGCCCATGACATAAGTCAAGTTCGCGTAGCAAATTCCTCATCCATAAAGCTTGACGCGTAGCATTTGACATTGCCATGAGTTCTGAGTGCATGGAAGCAGTAGCAACTCGAGATTGACGTTTTGATTGCCATAGTATCAGGCAATTATTAAGTCGGAGAATATGACCACCAGTTGCCCGGGCAAATTCTCCACCCCATGTAGCATCACAGTAGACGTCCGTGAGAGGTTTATGGACAACTGTCGGAAATAAATGAAATTTTTTATCCTTGGTGAATTCGAGATATCGGAGTAACTGATTCAGTGCAACCCATTCCTCTTTACCTGGTCTTGATGCAAAACGTGCCAGGAAGTTGACTGGGTATGCCAGATCAGGTCGAGATCCCGCTACAAGATAGGACAAAGAACCAATGATGGATAAAAATTTAGTTGAGTCAAGAGGGGTGTTTGTTTTTTCTTGTAGTGAAGTCAATACTAGACCAGTGGGAAGAGGCGCATGTGAGGTCAGGTGTGCCGCATTATGCTCATTCAGGATTTTATTGACAAGAGCTGGTTGGTGTATTGTAAATCCTTTTTCGCATCTAGAAATTGCCAAACCCACAATGGAAGAAATACAATCAGACCATTTAACCTTTAAATACTTTCCCATATCCTTTTCTAACTCATCTAACACCGCTTTACTACTACCCATTACCACTCCATCATCAACATGAATCCAAAGCATAGCTTTGGATCCCTGTTTAACAAGAACATAAACACTGGCATCTTGATTACTTGATCGGTAACCAATTTGCGATAGCAAAGAGCTCAGATGTTTCCACCAACATCGTGCTGCTTGTTTGGTGCCATATAAGGCCTTTTTCAGTTTACATACATGCAATGGATTATCAGTTTCAAAACCTTCAGGTTGTTTGACGTATATTTCTTCATTCATGTCGCTATGAAGATATGCCGCGGTAACATCAAATGTCTTGACTGGCCAGTTGTATGTTGCTGCTAGGGTAAGAAGGAGACGAAGTGATGCAAAAGTGGCAGTGGGAGCAAAAGTAGCATCAAAATCAACACCTTTTACCTGTTTAAAACCCTGCGCAACATATCTTGCCTTGTGCTTGACAATTTCACCTAATTCGTTCCTTTTAAGAGCAAATACCCATCTGGCGCCAGTGACAGTCTTTCCTTCTGGAAGAGGAACAATGTCCCATACCTTCATGTCAGTAAGATTGTGAATTTCATTGCTACATGCATTTCTCCATGCCTCTGCATCAGGTCGATTCATGGCTTGTTTAAAGGTACGTGGTATTCTGTCAGAAAGATCAATAGCATTATTGTTAATGAACTCTACCAATGAATCTTGTGCAGAAATTGTCTCTTCAGCGGTGAAGTCGCCAAAACGTAGTGAATTGAGAACAAAAGATAGGTCCCCTTTTGATTGGTGTTGCACAGATGAAGAGTTTGGGTATGGGTTGGTGAGGGCAGAGGTAGATTTCTCTTCACCATCTGGGATAAAATTTGCCATTGCCGATTGGACAAAAGTGTTAGTCTCTGGGTGCCAGAACATCCACCCTTTTCCACCATCTAGGAAACCGACGACACGACACCTCATTGCACGGGGTTCCATACGGGTTCGTTTTTCGGATGGTATATGAACGTATGCCCATTGGCCAAAAATCTTAATCGGCGACAAATCGGATACTCTATTAAATATAAGCTGATAAGGTGTTGAGTCAGTCACCCGTACATTAGGGATTCTATTGTGAACATACGATGCCCAACAGTAGGCCAGGGGCCAGAAAGTAGCAGGCAGATTTGTGGCGAGTAAGATTGTTCTTGAAATTTCGCCAATTGTCTCATTGAATCTTTCCGCCATGCCATTCTGTTCGTGGTGGTATGGCATTGAGTGCTCATGAAGAATTCCTTTATCAGACAGAAAATCCGAAAATTTTTTGTTCATATACTCTTTGCCATTGTCCGTACGAAGAATTTTCATGCGCTTGTTGGTGACATTCTCTAGGCGGTTTTTAAAATTGATGAAGGCATTAAAAACATCGGATTTCTTTTGAAGGATAAACACCTCACCATACGTGGAGAAAGATTCTCTAAACGTAGCTACATAAATTTCACCATGATCAGTTACATCAACCATAGGTCCCACAAGGTCAGACACAACCAACTCCATCAAGCCATGTTCACGCTTTATAGATTTGCATGTGTTTTTCCGTTTGCTTTTTGAAACTGCACATATATCACAGTGCAATTTACACGAAGGGACATGGTCAGGTGCACCTTCACAAAGACCCATTTTAACAATGCGCTGTAGGATTCGGGTGCTTGTATGTCCTAGGCGTCGATGCCAATCCATGATTGAATTGGGGACCGCTTTCGGATAAGGTATATTTGAAGGTGGGTTAGATACAAATGGCGCTGGTAAGGTTGCTGATGATAAAGAGTTAAAATAATTAATTGCAAAAAGACTAGTGTCTAGACTACATGGATATACTAGATCAACAGTCCATCTGCGTTCAGAAGGAGAAAGGCAAGCAACAAATAATGTTTTATTGTTTTTTGAAATAACATAATCATGGCAATCATTAAAACGTAGAGAGACACCATTTTGTAGAAGATCAAAAGGTGATAAGAGAGTTGATTTTGCCTTGTCACAGTAGAAAACGCCTTTAATCGTGATCAGCTCTTCATTGGTGCCTTTAACTAGAATGTTACCATAGCCCGTAATAAAAGCAGCCATGGAGTCAGTTGCTGTTTTCACTGATATTGGAGTGGGGAGTGATTTAAAATCAGATAGAAGACGTACGTCACCGGTTACATGATGCGTTGCCCCAGAGTCAAATACTCCTTTTACACTATCACTCTCCAGTTCCGCCAACCAGTCCTCACTTCCTAGATCAAGCTCATTGAGGGCAGAGGTGAGTACATTCAAAGCTGATGAGTCAATTTCGTTTAATCGTACTTTAGATGAAGTTGAAGGGTGTTTTCCTCTTTTGTCGGTTAAAGAACGACGGATTTGACCGACCGCATTTTGTGCTTGTTGAAGACGTGCTTCTCGTTGTCCCCATACTTCAACATTAAAAGCTGAGCCATTTCCATTGTATGGACATGTTTTCCAGAAATGTTCAGTTGAACGACAAAAACGGCATGAAGCGTCGTCTTTGTTGTATGCGGGTCGATAGCTATCTGTTTTACCTTTGCGGAAAGCTAGAGTAGAGACTTCATCATCCGACGGGTTCAAAGCTGTGGTCAGGGCAGTGGACATGGTTGGACCAGCAGACAGAGCATTTGAGGATGAATTCGAGTATGAGTTTTGTAGGACGTCCATCATTTCGTCAAAAGATGGTTGGACAATGTCTTTTCGAAGTTCAAAATGACAATTCGCCTCCGTGTAGAGATTATTAGCAGATGCTGGAAGGAGCAACTGTGTGAACGTCGCAGCCATCTCGTCAAATCCAAAGGTAAACCCCGAACGTTGTATCGCTTCCAAAATCGACTTGACGTTTTTTCCATGCGTCATTACATTTTCGAAAGGGAGATTCTTAACTTTTAGTAAGTCATTGAACAGGGACATGCGAGCTGTGTGTGACGCTTTATCAAATTTTTTACTAAGTATAGTAAAAGCCTTTTTACATGATGTGCCAAAATCAATAAACGATTGGAGTTCCTCATCTAGGGTGTAGTATAGAATATGCCAACTCATTTCATCTTCAAACCGTGCGATCGAAGTATTTAGATCAATTGATTCAGTAGCATATTTCGTAGTCCTGATCCGTCGATTCAGAAACAGATTTAGATTTTTAACCCAGACATGCCAATTCGAACCATCGACTTTTAATTTGGCCATATGTTTTGTTTTTGAAATAATGTCTTCGATAATGTCGGCACAGTCCTTCCCTTTGTACTCCGATAGTGGTGCCAGTTCAGATTGGTCAGGCATATTGTGACGTGGAGGGGAACAGTGGGCAAAGGGATTGGGCAAATTATCAGTTGGGGAACGCGTGGAAGTTGAAGTATTATTTAGAGGTGATTCTGGGGGAGAGTCCGCTGGGAAGAAAGGTCGGGCAGTGTTGCCACTAGAAGACGAGATGGGAGATGCAGTATGGGAGAAAGATTTTGAACGCCGTCGATCACGTGTTGTGATTTTTGCGTTGTCGGTGTTAGAGAGGTGAGGAGGAAGATCCAAGTTACGGATTTCGCGTTGTAGTTTTGGTTTGGATTTGAATGGGTTAGGGTTATTGACGTCGAATGCTGGCATGAATTAAATGCCGGCGTGGTTAGGATGAATAGTAGAATTCTGTGGCAAGGATTAGTTGACCACGACGAGATTAAAGGGAGATGGAGTATGCGCCAAGAGTTAGTTGAACACAAAAAAAAAATTGTTGAATTGTGAATGCCGATGATTAGTGGGCACCACTTCAGGCACGTTTAACGTGGGACAAACACGGGATTCACACTTGCTTCCGAGAGAATAATACAAGAACTTCAATTGTTCAGGGACGGCCCATAACCTATGATAGCAACGTCAGTGCTGTCTCCGGAGTGAACCCATAATATTTCATTCTAACATACCTATGATAGCAACGTCAGTGCTGTCTCCGGAGTGAACCGGAGATAATACGACGAAGTATCATAGGTTTATATACTTCTCTATGTACATAACACATAATATCGCTAAGTCTATGTCTGCCTAGTCATAACACAAATGACTCAATTATGTTTTTTACGTGCTACTATATGCTTTCCTATAATTTATTTTGGTGAGCAGTAAGGACACAGGGTAATTATTAGTATTTTGGTTCGGGTACAGACTTGGGCGCCACTATCAATTTTAACTTTTTTTTTTCTGGACTGCAACCACTGTACTACCTCCCAAATTCCCATCAAAGTCGGGTAACCAAGTGGTCAATTTTGCAGCAGAGCTTCAGTTAGTGTTAGATTTCTTTCACTATCTCATTCCTTAGAGGTTAGAGTTATCTCTCTGGTAGCTAGTTAAGATGAAATGGTCAGATGAGACTAAAAAAAAGAAAGACAGTCTCCAAAACTGCCAAAAAGGTGGTCGCTTTAAAGTCTCCCTAAATAATCATCTTTGCTCATCAGCCTGTGTAAAGACAGAAAACATCATTGTCATTTGAATTCACAGATTTGAAGCTCTGCTGCAAAGTGTATAACCGTAACCCAATGTAGACCAGGTCAGTCTTGTTGGTCTTTACTCCAGAAGGGATAATGCATTACTAACTAACCTGTATAACCATAACCCAATGTAGACCAGGTCAGTCTTGTCGGTCTTTACTCTGGAAGGGATGAAGACCAACAGGTTACGGTTTCTAGTTTATATACAAGCGGGCGTCTTTGCGCCTTAACCTAATTTACATATATCACTATTATTATATCCCAACACAAAGTTGATCACTTAGTTACCCGACTTTGATGGGAATTCAGGAGGTAGTACAGTGGTTGCAGTCCAGAAAAAAAAAGTTAAAATTGATAGTGACGCCCAAGTCTGTACCCGAACCAAAATACTAATAATTACCCTGTGTGCTTACTGCTCACCAAAATAAATTATAGGAAAGCATATAGTAGCATGTAAAAAACATAATTGAGTCATTTGAGTAGTGTGTTTCACTTGTGCCTCACTTATGTATGTACTTGCCTCGGTTACAATGAGAGCAAAATCTTAGCCAACGTGGCGCCCACCCAATTTCACCCTTCCCCAACGTCGGCACGACGTAGCGGTGATTTCGTCAGCTGCTTGCACGTGGTGTAAGTACATAGTCCTAGTAGTGACATAACAGAATGATGGTTGGGCATTAATGGCGCAAAACTCATGGTTAACATGTTGTCTCTAACCCCTAAAAGTCAGCTATTTATGATGGCGTCTTGGAATGGCGTTTGTGAGACTGAAGGTCCGCCCGGCGTATAGGGTAATGTTTGACACACTCCCCACCTCTCCCCTAATGTAAACTTCATTGCGATATAATTAAAAAAATAAAAATAATAATAAAAAAAAAAAAAACTTCAAGTAAACAAGGTCACCGAGCCGATCTTAATTTAATTTAACACCAGCCTTGTTGACCTGGAAATGGTTTAATATATCCTATACTTCATTTCACTTTTCTTCATATATACGTATATACATATAACATATATCTATATATATTCTATAAACCAAATTCAATCCAATTGTCAAGACAATGAAAGCACACACACACAAACACACACACACACGCACAACTAAACAACTAAACTAAAAGTTATATCAGAATCTAATGATGATGATAACGATTTTATTTTATTTCATTGTACTTATTTTGTTGCAATTTCCTAATGAGAATAAATCAATATCCCACATTAAAAGTTCGAGAGAAAAGAAAAAGATAGACTGATAGACAAAAAATTATATATGTCTAATAGTAACCACACCATGGATCATCATCTAAGCGATTTCATGAGACGGCAACAAGCCCATGAAAAACCTAACAGTGTCTTCGATTCCAGCTCTAACTGACCACTTCATTTCCCAACCTAAAACTTCTTTAGCTCTACTCGTATCAGGTCTTCTTCTAGGAGGATCATCCACTAACGCGTCTTTATAAACGATTCCAGATCGTTTGCCAGTATGTGCCATGCCTCGTTCATTTTTTACTTTCTGAGTGATGTCAATAATCATTTCAGCCCATTCTTGAATTGTCGCTTCATCTTGACTACCTAAATTAATAGGCATCTTCTCACTTCCGTAAAAATTAGATAGATTTTCAGATTCTTCAGTATTCATGAGTAAGATCAGACCATCCACGAGATCTGAGATATACGTTAACGATCTAGTTTGTTTTCCATCACCATAGATTTCTAAATCTTCTCCTTTAAGTGCTTTGATAATGAAATTAGAAACTAAGCGACCATCTGTTGGACTCATTCTTGGACCGTAAGTATTGAATATACGTGCGACACGAACATCCACCTTGTTTTCCCGAGCGTAACCATAAGCGAGAGCTTCAGCTACACGTTTTCCTACAGAAAAGAGATTAGTAAAAGAAAGATGAAGTGACGTTTAGAAAGGTACCTTCATCATAACAAGCACGAGGTCCGATCGGGTTGACATTTCCCCCTAGACAAAACGACAGAACATCAACGATGAGATTGCTTTATAATAATAATAATAGAAAGGGAGGGGAAAAGAGAGATAAAAAAAACCTTACAATAAGATTCTAAAATATATAATTTAAAAAAAAAAAAAAATTGCAAGTCAATAAGAGAACACAGATTGCTGTGACAATTATAAGGAGAAAAAAAAAAAAGAGAAAGAGAAAGAGGGGGAGGGGAGGGTTGACCTGTTTGGGGGTGTTGTTCAGGAGAGCCATAGACTTCACTTGTGCTAGATAACAAAAATCTAGCTTTGGTACGCTTAGCCAAGCCTAGCATGTTCATGGTCTATTATATAAAAGGGTAAAATAAGAGGGATAGACAAAAGGCTTATGATTTAGACGGTCATTAACAGGAAGATGAAGAACATCACATACACCCATAAAGTTTGTCTTCATGGTCTTGATAGCGCTAAAAAAAATAATAAAAATAATAAAAAACAAGACAAGATTCCAAAAAGATGGTAAGAAATTAAGGCCATGGGAGATGAAAAAAAAAAAAAAAAAGTTTTGATTTACTTGTACTGATAAGCCACCGGGCTAGCGGGACAAGCTAGATGATAGATTTGATCGCATTCGATCATAAAAGGGTCGACGACATCATGACGAATGATTTCGAAATTAGGGTGAGCACTGGAGGAGATGAAGAGGATGTATTAAATATAGACAGACAAAAGAATGCAAGAAGTATAGACATACATCCAGTGAGCAAGGGCCGTTTTTGAGCCGGTGAAGAAATTGTCTAGAACGGTTATATAGTGACTAAAGGGGTGGTTGGTATGAAGAGGAGTTAGTTGGTTAGAAGAGTGGAGAGTTAGAGAGTTAGAGATGAGAAGGATGTATACCCCATGAACATGAGACGATCTACAAGATGACTACCTACGAAACCAGCGCCACCGGTGACGAGGATACGTTTTCTGAGATGACCAGGGATGCGCCTTACGGGTGGATAGACATTGGAAGGAGAGTAAGGGATGTATTCAGTGGGCCAAGGATGAGAGAGGGAGTTGGGAGTAGGATTTTGAGAAGGGATGGAGAGAGAGTTGTTGATTGGCAGGGGATAAGGGATGACGGAATGGAGAAGAGAGATGGGAACATGGCTTCCGACATGTGGATGGCCGACATGGGTGAGTGGAGAGCCGTCTCTTGCAAGATAGTGGGGAGAGGGAGGAGTGGGGGAAGAGAGGGGTGCAGTGAGGGAGTCGAGTGCGGAGGGAGAGTTGCGGAAGGGAGTAGATTGGAGAGACATGATGGGATAAATTGATGAGATGATGATGAGATGATGATGGGATGATGGGATGATGGGATGATGAAGGGATATGTTGATGGGATGTTGATGGGATGATGGGATGTTGATGGGATATATTGATGGGATGTTGATGGGATGGCAACAAGGATACACACACCCTCTCTCTCTCCCCCTTGGAAGAGGACGACACTCAATAGACACTCACACTCCACGCCTAAGTCGCCACTTTGATCCCCATCAGCCCCACCCACCTTCCCTTTCTCTGTCCACACACCATCCACACCCCTCCACCCACCGCACACCGCCGCACATCCCTCAGCTCACTTAGCAGTGACCCCAGCACGTCGGTCTCCATCAATTCTCCCTCTTCCCCAATCATCATCCACCATTCATCACCCACATCACCCACATCACCCCTTCCACAATGCCCATTCACCCATCCTTCTATCTCCCTCCCTCCCAAATAGACCCCCACATCCACATATTCATCCGTCTCATTATCTTTCCCTGCTACTAAACTACCCATCATCTGCCCAAACGCTACTTTTCGCGCTTCCATGCCCAACTTCTTCAAGTATTCCGCCATGTCTTCATCCACTTTCTCTTCTTCTTTCTCTAGTACGCCTATCCCTTGTTCGTTTATCTTCAGCTTAATCTCTTCCCCACTCTTCTCCAGCGCTTCGTTTATCGCTTTCCTGTCATTTAAACACATCATCTCAAAGTCAATCATCAACTCTAATTTCTTCTTTCTCTTCTTCATTCCTCTCATACACATCTAAAATCTTGTGATTCATCTTTCACCAACTTACATCGTATGATGCCAATCTTCCATGACTTCTCCATCACTCATCTCTTGTTCTTGGTGTGTTCTCATTGACAGCTTTAATGATGTTGAGAAACGTCTAGGAGATTCGGTGTGGTTATTGCGGTTGATGTTGAGAGAAGAAGAAGAAGAAGAAGAAGAAGAAGATGATGATGATTGAATAAGAAGATTGTTGAAACAATAAAATGATCTACGGGTGGTCGAAAAAGTGACCAAGAAAGGTGAAGGGCGAAAGATGAGTGGACCCAGTTGTTGGTTAAGACACTTTAGATGCATCAATTCAATCCAATCTATCCCAACGGATTATCTATTATTATTTACATAAAAACAAACAAACAATTATCTATCTATTTATATTTATATAGAGAGATAGAAATAGTGTAAGACTGGGTAGAGAGAGGTTTACACATCCATTGAATAGTTTCTCTTTTTGTTTTGGGAGTTTGAAAATGATCAATCACATATTTTGGTTATCACTACACTCTCTCACCCATTTCATCATCAAAAATGAGTAGTCATCATCAGTCTTTGAACTTTATGAATCCACAATCATCTGAGTCTCATAAAAGACAAGCAGAGATATGAAGTGCAGTTGATATAATTAATGTTGATCAATGACTCTAATTTATAATTATATTATATTATATTATATATCTTGACAACAATTCACCATTTGGCCGTCACTTGACACATTTCAACATTTCACACTCCCTTGCACTCTCTCTTGTAATCTTTCTTTCTTTCCCAGTAACATCAACATCAACATCCTCAACATAGCCGATCCATCATCCATCTTTTCAATCATCTTAATTCTATACAAGTCTACTATTCCCATAGTTGCACTAATTTTAGTTTTCTTTTATTTCTCATTTGGATATCTCTTGTATTCTTTTTACATATCACACATATAGAAATCTATAGATACTCATCTTCTCCTATATGCTTTTCCCTCCCCTCATCCTCTCCCTTTCCCTCTCTCTTTCTCTCCTCCCTTCTTCCATCATGACCACTTCTCCAGCACGACGAGACTACCATACTCATATTTACTATGTCATCGAAACTTATCCTTCCAGGATCATTGATCCTCATCAATTAGCTGCTGCTTTAGGTGCTCAATTCATCGAAAGAGTGGGTCAATTGGATGACTTTTGGCTAATCAGAGCTCATAAAGATTTCGTCTCAAAAGGTTTTGATTTTTCCTCACTATTACCTCCATCATCATCTCCACCAACACCACCACCACCACCTTCGCTTCATCCTCTTCACCCATTCATATCTTCATCCTCTTCATCATTATCATCATCATCTCACTCAAAAAGATCCACTCAACCTGATCGTGATGCTATTCTCGAGAGATTTCAATTCATAAAACAATCTTTACACCATCCCCCATCCACTTCAAAAGCGATAGAACTCGATCAATTAGAAAGATTGACTAAAAGATCTTTATTTTCTGATTCTGATCTTCATTCTACTCCGAGAACTTGGACTTCACAACAAGCTGCTTTAGCTATTCGTTCAGTTGATCGTCAAGTTTTACGTCAACGTCATAAAAGAAATATTGCTTATCATCCTTCTGCTGATGGTTTAACTCCTCTACCTAGTCCTTCGTTTGACCTTCAACATCCTTCTTTACTTCAACGTGGTGATCTCCATTTATCCGAACTTTACGCAAAGAAATTTAATATTGTCGATCCTCTTTGGCCAAAGCAATGGCATATTGTTAATAATGAAATTCCTCATCATATGGTTAATTGTACAGGTCTTTGGGAAGAAGGTATTACCGGTAAAAATGTCACCGTTGCAATTGTTGATGATGGGATTGATATGACTTCTGAAGATCTTAAACCTAACTTTGTTAGTAGTCTGCTTCAACTTCTTTTTCTCCTCCTCATCCTCACCCTTTTGATTATTTATCATGATGACTGTTTATTTTATTACTATTATTATTATTATTATTATTATTATTATTATTATTATTATTATTATTATTATTATTATTATTATTATTATTATTATTATTATTATTATTATTATTATTATTATTGTTATTGTTGTTATTGTTGTTATTTTGTCTCTCAAACATTTATTCAAAGGACTAATAATTTTATCCATTGTTTAAATTATCTCTAGTATGAGGCTGGATCATGGGATTATAATGATCACACTCCCCTTCCTGAACCTAGATTACCAGAAGATTTACACGGTACTCGATGTGCTGGCGAAATCGCAGCCATTAAAAATGATGTGTGTGGTGTCGGTGTAGCATTTGACGCTAAAGTAGCAGGGATCCGAATCTTATCAGCTACTATCTCAGATGCAGATGAAGCTTCAGCTTTAAATTTTGGTTATCAAGAAAATGATATTTATAGTTGTAGTTGGGGTCCACCTGATGACGGTAAAAGTATGGAAGCTCCAAGTCGGTTAATTTTCAAAGCTATGTTAAATGGAGTTCAAAAAGGTCGAAATGGAAAAGGAACCGTTTTTGTTTTTGCAAGTGGTAATGGTGGAGCTGTGGGAGATCAATGCAATTTTGATGGGTATACCAATAGTATTTATTCTATCACTGTTAGTGCGGTCGATCGAAAAGGTTTTCATCCTTATTATTCCGAAATCTGCTCTGCCAATATGGTCGTCACTTTTTCTTCTGGTAGTGGTGATAATATCGTGAATAAGTCTTTCATTTTTCACTCATTTCTTTCTACTCTTGATCAATTCTAATTTATTGATGGATTCTATTCTTCTTGTATACGTATATACGTATAAACTACATATACATATACATTTTAGCATACAACAGATGTCGGTAAAAATAAATGTACAGATCGTCATGGTGGGACTTCTGCAGCAGCTCCCTTGGCCGCTGGTATCTTTGCCCTAGTTTTACAAAGTCGACCCGATTTATCTTGGCGAGATATGCAATATCTAGCTATCAACACTGCAGAACCTATCTTAACTCGTGATCCAGATTGGCAAAAAACGGGCACAGGCAAGATGTACAATCATAAATTTGGATTTGGTTCTTTAGATGCTTATAAAATCGTTCAAGCGGCTAAAGATTGGAAATTAGTTAAACCTCAAGCTTGGTGGACTAGTCCAGATGTTGATGCTGGTAAACAAGTCGTGACTAAATCAGGTGTTTCTGCTTCTTTAGTTGTAACACAACGGGATTTAAAGAATGCGAACTTTGAAAAATTGGAACATATAACCGTAGCCGTCAATATTGAACATAATCGTAGAGGAAACGTTAAAGTCGTCTTAAGTAGTCCTCATGGTTCGAAATCGATTTTGGCTGATCCTAGAAGATATGATGATGCTGAAACTGGATTTCCTGGTTGGGTTTTTATGACGGTTAAACATTGGGGTGAAGATCCGATTGGTAAATGGACTTTGACGGTCTTAGATCCTAATCCAACTGTTGGCAAGAATGGGACCTTTATTAATTGGGCTATGGGTTTATGGGGTGAATGTATCGATCCAACTCAACAATTACTTTTTAAAATGCCTGATGATGCTGAAATCCAATTGCCTTCAAGCCCTGTCTCGGGTGTGCCACTTGAAACGGAAATACCTACGTCAACTTCATCTTCTCCTGATATTCTCGCCACAGCTTTACCTACTCTAAGACCTAATCCTCCTCCTAAAGTAGGTGGAGGAATAGAAATTAATACATCTAAAACTAAATCGATTCCTAGACCTGATGCTCATTTACCTGAGGATCATGCTAATATGACACCTATACCAGGAATTGAAACTTCGACTCCTTCTTCGGGTGAACAATTGGTTACTGGATTTGGTGGTTTATCTAATTATGTTACAACGAAACCTAAACATGTGTTTATTGCTTTTGGAATGATTATCGTTTTAGCTGGTTCAACTGTTGCTTGGATTTTCTTGAGAAGAATTAAAAGACGGCAAAGGCTATTACGTGAACGATTAGGTAGTGGAGAAGTTGATGATATGACAAATGAAGAAGAAGAAGATGATGATGATGATGGTGATGATGATGATGATGATGATGATGATGATGATAATAATAATAATAATGATGGTGTTGGGATTGGCTTGTTATCAGGTAAATGGGTGGGCAAAGGTAAAAAAAAATTAACTCAACTTAGGTTTCCGTTTTATCATTCTTCAAGTCCAAGTCAAAATCAAGATCACGTTAAGATGAGTGAATTTAATGAAAATGGGAATAAGGATAAAAATGAAAAAGTGAATTGGAACCAAAATGGCAAAGGAAAGGGAAAAGGAAAGGAAAGAGAACGTCAAAAGAAGAAGAATAAGGTAAGTAGGAAGAAGAAAGTGATGACGAAGACTAAAGATTTGTATGATGCGTTTGGAGAGATGTCGGATAGTGAAGATGAAGAACGGTTTATGGGGCATAGTGGTGATGGTGGTGGTGGTGGTGGTGGTCATGGCGGAGAAGGAGAAGGTGGTGTTGGGAGGAGGAAAATTAAACAAGTTGGGAATGGGAAAGTGTATCAGGATATTAATGCTGATGATGAATATGTACGTGTGTTTTTTTTTTTTTTTTTTTTTTTTTTGGGTGGAGGGGGTGGGTGGGTTGGGGAGATTGGAGTTGAAAGTGTAGGCGGAGGAGGAAGCAGAGATGTGTTATTAGATAACTGATTTGATTTTATTTTTGACTGAATTGATTCACTGTTTTTTTATTTACAAAAAAAAAATCAACAACTTTTATGCTTTTATGTTGGGTATGAATGTTAATCTATAGATGGATTCATTTTTAGAAGATGATGATTCAAGTTTAATGTCTACTGTACATCCTCCTCCTCCTCCTCTGCATCATCAACAAGATCAACAAGGTCATTAACAAGGTTGACAAGATTAACAAGATCAATAAGGTCAATAAGGTCAATGTTATAATAAGGAATGGAATGGAATGGTGTGTGGGGTTAGTGGTGAGGTGGAGGTGGAGATGGAGGTGGAAAGGGAAATGGTGGAAGTGGAAGTGAAAGGTTCTGTAATTAGTGATTATTTTTGGTTAAGGTGGTGGTGGAGATGAGATAAAAAGTGAACATGTAGAGTGGCTTATATATATTTACTTTTATATCTATTTATTTTTCAGGAAATTGAGTATTGTGATTATAGGGGGTTTAGTTATTGATTGATTGGTAAATAGATGAATAGATGAATAGATTATTTTTTTTTTTCTTAGTTTTATTTTTAATTTTTAATTTTTTTTTTTTTTTGAGAGAGAGAGAGAGAGTGGGGGAGAAGAGAGATTTTTAAGTGTGTTAGGGTTTTGGTCTTTATATAAAAGTATATGTGATGCATGCACAGCATGGGTTTTTTAGTGCAATCAGGAATCGGTGTGGGAGATAGTGAGAAAAGAAATGTTCTGGTTGTGGTGATTGTTATAGGAGGTAAAGTGCTTTTGGACAACTTGGACATATTGAGTCATTTAGTGACTTGTTTATCTCTTGTTGGTTTTGTTGTTGCTGGTTTTGTTTTTGTTGTTGTTACCAGACGACCTACGCACAAGGTCGAGGATGTTCCTGCAAGTGAGATAAAAGGTTCAGATACTTCTTCGAAGCACAGAGGGATAGTTCAAGGAAATGATTTGAAGATGACTTGAAGGAAGAACTACTGCTTTGAGTTATGTTTGAGAAGGATTCTAATATAATTGAACGGTAATATTAAAATTCTTAAGATCTCACAAAGGGTTGGAAACTCAACAATCAAAGATTTAGGATTTTAGAAATGATTATTGAGAAAATAAAGAAAGATACAATAATAATGATTTTCACTTAGAGTTTTATCACTATTAGCTATAAATACGTTTTATAATTTAATTCTAAGGAATGTTGAACCAAAAACCCAGCCCCTTTTATATCCTTTACTCCTCCTCGCATTGACCTCATACTCATCCACCATTCCGCACACCATAACCCTTTTAAAATATATCCGTTACACCTGCACCCTCCTCACTAACATCTGTTAAACCCTTAATCCTTCACTAACCATTCCGTCCATGCTCACTACCCCTTAATAACCCACAGACATCTCATGAACCTTTTAATGTACTATTATATTAACTATTGCGCTGTGCATCGCTTATTGGAAAAAAGACTAAGACACACTATTGAGAGATTGACTAATTTAGATTTAGAGTTTTAGGCTAGCGCGATTGAATAGCGAGTACACAAAGGAAAATCGCAGTTGCTATGGAGAGTTGCTTTCTGCGCTTCAAGTATGGATTTGAACCCTTTAGTATTGATTTAATGAGCTACTTTTACCTCGAGTGTCATGTGGCGCGTGACAGATGCCCGGGTATAAGAACGCGAGCTCCATTGAGCATAAAACATATTTCCCACACTAATTTCCCTTCCTCTTTTACTTAATTATTAATTTTATTACTTTGAATCACTATGACGGATTTCCCTACACCGACTCCCACGCCTCCACACCCTAAAGCGGATGGGGGTGTTGTCACACGGCAATTTTCGAAGATTTGCACGGCTTGCGAGTCAATGGAGTATTTCTGCGTGGAGAGCACGGCGACACGAGGGCCTTGCCAGAAGTGTGAGTTTTGCCAATGGAGAAGAGTGGTGTGTGACGCCTTAGTGAAGAATGCCGACATTGAGAGTCGGTTTACTAAGACAAAGTATTGGGTGATCCCTAAAACAAAGGAAGTAGTCGAGGACATCTGGGATGTGTCCATTGGGGACGATCAATCGGTGGGGGAAAATGAGGAAGAAGTCAAAGATGATGTGAACATCTGGGTGGCTAGGGCTGCAAACAAGAGGGGGGTCGTCAAGGAGGAAGTTGACGAATTGGTCGAGGAGGAGGAAAAAATTCCCATCTCTAGGAAAACCCCAAAAAAACGACGGGTGGTCATCGAAGATGACGAAGAGGAAAGGGAGGTGGCAGAGAAGGTCACTCCTAGATTATTTTTGGAGCCTGACCCAATCTTTGAAGTAAGTTCACCCTTTTACAATTTATAAATTTAATTACTAATGATTCTGTTTTTAGAATTCAGACGTCATCATCGAGGCCCCTACGACAGAAGCTTCAAATGTGGAAGCGACCCTTGTGGGACCCATTGCGGTGGAAGTGGCAGTGGAGGATAGATTACCAATTGTTACCTCGAGGGAGGAAAACGAAGAAACCCTCAATCAAGTATGGTTGAAGAAACCTCCTCAGGTTCGACGAGCAAAATATATTGAAGAATTGAGCGGCGAGATTGATAACATTGTTGATGCTTCTTCCTTCGACTTAGCTGAGGAGTTACTTGAACTTGGGGAATTGATTCCGGTAGGAGAGGGGGAGAACTTTGAGAAATGTAGAAAGGAGATAAGGGAAATTTTGGAGAAGATGAAGGGATTGGTTCGGGAGAAGATAAAAGAGAAAAGAAGAAAAAAGAATGTAAAAACAATTTGTATTTAATTATTTTACTTTGTTATTTTATTTAGAATTTTACTTTTATTTTTTTTATTTTATTTTATTATTTTTTATATAAGATTTTGAGAGAAAGAAGGAAAATACAAAAAAAAAAGATTTAAATAGTATTTGTTTTAAGATTTTGAAAGAAGAAGTTTAAATGAGAAAAACAAAGAAAGAATATTTGATTGAAGGAGTTTTAGTTTTAAAGTTCAAAAAGAAAAGAATTAAGTAAGAAGAAAGAAATAAGAAAGAAATAATTGATTGAGATAATTTAGGGGGAAAAAAAAAATTGTTATTTAAGTTTGTTAATTGACGATTTGAGGGATTTTAGTTATTTGAAAAAAGAAAAGAAAGAAAAGAAGAGACGAAATAAAATTTCTAAGAGGATTTTGAAGAAAGAAGTAATTTGTTTTGAAGAATTTAAAAAAGGTGATTTAGAAGTTAAAGTGAAGTTTGAGAAAGATGGTAGTGTAATGTTCATGAAGAATTTTGATGGTTCGAGGAAAATAAAATTTTAAAGAAGAATGTATATAGAAAATTGAGAAGAAAAAAAAATTTATTATTTTATTATTTTTTATTTTTTATTTGTTTTATTTTGATTTTGATTTTAATTTGGTTTTTATTTTATTTTACTTTTATTTTAATTTAATTTAATTTAATTTAATTTATTTTTATTTTTATTTTATTTTATTTTTTTAAAAGAAGGTTGAAACATTTTGAAAAGAGAAAGAATAAAGAAGAAAACAAAAAAGATATTTTAGAAATAAAAATGTTTTAGATTTTAAAAGGAAAGAGAAAAAAAAAAAAACAGAGAAAAGAAAAAAAAGAGAGTTTTAAGGTTTTGGTTTTAAGGGGTATTTAAGATGAAAAGATTTTAGGAGTTCAGGGGCGTTAGAAACATTGATGGCTGGTTCCCAGGATGTTTTGTCTTAGTCATCGAGGAAGCGTTCCCATTCCACGAGGTATTGAAGTTTCCCCTTTCTCATTCTTGAATCAAGGATACGGCTTACTTCCCACTCTAGATGGTCTTCTACTTCGACCGGTTCCAGAGGAGGTTGGTTCTTGCCCGGGTATGTTTCTCGAGCCAGTTCCAGGAGAGATACGTGAAAAACAGGGTGAATAGCCCGTCATTTAGGAGGTAGCTTGAGTCAAAATGCAGTTTTAGAGACTTCAGAGTCGATTTAGAATGGCCCCAAGCGTTTTTCAGCCAGTTTCTTTGATGGTCAAGTCATTTGAATGTTCCGTGTGTCGAGCCATACTTTGTCACCTGGTTTAAAAGGAGGAGCAGTTTGTCGATGTTTGTCAGCCTGTTCCTTGTACCTTCAAACCACTAATTCCAGATTTGATTTAAGTTCCTCTTGGAGTCGTGATATGGTTCGAAGATAATGTTCCGCAGGATGATTAGTTCCCACATGGATTGAATTGAATCAAGGATGTCTTCCATAAACAGTTTCAAAAGGAGATTGTTGTGTCGAAGAATGAGTCGAGTTATTATAAGCAAATTCGGCCAATGGTAGCCATGTGGTCCAATCGTCTTGTTGGTAACTGACATACATTCGAAGGTATTGTTCGAGGATTTGGTTGACCCTTTCTGTTTGCCCATCGGTTTCGAGATGATAGGCTGTGGAGAGGTTCCTCGTGATATTGAGTTGTCGACACAGTTGAGTCCAGAATGTGCATACGAACAATGAGCCTCTATCTGAAATAATATCATTAGGTAATCCGTGTTTGGAAAATACATATTCTAGAAACAATTTTGACAGATCTTCTGCAGTAGCAGTAGTAGTGGTTTTAATGAAAATAGACATTTTTGAGAATCTATCTACTATTACTAATATAGCATCATAATTATTAGAAAGAGGAAGTTGAGAAATAAAATCCATCGATAAAGATTCCCAAGGTTTAGAGGGAATAGGAAGTGGTTGAAGCAACCCATGCATCCGGTGACAGGGAGCCTTATTCCTATTACATTCATAACAAGCTTTTATATAGGCCTTGATTTCCCTGGTCATACCTGGCCAGAAAAAATACCTCGCTATTAACTGGTAGGTTTTATCAACCCCAAAATGACCAGCCAATGGAGAATCATGTCGACTGTTGAAAATCCATAATTTTATCTTATTGTTGTCGGGTATGACTACTCTACCTTCGAAGACTAATAGACCTGATTCAATACTAAATCTTTTGGCCCCTTGCTTCGAGAGTATTTTGTCTTTTAACCCTAAACAATAATCATCCTTTGACTGAGCTTCGAGAATGTTGGATAGTGGATTTTGAAACAATTGAATTGTCATCAAATTAAGTTGATGAGTCGTTAACATTGATTTGTTGAAGATTGATTTCACATTTGCTGGATTTTTGTCAGCAAATGCGTCCCCCCGCTGTGGGTAAACGTTGTCCCGACGTGACAAGATATCTGGGACAATGCAGTTCTTACCTGGGCGATAGGAAATAGAAAAGGGAAATTCAGACAGAAATTCAGCCCACCTGGCTTGACTCCTGGTTAACACTTTGGAAGACATAAAGTATTTCAAAGCATTATGGTCTGTTAAAATTTGAAAAGGAATATCTAGGCTGAGAAGAAAAGAGCGCCATTTTTTAAGACAGTGAATATTAGCTAAAAGCTCTTTGTCATGAATTTCATAATTTAACTCTGCTGCAATGAGTTTGCGTGACTCAAAAGCAAAAGGATGAAACAGTTTTGTTTCCAGATTCAATTGAGAAATGACCCCTGCGATAGCATAATCGCTCGCATCTGTCTCGACTATTGTCAAAGCAGTAGGATCAAAGTGTCGAAGAATTGGAGCTGTGGTGAACGCCGTCTTCAATGTTTCAAATTCCATTCGCGCTGTAGAAGTAAAAACAAAAGGAATATCTTCTCTAAGAAGTGAAGTAAGATTGGAAATAGTTGTAGAGTAATCTTTAATAAATCTTCTATAGAAATTGGCAAAACCCAAAAATACTTGGAGGGATTTAACGGTTTTGGGCTCAGGCCATTCCAGGACCTTTTGAACTTTTTTGTCTTCCATGACTAAACCATCAGTGGATAATGTAAAACTTAAAAAATAAATAGATTTAAGATGGAATTCGCCTCTATTATGCTTGGCGTAGAGTCCGTGATCTCAAAGTCAATTTAAAACCTGTTGAACATGATGAATATGTTCATCCAGTGTCTTTGAGAAAATTAAAATATCATCTAAATAGACAACAACAAATTGTTCTACAACATCTTGAAAGATGTCATTGACAAAGGTTTGAAAAGTAGATGGTGCGTTACACAATCCAAAAGGCATAACTAAATATTCAAAACTACCAAATCTAGTGTGCATTGCAGTCAGTGGTTCATGACCTTCCGCAATGCAAATAAGATTGTAAGAGCCTCTAAGATCAATTTTAGAAAAGAAATTAGCACCATTAAAAAGGGTAAGAAGCAATGACATAGGAGGAACAGGATATGCATTCTTCTTAGTGACTGTGTTGAGCTTTCTATAGTCAACACACAACCTAAGACTACCATCCTTCTTTTTTACAAAGAGGACAGGGGAGCCGGTTAAAGATTTACTGGCTTTGATGAAACCTTTGGCTACATTCTCTGCAATGTAGTCTCGAAGAACTTGAGATTCGTCCTTCGACAAAGAATAGACAGGACCTGCCGGAGGTACTGGACCTATTAACTCTATCTGATGGTCGTAGGGTCGATGAGGTGGTAACTTATCGGCCTTGCGGATTGAAAAAACATCGAGGAAATCATGATAGATTTCTGGTAGAGTCGATTTAATGGCTTCAACGTCAATTTGGTTGTCCTCATCATCTTCGAGTGAATCTGTTGAGGGAAGACCAGAATTGAGAGAGCATAATTCGATTACTTCAAGGCAATTTAAATTCTCTTTGAGTGAAGTCATCGAGCTAGAAGGGTTAGCCAATTGCTCATTTAAAGAAAGATCAGATGCTTGCAAGTTATCTGGCAGAGGTTTGTTCTCTAGCAGGACATTGTCAGGCAGGTTGTTTAATTCCCTATTGACATGCATTGAAGAATTAGAAATATACTTAGTCCGTGGGGTGATCAATCCCCATGTCCAATCAATTTCAGGATTCCAATGCGTTAAAAAGTCATGGCCAAGAATGGTATCATCCATCCTTGGGGGCGTCCAAGACTGATTGTTCCCACTCAAAGGGGGGGAAATTCGGAAAGTTGAAAACCGATAAAACTTTCTTACTGACCCAATTTTTGGGCTCCTCTGATTCGACCAAATAAATTGGAGTTCGATTGATATCTGTAAATGTCAGCTGTAATTTTTCGGCAAAAGATAAACTGACAAAAGAAATTGAAGCTCCAGAGTCTATAAGACAACTGAAGGGGATATCCTCCTTAAAAAGAATGAATCTCAAGCGTTTTAAGGCAACTCCAGTCCTTAAGACATGGAGGTTCTGTGCACTGGGAGATAAAAGATAGTTTGCTTTGCACACAAGTAAACTATCTACTAGTTTTTTGTCTTTGAACTAGTACCTTCTCTTTCCTTCAACTTTACACAATCTTCCAGCTTGTTCTTACCCCCACAATACATACATAACCCATTATCTGTTCGCCTCTTCCTCTCAGCTTCTTTAAGTTCCCCTTTAGGATCCAGTACTTTACTGATATCGCCTGGGGTCGAGATTTTTGGTTGAGGTTCGTCCTTTCCCTTAATAGGTTTGGATTGAGTTGTTTGTGGGTGTGAAGAAGGTCCCGATTTGAAATTTAAGCCTTGAGATTTGTTGGTGTATCGACAATGTTGAAGTCGTCCTTGGTAAACGCCGTCAAGTTTGAGGGTTCGATCCATTAAATCTGTTAAAGTAGTCATCTTCTGACCATGAAGATTTAACTGATCCAGAATCCTTGAAGGAAGTCCTTTTTTGAAATGATATTTAAGGGCAGCATTATTCCAACCTACTCGAGTTTGAAGCGCTCTGAAGTTCGAGATATATTCAGAGGCTTTCCCATTATCACTCATGCGAAGGAAATCAAGGTCAATATCTGCGTTTTCAGTTTCATTAGGGTCACCAAACAATGTGAAGAGTTGGTCTTTGAACTTTTCCCAGTTATTAATAAGTAAGTGGGTTTTGGTTGAAGAGAGCATGAGAAGATAAGGTTCAAACCATCTTGCTGCTTTTCCGGCCAGGAATGAAGAAGCATAAAAAACTTTCGATCGGTTGTTATTGAAGCTTTGAGGGTCATTATGGAACAGGAGCTTGCAGGTTTGCAAGAAGGGTCGCAATCTGTTTGGATGTTCTCCATCGAATTTATCAGGAGATTTCATAGAAGGAGTTTTGAATATAGATCCCTCTGAAGACGTTGAATTTGAAAGGGTCTTCATGAAAAGTCTCATGAAATCTTCTAGAGAATTAGATGGTACAGGTTCTGAAGGTTGACCAGAAGGGTGATTAGCAGGGGCGGACGGTGCCTCGTGCATTGTATCCTCTCCTTCTTCTTCATCGCTAGAATCCTCAAAATCTTGTGGGATGTCTTCTACAGATTGAACTGAATGTTGCCGTTCCCTAAGTTTGAGTGGTTACAAAGAGTGAGTGCAAGAAACAGACCTTGTGGCTGTTGGCCTGCCTCTAGCGCGAGCTCTAGTAGTAGCGCCCGTAGGAGGAGTGCGTTGAACAGGTGCCATTTAAAATTTTAGAAACACCTAAAAGGACGTAGTAGTGCAAAGAATGAGAACTACGGAGAATTAAATTATACTGTCACCGGACGACCTACGCACAAGGTTGAGGATGTTCCTGTAAGTGAGATGAGGGATTTTAGAAACTTCTTTGAAGCACAGAGGGATAGTTCGAGGAAGTGATTCAAAGATGACTTGAAGGAAGAACTACTGCTTCGAGTTATGTTTGAGAAGGATTCTAATATAATTGAACAGTAATATTAAAATTCTTAAGATCTCACGAAGGGTTGGAAACTCAACAATCAAAGATTTAGGATTTAGATATGATTCTTGAGAAAATAAAGAAAGATACAATAATAATGATTTTCACTTAGAGTTTTATCACTATTAACTATAAATACGTTTTATAATTTAATTCTAAGGAATGTCGAACCAAAAACCAGCCCCTTTTATATCCTTTACTCCTCCTCGCATTGACCTCATACTCATCCACCATTCCGCACACCATAACCCTTTTAAAATATATCCATTACACCTGGACCCTCCTCACTAACATCTGTTAACCCCTTAATCCTTCACTAACCATTCTGTCCATGCTCACTACCCCTTAATAACCCACAGACATTTCATGAACCTTTTAATGTAATATTATATTAACTATTGCGCTGTGCGTCGCTTATTGGAAAAAAGACTAAGACACACTATTGAGAGATTGACTAATTTAGATTTAGAGTTTTAGGCTAGCGCGATTGAATAGCGAGTACACAAAGGAAAATCGCAGTTGCTATGGAGAGTTGCTTTCTGCACTTCGAGTATGGATTTGAGCCCTTTAGTATTGATTTAATGAGCTACTTTTGCCTTGAGTGTCACGTGGCGCGTGACAGTTGTTGTTGTTGTTGTTGTTGTTGATGATGTTGTTGTTGTTGTTGATGATGTTGTTGTTGGTTTTTTCAAAAATTGTCTCTCTGTCAGCCTGTATGTATCCAGGACTGAGTAAAAAGTGCTTATAAGTTATGTTAAATACATGAACTATACATGGGAACAATAAATAAGAGTACACAAATAGTATACATAAGTAAAATTATGATAAATACACAAAAAATGCCATTATAACACCTTATATACACGCATATATCCACCTTTTATAGGTCTTATGTACT